>JAPMXV010000007.1:0-378272 GCA_026936335.1 Mantamonas sphyraenae
CCTAACCCTAACCCTAACCCTAACCCTAACCCTAACCCTAACCCTAACCCTAACCCTAACCCTAACCCTAACCCTAACCCTAACCCTAACCCTAACCCTAACCCTAAACCCTAACCCTAACCCTAACCCTACCCTAACCCTAACCCTAACCCTATATGCGTTGATTTGTCATTGAAATGATGAGTCCGGTCTACGTAAATTGAGTTATGTTTGTGTCAGCTGGCGGGGTGGCTGAGTTGGGTGGTGACATGGGGCAGTGGGCAATGGGTGGGAAGGGAAATGTCGCTGGCGAGTGGCCGTCGTTCTGCAACGCCGCGCAGTCAGCCTTGCCCATCCGTCTTCAACCAAAATATCACCAACTCCCACAACTCCCTCCACCAGTTCAACACAATCCACATACACTACATTACCACCACCACCACCATGGACAAAGAATACTCAAACACTCCGAAGCAACAACACACACCCAACACCTACCCAGCGTGCGTTCTGCCTTCCACTCCGTTTTTTGACTGCCCGCTGCTCCCACTTCTTTGCCTCCTCCATGCTTCCGTCGCTTATCTACACTCCTCTCCTGCATCTCCACTTCCCCATCACTACCGTTGCTGCCTTCTCCGCTCTTCTCCGATCCCCTCCCCCCTGTCACTGCCCTCTCCGTTGCCAGTTTTCCGGTCTGCCTCCTTCCTCCGCTTTCCCTCTCTGCTCGTTCCAGCCTCCCTTCACCCCCGCTTCTGCTCTGACGGCGTCCATTCCGCCCTCCGCTCACCGTTGCCACCCCGCGTTGCCCCTCCCCGTCTTCCACACAGCTACGCGTACATGGTCCCTCCCATGGCTGCCCAGCCGTTTCCGAACATGCTGCCCGTTTCTGGCGTACAAAACCCGTACCAGCACCCACAACCACCCATCATCTGGGTCCCTGTCAACACCCACCCCCAGCAGCACCACGCATATGCTCACCAGGGCCAACCATACTACGCCTACCCTCCTCCGCCGCCTCCTCAGCCCCGACAAACCGCCCAGATGCATTACGCTCAGCCTCCGTCGCACCCTCAGCCTGCTCAACCCACCACAAACCACAACCGCGTCCCCAAACGTATCAGCTCTGCGTTTGTCGGCATCACACGGACCACATCCACCACCACAACGTCCTCCTCCTCCCACCAGGCCACACGGCAGACTGGAGACAGCGACGACGACGACGCAGACCAGGACACACACACACAAGACACCGGCGACGTGGAGGACCTGATGTTCCCGAACTTCAGCCACCGTGAACCTCGGTCAATCTCCAGCAACTCAGAGTGGGTGACCAGCTCATGGATGGAGGCGTACGAAGAAGACGGCGGGGCAAACGACGCAATCCAGCAGCACGTTGAGGACGAGTTGGAAACTCAGGGCCCACTAAGCTTTGCAGACACTGGCGGTGCCATGGATGAGGAGCATATGCCGCAAGACGACAGCGACGACGACGCAGACGACATGGAACAGGACACGGTTGAATGGCAGCCGAGAAGCACAAGTGGAGGCCGCACACGACGTCGCAGAGGCAGAGCCAGCCGTCTCACTGGTTCACACTCGATGAAAGGCGGCGGCCAGCGCAGGCACAGGGTCACGGCTGGCAGTGGCACCGAGACAGGAACGTCGAGCACACGGGCAAGGAGGGACAAGAACGGAGACACCAGCGCCCGGAAGCAAGCAAGCGTGAAGAAGACGAACAAGTTGCCAGGTGTTGTTGTGCGCAAAGGATGGACAGGGGGACACAGCGACGAGCGCAGCCACAGCAACAAGAAGGAGCACACAGCACTGCTGAGGCACATGCACACTCTGGCCAACGAGCATCCCATCGACGGCATCACCGACCTCATGAGCCTGCAGGCGCGTGTTGTGGTCTGCCATTGCAACCTGACCACGCTGATCCGACAGATCCAGCTCGCTCTGGGCAACATTCCCCTCTCCCAGGGCGACATGGCCTTCTGCCTCACCTTTCTCGGCCGTTGTATGGATCAACATGCGTGCAGATTTGCCATCCGCGACGCTGGTCTGGCCATGGGTGTGACAGAGGATGGGTTGAAGGTGTGCTGGCTGGAGGAGCCACACGACCACGGTGACCCCAACTACGCCCTCCTCCACCTCCTCATGACAGAGATGGACACTCTCGGCAGCAGAGTCCATCCCACCACCTGGAAGGAGCACGAGCAGACCCATCTGAGGCTGCAGGAAGCACGACGCCCTGCTGACAACGACAGCGACCCACACTGGACACAATGCGACTACGACCACCACCTCACCACCACCAACACGGTGGACAAGTGGCATCCCGAGTCTGTGCGCACTGGCTGGAGCAACAAGGCCGACGAGCGTGGCAGCTGCACGGGGCGGGAGTTCCAGACGCTGCTGGCACACATGAAGGCACGCGCAGCCAAGCACCCTCGCCATCAGCTCACAAACGAGCTCCAGGCACTGCGTGAGCTGATCAACAATGGTGACCTGAGGTCCTTGTTGCGACACGTCATCCTGGCGCTGGGCAACGTTGGCGCGCCGCCTGTCGACCTGGCCTTCTTTGTCCGCCTCCTCAGGCCACACCTCACTTACCAGCACGTTGCCACTGCCATCAGCAACACCCTCACCCGCGGCGTCACCTCCCTCTCCCTCAAGATCGCCTGGCTTGACAACCCCCAACCCAGCGACGCCACACTGCACACCCTCCTCCACACCCTCATCGACCGCATCACACCCCACATCACCACACGCCCCAACACCATCGACGCCGTCAGCAACCTTGACATCCCCGAGCTTGTTCTTCCCGAGCCCACAGAGGAGGAGAAGGTGGCCGTGGAGGATGGGCTGCCAGATGGCGTTGTGCGCAGTGGCTGGACGCACTGGCGCAAGAGCGAGCGCAGCCGCAGCAACAAGAAGGAGCACACGGCACTGCTCAACCACATGCACACCCTGGCCAACGAGCATCCCATCGACGACATCCCCGACCTCATGACCCAGCAGGCGCGTGTTGTGGTCTGCCATGGCACCCTGAACACGCTGATCCGTCAGATCCAGCTCGCTCTGGGCAACATTCCCCTCTCCCAGGGCGACATGGCCTTCTGCCTCACCCTTCTCGGCCGTAACATGGATCAACATGCGTGCATCCGTGCCATCGACAACGCTGGTTTGGCCATGGGTGTGACAAAGGCTGGGTTGAAGGTGTGCTGGCTGGAGGAACCACACGACCACGGTGACCCGAACTTTGCCCTCCTCCACCTCCTTATGGCAGAGATGGACACTTTCGGCAAGAGGCCCCATCCCAACACCTGGAAGGAGCACAAGCAGACCCAGCTGTGGCTGCAGGAAGCACGACGCCCTGCTGACAACGACAGCGACCCACACTGGACACAATGCGACTACGACCACCACCTCGCCACCACCACGGTGAACAAGTGGCATCCTGAGTCTGTGCGCAGTGGCTGGAGCAAGTCCCGGGGTGACGCGACAGACGAACGTGGCAGCTGCACGGCGCGGGAGTTCCAGACGCTGCTGGCACACATGAAGGCACGCGCAGCCAAGCACCCTCGCCATCAGCACTCACACGAGAACCATGCACTGCGTGAGCTGATCAACAACGGCAGCCTGAACTCCCTGGTGCGACACATCATCATGGCGCTGGGCAACGTTGGGGTGCCGCCCGTCGACCTGGCCTTCTTTGTCCGCCTCCTCCGGCCACACCTCACCTACAAGCAGGTTCGACCTGCCATCAAGCTCACCCTCAACCGCGGCGTCACCTCCCTCTCCCTGAAGATCGCCTGGCTCGACAAACCCAAACCCAGCGACGCCACACTGCACACCCTCCTCCACACCCTCATCGACCGCATCACACCCCACATCTCCACCCGTCCCACCACCTATACACTCGTCAACGCCTACCCCATCTCCTCCTTCACCCTGCCCAAGCGCAAAGACCCTTCCTCCTCCACCTCCTCCTCCTCCAAACGCCAACGCCTCGAATGAACCACCCCTTCATTCTCTCACCCTCCCCTCCCCACCCACGCCAACACCCTCTCCATCACCTCATCCGGCAGTGTCATCCACTCTGCACTCGGTTCATACGCCTCCATCCCACCACACTCAAACATCACCTCCCTCTCCTCACCATTCATCACCAACGCCACCTCCATCGCCTCATCCACCCCCCTCCACCCAATCCAATGCCACGCCTTCCTCCACCCAACCTCCCTCACCATCTCCACCGTTCTCATCCTCGGCCTCGCACCCCACTCCCGCAACACGTTCACCACCTTTTCCTGCCCAGCTTCCATCGCCGCCTCGAGCGCATTCTCTTCATGTGTCCCCACACACGCCTCCACGGGCACCCCCCACTCCCTCTGCCGACCCAACTGCTCCACATCCCCGCGTCGTGCTGCGTCGACAAACTCGTTTGCCATTTCGCTGTTCCGACGGCACAACTCATCCACTTCGTCGGAAACGGCATCGCTCGTCAATGCCTGGCAGGATCTGTTCCCCTCCAGCGCCTCCAACAACACCTCCTGTGAGGGTAGCACGGCCTGTTGGCCCAAATGGAGCCTCTGAAAAGTTTCGCTCCCTCGCACCAACCTGCCCAATGCGCGAAACCCGTCCTCCCCTAACCTGTTCCACCTCATGTCCAACGTCTGCAGACGAGTTTTCCCCTGCAATGCCTCTACCAGTGCCTCAGTCCCCGCGTCCTGGATCCACGTTGACTGGAGCGACAACTCACGCAGCGAAGTGTTCTTGGCCAACCCCTCAGCCAGCAATGTCACCCCTGCGTCCAGCAGCGGGTTTCCAGACATATCCAGCACCTCCAAGGTCTCCGTTCGCTCAATCGCCCACGCCATGGAAGGCATGCAGTATTTCGTTAGGGTCCCGTGCGCCGTTCGCAGTTCCCGCAGCCTGGACGCCACGATGCCTTCAGACAGCGCATCCACTCCAGCCTCCCCAAAATCGACACCAGACACGTCCAACACCACCAGCGTGCTGCTCGCGCGCATTGCATTTGCGAGGAATTCGCACGCATAGGCGTCGAATCCCGTCGCCCGTAGAAACAGCTTCTCCACTTCCCACCCTTCCTCGACGCTCCTCGCAATGGCCTCCACGCCCCTGTTCCCCAACGGGTTGTTCCCTAGATCGACACGCCGCAACTGCGTCAGCTGCGTCCACACCGCACACAGCTCTTCAACACCCTGCCCAGAAATTTCGTTGTTCCGCAAGGCCAGCGATTCCACACAATCCAGCGACGCCAGAACCTGACACAATTGCTTCATCTCCGAGTTTCCAATCTTCTGGAAGCTCATTGTGAGCTTCTGCGCCGCGCGTGAGTCTTTACCCGAACCGAACCCACACCCCCCCTCCCACACTTCACTCACCTTCCCTGCGCTCACCACTTCTCGTTCCACCGCCTCCAAATCTCCCGATCGAAGCAATTTTCCCCACTGCAGCTTCTCCTCCCTTCTTCCTGGCTTGCGACGGCTAATCAGCGCCAAGCCGTCCACGTCGCCTTTTCGAAAGCACCGATGCCGAAACGTAAGCTCCTCCTCTCTGTCCCTCCAGAATCCATACATGATCAGCTGCCTCATGAACGACGAAAAGTTTCCATGTCGATACGTGCCCGGGAGAACCTCCTCAATGAATCTCTCGCGGTCCACAATCCGAAAACCGTCCTTGTCTGGCAACCCATCCTCCCACGTCACAATCTCCTCCGTCTCTGGATCATTCACAACATTGTACAGCTTCAGCACAAACTCGCTGGTAGCCTTGTTCTTCTGCATTTCCTTGCTTCCACCCACGCACGTCATTCACTTCTCCTTTTTCCCTTCCCCACCCGCGTCATCCCCGTTCTCCCAATCCACAACCAACACCTTCCAACGACGATCCACCCGCTCCACACCCGCGACCAGCACATAGTCCCCGACTCCAACGTCAAACTGCTTCCCCCATTCCCTCGGCACCGTCCACCCGACCCACCCCTGCGCCCCGCCTCGGCTACGCATCCGCATACCACGAGGCACCAACGCCTCGCCACCCTCCACATCGTCTACACACCACACCACCTGCCGTCCACGCCGTCCCGCCGCCACGCTCACCACCGGCAGCGCCACTACTCGCGTTTCCAACCCGGAAAACAGCTCCGTTCCCACCATGGCATGCCGTTCTGCCTCCATCCCATCCACCTTCCACTCCTCCCTCTCCAACATGCCCACGTTACCGTACGCCACAAACCCCATCCCCAGCTCCTCCTTCACCATGGCTGCCAGCAAGTGCTTTGCCCGCCTTCGCTCGCCCCACCGCATCCACCACCGCGTGCCCCATGCAAAGCCCCTCTCCTCATCCCTGTGTACAACCCCTGCCTCCCCGCTGTGCATCACCACGCCGGCCAGTTCTGCTTGACCCGTCTTGAAGACCTGCATCGTCGTCCGCACCACGCTCTCCACGTCCTGCGGCACCTCGCTCATCTCCTTTGCGCCGCCCACTCCCAGCACGCGCATCATTCCGCCCACTCCCCACACCCGGAACGCCCCGTCCACTTGCAACACCACCCCCAGCCGTTGCTCGCTCCGCTCGCCCCACACCCGGCACAGCCACTGCAGATGAGACGCACTCTGCACCAAGAGCAGCACCCTGTGTTGACCCTCCTCCGTCAGCACCCGCAGCCGCTCCACATCCGCCTCCTCCAGCACCGCGCCGCACACAAGCACACGCACAGGGCCGCCCACAGCTGCACACAGCCCTTCCGCCTCCGCCACCGTCTCGCACGTTGCCCCAGCACACACGCCGAGCCTTACAGCCTCTTTCACTATCCGTGCGCTTGCTGCGATGTCCCCATAATGCTGTGTGCACATCCACAGCTTGCTACCCCGCTTTTCCGCCGTTTCCGCACATTCCCTCACTCTTTTCTGCACCGTCGGCCAGTGCATCAGCACACGCGCCCCTTGTCCACGCACCTCCTCCTGCCTCTCCCGCGTCATCCTCCACACACCTTCCTTGCTCGTCATCACCAGCCCGTCCATCTCCTCCGCGCTGTACGCCTCCGCCTCCGTCCAAAACCTCCACCTCCACCCTCGCTTGCCCACCTTCTTCCCAACCCCCTCCTTCTCCTTTACCTTCTTCCTCCGCTCAATCACCCTTGCCATCCGCACCCAAACAAACGCCGCCCCCATCGTCAGCACCGCCAGCGGCACGCTCACTGCAAACACCATCGTCAACAGCGGCACAGCAGGCAACAACATCTCCATCCCACTCCACACCACAAGTCCCTCCACACCACGGTGCACCACCCCTACATAGCCGTTCACAGCCTCAATCACGGGCCCTGCATCCAGCAACATCTTGGCCGCATCGGCGCAAAAAGACACCTTCTCATGCAAACGCATCCACAAGTCATTGCACCGAGCCACAAGGTGGCCACGTGTGCTCCTCCACTCCCATGCGAGCCCTGCAATGAACAGAGCGCATGAGGCTCGCTCCGCCCACGCCCAACACTACTCCCACACATCACCATGGTATGCCCTCCCTCCTCCCCTCCTCCCCTCTTCCCTTGATCAACCCCCAACCCTTCCCCACGCACATTCCACTCCCCACTCCCTGCCACTCACTCATCCTACCACCCCCATCCCGCAGGAGTCCAAGTATCTTGGCGCCACCTCCTCCTCCAAGATCCTCCAGCTGGCCCCAGCCCAGCTATACTTCAAAGACGTCCTCCCCAACCACGTATGTCCTCCCTTGGGCCCTCTTCCCACCAAACTGCACCTGCACGCCCCGAATCCAAACTTTCCCGCGCTTCCCAAACGACATCCTCTGACCCCGCCCCACCGCCTCACAACAGACCCGCTCCCAGGTCATCCGCCTCACAAACACCATGGTCTCCACCGTCGAGTTTTCCATCCGTCCGGGCACCGCCGACCGGTACACCCTCGACCCACCGGGGCCCTACACGCTCGGCCCCGGCAAGCATCTCGACCTCCTCGTCCAGCTCACCCTACGCGACCTGCCCAAGCGTCCCAGCGCCTCCCACCGCGACATCTTTCACATATCCTCAGACTTTTTCTCCCAAAAGTTCTACGTCACCTTTGCTTGCCGTGACACAGACTCGTCGTCCAAGAAGCCAAAGAGCCGCTCGCTGCTCAGCAAGCCTCCCCTCCCCAACACCACCACCACCTCCTCCTCCTCCTCCTCTTCCTCTTCGAAACAACCCCCCAACCACAACCAAGACCATCACCTGCGCGCAGAGGTCGCCTCTCTCAAGGCCCAGCTCGAGGAAGCCGTCGCCAAGATTGAACACCTTCAGGGCGTCGAGACCATGCTCCAGGACGTCGTGACCCCAGAAGTGGACGACATTGTACAGGCTGTCCTCACGCGTGAGCGCCAGCAGACCGAGCAAAAGAACAGACATGTCCTCGAGATTCTACGCCGCAAAGACGAGCGCATCCGCGCTGCCGAGCGCCGAGTCGCAGAAAGCGACGACATCATCAAGGATCTCCGACACAACGTCAACGAGCTCGCCCTCATGCTCGAGGAGGCAGAGTCCACCATCGACTCCCTCACTCTCCAGCTCCGCCAGGCCTCTGCAATCCCGGCCCCGCCCACTCCGCCTCCTCCCACCCCTCCCACCCCTCCCACTCCCCCTGTACAGTCACAACCAACCCCACAACCAACCCCACAACCCGCACAACCCGCCACGCCACCAAAACCAGAGATCCTCGACGACCCCCGCGTGCCCGAGCTCGAACAGCAGCTCGCAGACGCCAACGAGCAGCTGCGCAAATGGAAGCAATCCTCCACCGACCTCGAGCGCCAGCTGGACGAGACCAAGCTTGCCCTCGAGCGCAGTCAGGCCCGGGAGAAGCTCGCCGAGCAGCGCATGCGCCAGCAGCTCGAGCTCCAGGATGAGGAGTTCCAGCAAGAGCTTCACGTCCTCCGCGTCCGCATGGAACGCGAGCAGTCCTCTACACAGGATCAATCCAACGAGTTTGACCAGCTCCAGCGCAAGTGTGCCGATCTCGAGGCCATGAAGGCCAACCTCGAGTCGGCTCTCGCCGCCTCCCGCGACGAGCTCCAGAAGAGAGGCAACGACATGCGCGGCCTCATGGACGCCGTCCGCGCAGAGCGCAAACGCGCAGACGCCATTTCTCAACAGCTTTCCACCCCAAAGCAGCCTGTCGTGCGTGTCGAGACAAAGCCCAAGCCTCAAGCTTCCCCAGCCAAGCCCGCACCGGAGCCACAGAAACAGCCACAGCCCACCTCAGAGAGCCAGCCTGATGTACAGCAAGTCGAAGCAGCTATCCAGCAAGCCCGCGACGATCTACAGGCCCAGCTCGACTCTCAGCTCGCCGCATTGCACGAAAAACACACCCAGCGCGAGCAGCAGTGGCTCGACGCACGTCAGCAGCTCGGCCAACACGTCCAAGATCTCGAACACGAGGTCTCCCTCCTCAACCGACGCAACGCAGACCTCTCCCGTGACAACGACGAGCTCGAGGATCAGCTCCTGCGCGCACGCCGTGTCGTCGAGCAGTTTCAACGCTCCGAAACCCAGCTCCAGAGCAAGGCCAAGCAAATGCACTCCCTCTACGAAAAGGAAAAGGAGCAAGCCCACCTCGCTTCGGGCAAGCTCCAGGATGCGCGCCTCAACATGCAACAGCAACGCGACCACTACCACACCGAGCTCGAGCAGCACCAGGCTGTCATCCAGCAGCTCAACGCACGCATCACCGCCCTCAAGCTCAGCGAGCACAGGGCTGTCCAGGCCAGTCTCCAGGCCGAGGAGCACGCAAACAGGCTACAGGCCCAGCTCGACTCCAAGCCTGAACAGCCTAGAACACGCACGCAATCCGACGCCTCTCAGTCCTCCCACGACTCTCACACCTCCCACCTCCACGAAGAGATCTCCACCCTCCACGAACAGCTCCAAGCTGCCCGTCAGACTGCCTTTGTCATGGAAAATGCCATGCGCCTTGCCCGCCAGGACTTTGCCGAGCGTATGCTCGACAAGGACAAGCGCATCGGCGAACTCGAGCACGCCGTCGCCCTCGCCAAGCAGACAGGCACCCAGGAAGCAGCCACTCTTGCACAACAGCTCGACATTGCTCGCTCAGACCGCTCCGACGAGCTGGCAGAAACCGCCATGCACTTGGCCGACGACGTGCGCTCTCTCAAACAGCAACTCCTTGAACGCGACAACGAGCTCCGCGTCCTCCGCGACCACCAAACACGCTCCAAGATGATGGTCGAGCTCAAACAGACCCAAGCCGTCGAGCTCGAGCTCCAGATGGAGCGCATCATTGACTCCTTCCCCAACATTCTCGACACCCTCGACGACGACCCGCAGCCGTCCAC
The DNA here is from genome assembly GCA_026936335.1 of Mantamonas sphyraenae. NCBI lineage: Eukaryota > Mantamonadidae > Mantamonas > Mantamonas sphyraenae. Next base: position 10,357 of record JAPMXV010000007.1, read on the forward strand.
ACCCCGTGCCCCCGCCACCCCTGCTGCCAGCGATTCTTCCTTTTCCCTCATGACCCGAGCATACCAGGATGAGCGCCTGCTCGAGAACCAGCAGGAACTCGCCCGCCTCCAGGCTGCCCTAAAGGAAGAGCGCACCGCAAACGAGCTCCGTGGCCTCCAGATCGACAGATTGCGCAACCAGCTCGAATCCCTCAAGGAAGAAAACTCATCTCTGCGAGACGACGCACGCAAAATGACCAACGACGCCGCCCAAGCCAAGCGCCAAGCACAGGAACACAGCGTCCAGCTCGAGCGCGATCATGCACGCGTTGTCCGCGAGCTTCGCCGCGACCTCAGCGAAGCCAAGCACCTTGCAGACGCACGCCACCGCGAGATCGAAACCCACCAGCTCGCCGCCCAACAGGCACGCGACGAAGCAAAGCTCGCCAAGCAGCGCCACGACAGAGACTGCCAGGACTGGCGCATCGAGCAACAGGACCTCACCAAACGCGCCCTCGCCGCAGAAAACGAGCAAAAGCGCCTCAACCGCCGCCTCGAGAAGCTCCGCCGCGCCGTGGAGGAAAAGACAAAGGAAATCGGCGTCCTCAAACAGACCCTTTCCTGGATGCAGGACCGCACCGCTGCCGACGAGCACATCAAACGCCAAAGCGGCCAGCTCATTGCCAGCAAAGCCATCGAGAGCACCTACGAGCGCGAACACATCGACCTCGTCCACGAGTACGAACAAACCCTCGCAAACCTCCACGACGCCCAAGCATCTGTCCGAGCCCTCGATACGCGTGTTCGCCAGCTCGAACTCGAGCAGGAAGAGCAAACTCTGGCCCAGTCCGACGCCCAGCGTCGCCAACGCGAGATGGAGGAGCACATCACCATGCTTGAGGAGCAGCTCGCTTCCTCCGAGCAGGAGCTCGTCCTCGAACGCCAAGGCCAGCGTCTCGTCGAGCACCAGCTTCAGCTCATGGAAGTGCAGCTGCGCAAGGTGATCCCATCCGCCCCGGCCTCATCCTCTATCCCCACGCCTCCTTCGCCGCCGCCACCGCCCACATCCGACGTCGACGACGACCCGCTCGACGGCCTTTTGCCTCTGGAGCCAGGCCAACTCGTCGTCCCCCACCGTGCCATGATTGCTGCAGCTCTGGCCAAGCTTGCTGCCTTCTGGGAGGCTGACAACAACGACAGCAGAGACGCGTTTGTCACCGAGCTCTGTCACCTTCTCAACGAGAGTGACCAGGTGCTGCACACGTTGCAACGAGACAACCGTTCCCTCCACGCCCATCTCGCTGAAGCACGCCAGCAGGCGCAGGCCACAAGCCACACCAACGCTTGGATGGCCGCCGAGTGGTCCATCTGCCGCGCCAAGCTCGACGGCATGCAAAACTTCCTCGACGAACGCCAGCGCGTCGACATGCGCTCCCTGCGCGAACGCCTCGACCTCGCCAACGACCAGCGCGATGCCTATCGCCAGCGCTACGAGGCCGAACTCGCCGCAAAGCGTGACCTCCGCGTCCAGCTGGCCATCGCTCGTCACCAAGCACGCGACGCATCTCGCCAGGCACGCGCACAGCAATACGCCTCCCAGATGCACCACATGAACTCCGAAGCACACGCAGCTGCATCTGCCTTTCAGGAGCTCGTCAGCGCAGGCGCAGAGGAAGCCGCCGTCCAGGACTGCCTCCTCGATCGCCTCCGTGCTCTTTCCCACCTGTACGGCCTGTCCCAGCGTCAGCTTGTACGATGGAAGTCCATGGCCACCCAGCTGCAGCAAGAGGCCCTTCAGGCAGATTCCCAACACGATGCCCAGCCTCAGGACGAGCACGTGGACGACGACGCGGCACACGTCCCCATCCCCAACGACACGCCTCCTGTCGAGCTCCGCATCGTCGTCAACGATCTCAACGCAGAGTTGCAGCTTCGCCACGACGCAGAGATGCAGCAACTGCGCGAAGAGTACGCCGTCCGTGAACTCCACTGGCGCGAACAACACCAACAGTGGGCCGACACCGTCCGCAAACACATCACACGCCTCCAAAGCGAAGCCGACGCCTGGCGCGCAAAGTGCGACCTCGATCTCGAGGGCAAGGGCGCAAAGGCCCGATTCCGCGCAGAGATGGATGCGCTGGCCAGCGAGAATGATCGCTTGGCGGCTGTCGCTCGCGAGGCCGAGGCGCGTACCCAGACCATGCGCGAAGAGATGCACAAGGGCGTCGCACGTGTCGAAGGCCTCCAGCAGGCTCTCGAGGCGGTCAGCAATCGCATGCAGGCCGGAGGCCCGGAGAAGCTGCAAGTTGCCCTCCACCGCTGCATCCTGCACATCGAGCGCCTGTCCACGCGCAACGCCGAGCTCGAGCGCCAGGCTGTGGGCAATGCACGTACCGAGGAGCTGCTCCGTGCTGCCCTCGAGGAGAAAGAGGACTTGCTGCAGGAGATCCCAGTCAAGGCTGACCACCCTCCTCCTGCGGTCGTCCCCCTTGCAGCCCAATCCAAAGAGATGCGCACTCGTCTGCGTGACCTCCACACTCTGCGTGCAGAGAACGAACGGCTTGCACACAGACTCAGCCAATGCATGGCCACTGTCAGCGAACACCGTTTGGACGACGCCGAAATCGCAGATGCACACGCGCAAGTACACTCCAGCCAGGCCCGCGAGCACGCCATGGCTACACAGCTCGCAGGCGCCATCCAGCGTGAAGAGGAGCTTCGCCAGCAGCTCCGAGCCTTCAAGTACATCCGTGAAGGCCTCATGGCTGCTGCGCGCAACGAGAGCGTCAATCCAGATTCCGCAAAGAGCCGCAAGCTCCTCCTTTTTTCCAAGCTGCGCGACCTGCTCCCAATCGGCATGGTTGCTCCCTCCACCTCCAGCGTATCGGCCTCGGCCTCGGCCCAGCAGGCCCACGCCGGTGTCATCGACAACATCGACGCCTTTGTCGACCTCATCGACGCCTGGGACGAGTACCAGGACACCACCCCCGCAGACATGCAGGCACGCCTCCTTGCTCTCGCCACAGCAGTGCGCGAACAGTCGCACGAGCTCCAACGCCTCCACGGCAAGGTGCAAAAGTACCGCACCAAGGCCAAGCGCTACAAGAGCGCCGTCTCTGTCGTCGAGTCTTCTCGTGCCAGCACTGTCAGTGCAAGCGAGTATGCAGAGTCTGTCCAAGGTGATGACGACGCTGCAGAGCTCAACCGCGCCCTCCAGCGCATCGAGGAGCTCGAAGACGTCATTGTCCAATTCCGAGAACGTGACTCCCAACAGGCCACGTCCGCCGCCGCCCCTCCACCTCCGCCCCCACCACCGCCCGCTCCGGCTACTCCTGCCCCGCAACCACAACCACAGCCCAAGGAGAGGGAGAGCCCGCCTCGACCAGAGCCCGAACGCAAACGACCCCCGACCCCCTCCCGCAAGGTGAACGCAGCTGTCGTCATGCTGACCCCTCGTCTGGCTCGCCTCACCAAGGACCAGGACGTCGACGGCCTTTGTGACCTCCTCGACAGCGTCTTTCAAATGGACAGCGACGACATGCGCGCTGCCTGTCTCCACGAACTCGCCCTCTATCTCGTCGTCGAGCTCAACGACACCTACGGCTCCTCCTCCTCCTCCTCCTCCTCATCTTCATCTTCATCCGCTCCCGCCACCACAAAGTGGCGCGACGAGCTCATGCAACTGTACAGCGCCTCCTCGCCGCCCACATCACCACGCTCTCCCTCCTCCTCCTCGCCCCGCAACGACGACGACAACTTGGCCACCCGCAGACTTCATCTCGACAACACGCGCTTGCAGCACGAGATCGATGCCCTCAAGAAGCATCTCGACCTCGTTGGGGCCACTCTGGCCGACGAGGCTTCCACAAAGGCCGCTGCCGCTCACAGGCGCTCCGTCCCAGACATGCAGGCTGTCCTAGAGCTCGTCACATGGCAGAACGACCAGATTTCTACCCTGCGCGAGCGTCTCGATGCACACCTTGGCGACATGCCCTGGGACAATGACGATCAAGTCTCCAGCGCTCTCCGCGTCGCTCTCAGCCGCGCAGAGGACGCAGAAGCAGAACTCCACGCCACACAAGAACGCTTGCAGCACGCTGCCCTCCAGTTGGCCAGCCTTGGTGCCCAGCTCGGCGACGACATTGACGACAACAGCGAACAGCGACGCGTCCACGACACCCTGCGTTCCCTCAAGCAAAAGGTGGCCGAGCAACGCGCCGACATCGACCGCAAAGCCTCACTCATCTCAGCCCTGCGTGTGCAGAACGAGTCGCACGTGCAGGACAACGCCGAGCTGCACCAGCAACTCCAGCAGGCCCTCGACAGCGCCGAATCCTTCAAGCTGCAGCTACAAGTGAAAAAGTCCCTTGTCGAGGAGCAGCGCGCAAAGATGGACCAAGACAGGCGCACCAAGCAGGAGGAGAACAAGCGCCTGGGTGTGCTCGGTCTCCGTGTCAAGAAGCTAAACACGGAGAAAAAGGCCGTCGAGAAGCGCCTGCGCAAGGCCAACGCTCGCAACCAGGATCTCGAACGCGAGCTCAAGGATGCCATGCACACGGTCAACAAGTACGAGAAACGCAAACAGCAGGTCAAGCAGCTGCGCGATCAACTGGACCAGGCCAACCGCGAGCTCCAGACCCTCCGTTCAGACATCTCCCAAGGCATGGGCATCTCCCGCAAGCAGGTCGCCACCGTGGGCAGACTCGAGCACGGTGACAAGGTCGAACAATGGGTCACGGATCTCCAAGTCGTCGACTGGACCGAAGAGGAAGACGTCCCGCCCGCGCCCAGTGTCGACTCGGCCCACCGCAAACGTGCCTCCCAACAGGTCGCCCAGAAAGTGGCTGGATTGGGTCTTGGTTGGACCCAGGAGGATGTCCAAGACGTGTTCCAAGACAATGAATCTGACTAGCTCCGCGCAACTCACCCTTCAAATTTTGATCACCACTCCAAACCTGTAGAGCACGGCGTCCACAGCCACCCACAACAGCAAGTGGCACAACGCATACACCAAACTCGCCAGCACACGCGGCTGGATCCAGCTCGCAAAGAGGACATCAAACGAACAACTGTACCAGTTTGCGCCGGGTGTCGCAGCGCACGGCGTGTACACGCGCAGCAGCAGGATCTCTAGCAGCACCATGCCCACAAACGTGGCAATGGCATTGAGTCCCAGCACTCGCATGGGCAGCCAAAGCCACTTGGGCGACGGCGCCACGTCAGCAAGCACATACAGCGCGGCGTGGGCCACAAAGGCAATCCCGCTCGTCAGCAGCACAAAGCTCACCGTCCACAGCCGCTTGTTCACCACCAGCGGCGTGTACTCGCCCAACAACACGCCGCCTGCAATCATGACCGCTCCAGCCACACTCCACACCCCGATGCGTGCTCCAGGTGACTCGAAACGCCGCGCAACCTGCCAAAATTGGATCCCTGCAAACGTCGACGCCACCGCAGACATGGTCGCCGTCAGGCTCTCTGGATCGGTCGGCTGGTGACTGTGGGCCTTGCTCATCAGCGCCGTGTCCCATTGTCCAGGCAGATTGCAGTCGGGACGCAGCCGAGAGCCCGAACACGTCAAGGGCGCGTAGAAAAGCAGTAAATGGTACGCCACCTGCAGCGCAACCACAGCCGCCCATTGCAAAGGCACGCTCACGCCAATGAAAAGCGCGTTGCACACCAGGTACGCCACCGCAATGCGCTGAAGTACGCCCATCACACGCAGCCGTGCAAAGTTGAACAAGCCGGCCAGCAGATTCAGAAACACGCCACACGCAAAGATGCGCATCGCTCGAAACACAAGCTTGCGCCACTGTCGTCCGCTTGGCCTTTCCTTGCCTTCCTCCATCGCATTGTACTTGCTCTGAGTGATGCACACCGACACGCCAGACGCAAACAGGAAAAAGGGAAACACCGTGTCCGCATACGTGCACCCGTTCCACACGCTGTGCGCAAACGGACTGTACACAGACCCAAAGTCCCCCTGGTTGTCCACAAGAATCATCCCAACCATCGTCAGCCCTCGAAACACGTCCAACGACAACACCCGCTTCCGCGCCCCGCTCTCCTTTGCCACAGGCTCTGGATCGTCGTTGATCACCGCATGGTAATGAATACGCCGACCACGCGGGGAAGCAGGATCCAACCGCAGCGAATCACTCCTCTGCAGAAAAGATGCCATGTTTTGTTTTCACTTCCTGTGGATCCACCGCCGCACCCATCCCACCCAGCTATTCTTCCAGCAACTTCCTTGCCATCTCATTCGACGCACTCACCGCACTCAACGCCTCACGCACACGCTCCCCCCCGCTCAGATGCGTCAGCAGCGCACGGATCACCTCCGCCGCCGACTCGCACACCGAAGGCTGCACCAGCAGCCATACAACCTTTTCGGTGATGTACCCGCCCGTCGTCTCGTTCACCACCTTGCCCTCTGTGTGCCTCACCACTTCCACCATCATTTTGCACGCTGCATTCACCGCTGCGTCGCTGTTGCGATTGTTGATGGCCTTTTCCAGGAACGTCTCGTACACCGCGTGCACAACCTCATACTCCAGCTGTCCACCCACACGCACCATAGTCTGTTCCAACAGGCCACACGCGCTCACACACGCTTGCTCAGGCTCCGGATCCACGTCGTCGCACTCCAGCATGCTCAGACTGTGCGACAGCAGGCTGTTCTCCTTGCTGTTCATGACCCCCATCAGTGTCTCCTTGCCCACCATCACCTCATCCCCGCCCAGTCTCTCTGCCACCTGCATCATCACCGCACGGATCGCCCGCTCGTCTTTGCCCGCACGCCACGAGCAGTTTGCGCTCACTACCCCCGCCAACGCTGCCTCCCACCACGGGTCCTCCCGCCCACTGTATGCCTCTACAATGTCCAGCATCAACGGCGCCAACAAACGCCGCAGCGGAGCCCGCTTCCGCCGTTCCTGGCCCACTGCCAGCCCGACCTCGAGCATCTGCTGCCAATGCTCGCGCGCCTCAAATGCCTCCTCCTTTGCATACGTTAGCGCCCCTCGCATCAGCGTCACCAGAGTCTGTGGTCCTCCCACAGACAGCGCCGTCCACTGGCCGCACGAGTCGCCCAGCTCCGACAGCAGCGTGCCCACGTGCGCCCCGTACACATTCTCCGCATCCCCGACTGCCGCCTGTAGTTGGGCCATCCCCTCTCCCACGTCTGCCCCGGCCGCTTCCAGCCGTACTAGCTGACGAAACAAGGCGTACGAGTGCTCAGAGCACGCCGATCCGCCCACCGACACCACGTTGCACAGCAACCCGACAAGCTGCCGCATCACCTCCTCTTGTTGGCTCTGCGACAGATCCACCTGCGCCAACGCTTCCAACAGCTCCCCCATCAATGGTGCAAGCACCTCTGGCTCCCGCATCCCCAACACTGCCTGCGACAACAGAAACAGCCTGTGCGCACGCTCCCGATCTGAACGCGGTCCACCCGCCACAGCTCCACCACCTCCACTGCTGCTGCTGCTGCTGCTGCTGCTCGACGCTGCCGCTGCATTGGGATTCACCGTCCCGGGAGGCAACATTGCTTGCAGCACGTTCTCTCCCGGCACAAAGAAGCCCAGCAGACGAGCGCTCGCCTCCACGTGCTCCATGATCCCTCGCTGCTTGTCGTTCATGTGGTCGTCCGTCACCTGCACCAAAGCGTCCACCACTGTGTCTAGATACTGCGTGATGTACTCCTGAGTCAGCGCCAACAGCATGTGCAGCTGCCTGCACGCAACAAGCCGCGCGTCGCTCTGCCACCCTTCCACCATGTCGGCCACAATTGGATCAAGGATCGCCTTGAGCTTGTCGCGTATCATCAGCCGGAAGTTGTAGTCGGGCAGCTTCTCTGCGTGTCCGTCCTCTGCCGAGCGCAACCCAACAGGGTAGCACACCGCAGCTGTCTCATCGTACGCAGGCAGCTCACGCGTCTGCAAATCGTCCCCGCCGTGTGTAAAGTCTTCCGCCTCGCGGTTGCGGTGGTCGTACTGCTCTCCGACGCGTGCCATCATCGCGTATGCTCGAGTCCGCAACGAACCCTGCTGCTCCCCAAGTGCAGTCAGCACAAACGGGAAAAGTTTGTAGTAAAACACGTGCCGGTCCACGAGCGACACCAGCCACGTCTCCACCGTCCGTAGCAACTCCGCGTGCACATTCAGAGCAGAGTTGGGCTTGCTCATGGCCTTCAACGCCGCAAACATCTCATTGTCCTTCATCGACAAACCCTCGCTCGAGTCATCCTGCACAACAAGCACACACAACGCACGCAGCGCATAAAGACGCACCTTGGACACGTTGTGCCGCAGCGACGGCTTCAGCGCTCCGCGTACCCGATCCACATACCCGCGAAGCTCCCGCTTCTCGCACAGCGCACACAGTCGCCGGACGATTCCGCTCACGCTCGCCATTGTCTCCTGGTCCCGGAATGCATTTGCAAGCGTTTTGCACACCACGTCGACCAAGTCGTTCAGGTGCGGCCGCACCTGCGCAAGTGTAAGCTCCTTCAGCAGCGCCTCCAGCAGCTGCAGTTTCATCTGACGCACATCCTCGCTCTTCTCGTTGGCCACTCGTTCGTCCGTCAGCTCAATCAGCGTCTCTGGCAGCAACTGTGCCGTGCACTCGTGCTCCGCCGTTGCCGGAAGCGCCCTGCGAAACGGCCCCAACGTTCACCCCCACTGGGCGTCAGCGTACATGCTTCCTTGTCCCCTCTCGCCACGCCCCACGTCTATTCCCCGTTCAACTCACTCTTCCAGGATTTCCAGGGCATATGTGCACACCGTCTCGCTCTCGTCCCGAAACGCCTGCTGCTGCAACGGACCCGCCAACACCGTCAGGTACAACGACGCCTTCACCTTGCTGTCCTTGATTCGGCCCCACACCTTGCGGATGTTCGACATCGCCACCAGACGTTTCTTCTTGTTCTCGTTCAGCAGCTCCCGCAGATGCGGCTCCACTTTTGCCCGTTCTGCGTTCACTGCGTCTGCAATCGGATCGCTGTAGTCCACCGCCGCCTTCCCTGCACTCTTCTTCCCACTGCTGCTGCTGCTCTCGTCGCCCGCGTGGCTTGTTTTGCTACGCTTGCTCCCGCCCGTCTGGATCATGACCTCTTCGTCGTCGCTCGAGCCGTCCACCAAGTCCAGCTCCATTCTGTGTGGTTTGGCGGTTTGGCGCGACCACCGCACCCGACGTCAAGACGCCTACACACACGCAACCACTCCTCGACCATGCTCACAATCATCCCCATCAGTCCTTCCATTGGTTTCCACACTGCACACAAACGAAAAACAGCGTCATTTGCTCGTCCTCCTGCTTCGCCGGTGTCTGGAAGAACACTGCCTCGTTGCCCAAGCACTGCGAGCACTCCACGTCCTTTGTCCTCGGCAACGTCGGATCAGACGCCACATCCTCAATCACCATCGTCCCCTCGCTGCACACACGCGTCGTTCACCGCCGCCACCACCACCACACATACACATACACACACCTGCGTCAGCACACGTCCATCGCTCTCGCCGCCAAACCCCTCCTCTGCTCCCGGTCGCGTTTCCGCCTGCGCAAACTTCCCTCGCATACGCTCACACCCCGTCGCCTTCCCACACTTCTCCACATCGCCCCAACCTACTCCTGGTGGTTCACTTCGTTGCGATAGATACAGCTGTCCACCGCTTGCTCCGCGTGCCCGCAATGCGCACACGCCAACATCAGCTTTTTCAGCGACCTGTCCTCTTGCGGATGCAGCAAGTTGTTGCTATCCACGCACACACACACACACACACACACACACACACACACACACACACACACACACACATCACCACCAAGCACCACCAGTTGCTCGAGAACGTCAGTGTTTCCGCCCCTGGCACCCGTCCCGAAACACACCATCCCATTCCCGTTTCCCTCCTTACCATTCCCTGCAAAAGTTCAATGGCGCAAACGACGACATCTTCTGTGCACAGTTCCCCTCCAAAAAACCCTGCCTCCACCTTCGCTCCCAAACCAACCCCTCCAAACCCATCATGGACTTTGGCGTGCGCGTCGAGCACTGCCAGCAGGTCCTCTCCAACTACCAGGACCATCTGCGCCTCCTTCTGGAATTTGTCGAAAAGTGCAGGGTCTTCAACGCCTACTCCCCGCGCTTTTTCCATCGCAACAAGCTCGTCGCCCCAAAGGCCACTCGCAACACCCTCACAAAACTCGGCAACCAGATCACAAAACATTGGGTGGCCCTCTCTCAGAAGCACGAGACGGAAACCCTTGCCCTCTACGAGCTCGGTGGCCGCCTTGCTCTTCTCGCCCATCTCAAACCGGGCGATCTCCTCCTCCTCGACCGCGGCGCAGACCTCAGCGCACACCTTAAGAAACAGGGTGTCACCCAGCTCATGCAGTTGAAAAAGTGCCACGAGATGTTTGAAGATGTGCGTCCTCCTCCCCGACCCTTGCGCAGCCCCACGCTGCGTTTCCCGCGCAAATTCCCTTCTGACCCCGCCCAACTCTCCCCCAGCTCAAAGAACGCGCTGCGCACGAGATCGAACTCTGTACACAGTCCCTCGACGAGGTCAACGAGCGCATCAAGGCCTTCCGCAAGTATTTCGACGTCGGTACGTCCCTGCAGACAACTTCCCTTACCCGACCTCGCCTCAAATAGCCTCTGCTTGCTCACCATCCCCTCCCCACCCCCCCCCCCTCTCTCCCTCCAGTCATCGAAAAGGAAGAGCAGACCTCCTCTTCCCGCTCCGCCTCCTCTCGCGCTGCCGAGGAGCGCCAACGTCAGCGCCAGGAGCTTGCCATCCAGCGCACCAAGCAGTACGTTCTCAATCTCTCCCCCACACCGATGACCTCATCTCCTCCCCCCCCCCCTTCCCCACTCACACCCCGTCAGGATGCACCAAAGCACCGTCTGCGGCATCTGTGGTCACGCAGAGGGCCATCTCCACTGCGACCGCCATCTCGACTGCACCTCCAAGTTTTCTGGCCAGCTCTACCGCGTCTCGGGTGGCCGCAACGTCGTCTCCCACAGCAGAAATCGCATGCACAAGTCCGTTGTCTCTGTACGCTACCTCAAGCAGCCCCAACGCGAGGTTGTCCACCACTTCCAGATCGACGCCCCTCTTGATGCACAGGGCAACGCCTCCGCCGCCTTTGGATCCTCCTCCTCCTCCTCCTCCTCCTCCGCAAACTCATCCTCTGCCCCAGGCTCCTCCTCCAGCGCCAACCAGCTTGCTTCCACAGCCTCCCACGGCTCACAGCGCGAGCGTGAGCTCCTCGACGCAGAAAAGGATGCCTACGACGCCATGAACCTCCTCTCCTCTGCCGGCGTTTCACGTTGGGACCGCATGATCGATCAGCAGATGGAGCTCGCCCGCCTCCGCTCAGACATGGAGATCCTCGAAACAGAACTCAAGTTCCACCGCACCCAATCTTCTACCAAGATCGCCACCATCGAGGCCTCCAAGCGCAAGCGCCGCCAACGCATCCTCGGTCTCGCCTCCTCCTCCCGCTCCATCGGCCAGGAGTTTGAGTCGTTCACCTTTGACCAACTCGGCAAGCGCAAATCAAAATCAAAATCCAGATCAAAGTCCAAGCGCAAGAACAAAGCAAAGCGCAGCTCGGGCAAGGCTTGGGACGTCGACGACGCTGACGAATGGCTTGCCTTTGAGGACCAGCACGAGCAATCCTCCGACTCCGACGACTCCGACGACTCCGGCTCAGACTCCTCCTCCGACTCAGCCTCCTCCTCCCCGTCTTCATCCTCCCACTCACGACGCCGCCGCCACCGATCCACCTCCTCCTCATCATCATCCTCCGAATCCGATTCTGACGCATCCTCCTCCTCCTCTTCATCTTCCTCCTCATCATCATCCTCATCCTCATCCTCATCCCAACTTACAGACACCCTCGACTGGGAATCTGAGCAGCAAATCGAACGCCAGATCCAAGAGATGCAACGTAGCAACAAGGGCAGCTCCACAAGCACAGACGCCATGCGCCAATACCTTCAAGCTGCCCGCCGCAAAGAGCTCGCCGAGCGCAGGCAGGCCAAGCGTCAGGCCAAGGAAGCACGCAAGAAAGCCAAACGCGAACGCAAGGCACAGCGCAAGCAAGAACGCAGACGACGCAAACAACAACGCCAGGAACAACGAGACCGCCGTCAACAGGCCACACACGCATCTTCCTCATCCTCTGGCGTTGGCAGTGCCGCTCTCCAGCGCATGGCCAACCTCACCTTTGCCGACTCCACCTCCGCCGGCTCATCCTCCTCCCCCTCTTCTTCCAAGAAGAAGAAGCACTCCAAGAAGCACAAGCATGGCAAAAAGCACAAACACAGCAAGAACAAGCAATCCTCTGACTCTCACACCGATTCCATGTCCTCCTTTGACGCCTTTGTCGAACGCCACGAGCGCGAAAAGCGCCGCAAGCGCATGGAGGCTGCTGCTGCCTCCTCCTCGGGCATGCGCCGCCACAAGTCCAAACACGATGCGTCCACCTCATCTTCCTCTTCCTCATCCGCCACCAACACATCCTCCTCCGCCCTGCACGACCACCGCGACGACGACGGCTTCTCCAGCGCTGACTCGAACGATTACCACAACCGCAGCTTCGGCTCAGACCACAGCGGAGGCGCAAGCAGCAGCGGTGGAAGTGACATTGAAGCACGCGAGCGCGAACGCCAACGCAGGCGCAACGCAAAGGCCCGCCAGCGCGAACGCGACCTCGATCGCCAGCTCGAACGCGTCCAGTCCGAGTACGAGCGCCAAGGCGCACGTGCACACGCCGACGACGTCGCAAACTTCCACACTGCCATCCTCACTCGCAACACAGACGTCGCCCTTCCCATGCTCGACGCCTTTGACGCCCTCGTCGACCTCCGCTGGGACAACCAAAACACAGCTCTCCACCTCCTCGCCTCCCGCGACTCTGCCGTCGACTGCGAAGACCTTGACCTCAACGACATGGGACTCCAGGAAGTTCAGATTGCTGCCACCCTCGTCGACAAGGGCGCCTCCATCAACCGCGAAAACATCTTTCACGAGACGCCCCTCATGCTTGCCGTCAAGACCAACAATGTCCACATGCTCGTCTTTCTCCTCGAAAGCGGCGCAGACGTCGATGCACAGGACGGCCAAGGTCAGACCGCTCTCCATCTCGCCGCAAAAGGCGACGGCGACGAACTCAACACCATCGTCACAACCAAACTCCTCGACTTTGACGCTGACCCCTACGTCCAAACAAACCTCAGCCGCGAGACCGTCTACCAGGTTGCCACACGCAACAACAACCGAGCCGTCATGCGCCTCCTGCGCAAGCAGGCTGGCGCCTCTTCCTCCTCCTCCGGCACCCATGCTGGCCGCGATCCCACGGGCTACGGCCCCAAACCCCGCACCAGCTTCAACCTGGACGAACGCCACTTTGCACAGCCCATCTACAACCCCATCGTCAAGGGCGAAGACATGGACGCACTCATCCCAGACTTTCTCAACCCAAACCCCGCTCGCATCAGCGTCCAGCGTTCCTCCACGCGCTCCTTCCGCAAACCCGACGGCAACGGCCCAGCCGCTGTCAGTGGCGGCTCCATGTCCTTCACTCGCCACCTCTACGACGGCCACGCCGCCTCGGTCGACTCTCGCCGCCAAGCCCTTCAAGAGCAGCAGCAGCAGCGCACCCAGCTCGTTGGTGGCGCCATCTCCTCCATCTGACGACCCATTTGATCGTTTGATCCCTTGAATCCACCGAGATAGATTCCGATCCATTCCATTTCCACAAACACTCTCTCTCTCCCTCTCCCTCTACTCGTCAAACGAATCATCCACAAGCACTTGGCGTCGGCCGCGGCCCGCACGACGTCCTTGCGCCTTGGACGCCATCTGCGTGCTGCTGCCCACGTTCTCGCTCTGGTTTTCCTCGTCTTCCTCCACCTCAAAGTCCAGCTCCACATCCACGTCCTCTCCAAACGCCTTGCCCTTCTTGCCCGACCCCTGTGTCTTGCGCTTCTTTGCTGCTCCCTTGCCCGCTTTCTTGGCTCCCTTCTTGCCTGCAGACACATCCAGGCCGTCGTCCGACTCGGCCATCACATACCGCGACACAGTCGACTTGCCGTCCACAAACTTGGTGCGGAACAGAACGTTGGCGTTGTTGAACATCCCTTCCTTCAGCGACACCACCAGGAACTGCGACTGCGAAAAGTGTGTACGCAGCATCTGGCCAATGTTCTGTGTGTGCGACAGATCCAGCGCAGCGTCAATCTCGTCCAGGATGTACATCGGCGCAGGCTTGAACAGCAGCATGCTCAGCACAAGCGACAGGGCTACCAACGATCGCTGCCCACCGCTCAGCTCTGTCAGGCTCTCCTTCCACTCGTCGCCAAACGCAACACGGATCTCCAGACCCTCCGTCACCTCCATCCCCTCGGGCGCCTCCAGCTTCGCGTTGCTTCCAGGCAACAGTGTCGAAAAGATGCTTCCAAAGTCCTTGTTCACCTTGAGCCAAGTCTTGTGCAGCGCCTCGTCCTTCTTCAGGTCCAGCTCTGCGATTGCCTCCTCGATCTTCGCCTTGTCGTTCTCAATGATCCGCTTCTTTGTCATCAGATCCTGATACTCCTGCTCCGCCTTTTCAAACATGCCCATCACCTTCTTGTTCACCGTCTTGCCCAACTTGTGCTGCTCGCTCTCCAGCTTGCTCAGGCGCTTCTTCTCCTCCGACACGTCTCGCGCCTCAAAGTCAAACGTCGACGACTCCTGCCCAAAGTACTGCTTCTCTGCAGAGATCCACCGGTGTGTCTGCTCCAGCGCCTTCATCACCTTCCGCGCCTCCGAGATCTTCTTCTGCTTGCCCTTAAACTCGTGCTCCACCTTGAGCAGCGCAAGCTTCACCTCCTGCACCTCGGCCCCCAGCGCTTCCTTCTCCTCCTCCGTGGCCCCGATCTGCTTCTCCAGCTCACGAGCCTCCGCGTCCTTCTCGTCGTACACTGCCTTTGCCTCGTCGTACCGTGCTTTGCACCGTGTCACCTTGCGCTCCAGCTCTCCCACCTTCTTCACCATCTCCTCCGCGCTCGCTTCAAACGTCGCCGCCGCCTCGTCGATCCCGGCCACCTCGCTCTCCAGGTTGCCGATCTCCAGCTCCAGCTCCTCCACCTCCTGCTTGGCCTTCTTGAAGCCCGTGTCAAACTTGGCCAGCGCTGCCTTGGCCTTGCTCACCGCCGCTTCTGCAGAACGCACCTTGCTCTCGCGCTGCTTCTTCTCCTCCACCACCTGGCGCTCCAACGCCTTGCACTCCTTTGCCAATGCAACCTTGCGCTCCTCGTGGTGTGCCACCGTCTCCTCGTCTGCTGCCGCCTGGGCCTCCATCTTTTCAATCGCCACCTGCAGCTGCATGTATCGGCTCTGCTCCAGCCTCTCCTCCGCCAGCTTCTCCTGATGTTCTGCCAGCTCATACTCGCTCTGCAGCCCCTGCATGGCCTCAAACTCTCCCAGCTGCGCCTCGATTTCGCTCAGAGCCGCGCGGTGCTCGTCCAGCGCTGCCTGTGCCTCGTTCAGCTCCTGCACCTTGGCCAACAACGACGTGCGGTTGCTTCGCGACCCACCCGTCAGCGTGCCGCTCGGATCAAACACCTCGCCCTCCTTCGTCACCGTGCGCTTCAGCACCCCTTTGTCGAACGCCACCAGCTTTCCTTCCTCCATGCTGTCAACCACCAGCGTGTTGCCAAACACATACTCCATCGCCGCCTCCAACTCTTCGTCGTATCCCACCAGCGAGATGGCTTCATGCACGTTGCCCTTGCCCACAATCTGCTCCGCCCGCTCAAGCTCCTCCGCACGCACCGTCTTACCCTGGATCTTGTCCAGCGGCAGGATCGTCACACGTCGCTTGAGCTTGCCCTTCGACAGCAGCTGCTTGCCCGTCTGTGCGCTGTCCACAAGCACGTGGAAAAGCCGGTTGCCCGCAGTCACCTCCAACGCAGTCACGCTCGACGTGTCCTCCACGCTGATCAGCTTCGCCACAAAGCCCTTCACGCCGCTCTCGTCAAAGTTCTTGCTCGGCTTGCTGTACTCGAAGCGCAGCGCAGACAAGTCGTTCGACAGCGCGTCCACCACGCTCTCGTACTTGCCCACAGCCGCACGCTCCTCCAGCCGCGCCGCCTCCAGCGACTTGACCGCCTCTGCGTCGTAGCCTCCCTTTGCAAGCTGCTTGCGCACACTCTCCGTCGCCTTCACCGCCTTCTGATGCGCCTTTTGCAGCTTTGTAAACTCGCTCTTGGCCTTCTTCATCGCCGCTCGCTTGTCGTCCACCTCGCTGCTCTGGTGCTGCAGACGCAGCTGCGCCTGCTGCAGCTCACTGTCGCTCTGCGACAGCTTGTGTTCACATGCAGCCAGCTTCTCCATCAGCGACGAGCTCGCGCCGTCTTCCCCGTCTTGCACAACGCCTGTTTGTGCCGCCTGGTAGTTGCGCTCCAGCTCCGCAATCTCTTCGCACAACGCCGCACGCTCCTGGCTCAGCGCGTCCAGTTTGCCCTGTGCGCTCTCCAGCTCCGCCTGCTTGGCCGCCATCGCCTTGTTGGTCGCCTCCTTGTTCTCCTCCGTCTGCGCAAACGCCGTCTCCTCGGCAGCCAAGTTTTCCTTTTCGTGCGTCAGCATGCTTGTCACTTGCACAAGCTCCTTGGAGATTTCGCCCAGTTGGTCGTTGTCTGCCTTGCGTGCGTTCTGTGCCTTCACCAGCTCCTCCTGCAGCTGCTCGATTTTCCCTTCTGCCTCTGCGATCAGCTGATCCAGCTCGTTCTGGCGATACTGCAGCTTGTTCTTTTGCGCCAGTGTGTTGTTGTGCCACTCCTCCGCCTGCTCCACCTGCTGCTCGGCCAGCCAGAACTCGTGTGCCACAAGGAAGCGCGTCAAGCGTTCCACCTCGGCGTTGTTGCTGCTCCAGCGCAGGTAGTGCGACTGCTCATGTCGCAGCCTGTCCAGCGTCGGCGTGATCTCGTTGACCAGCACGTCGCCCACCTCGTTCAACTTGCTCTCCTTGCGCTGCATCGTCCGCACCGCCTCCGCCTTCTTTTCCTCGTACATTCGCGTCCCGGCCGCCTCGGCGATCATACCCAGGATTTCCTGCGGCTTCATGTTCAGCACCTTGGTGATCTGGCCCTGCATGATCAGAAATGTCGGGTTGTTCACGTTCAGCTGCACGCTGTGGAACAGATCTCGGACTCGGTTCTGCTGACACGTCTTGCCGTTCACGTGGTACGTCGACTTGCCCGAGATGGCGTACTGTGCATCATCACCCACGTGCACGCACGTGATCCACGTACACGTTGTCCCTCGTGTCAGCCGTCTCCCGCACCTCCACGTCCCTCCCGCCCACTCGCACTGCCGATGCGCGCCAAAAATAATCCGCCACCGATCCAGCAACGTACCTTTCGCGACACCGTGATATGGTCGTGGCTCTCGTACCCCTGCGGAGACGCTTCCTTGTCTTCGTTGTTGAACTTGATGGTCACTGTGCATGATGTGATGCCCGCCTGGCCCTGCTGGTACACCAACTCGTTGCGGTTGCTCACACGCACCTGGTCCCGCGCAGCCCAAAAACGTCAGCGGATTTTTCACGCGCCAAAATCCTGACGGCCTCTCTTTCGCCGCCCACACCATCACCACAGCCTCTGCATCCGTGTGCACACCCTCTCCTCCCTGCCCATACTCACCTGCTTCAGGTTGGTGATGCCCAGCAGGAAGCAGATGCTGTCCAGGATGTTGGACTTGCCGCTTCCGTTGGCGCCCGTGATCGCGTTGAACTTGGGATCAAACCCAGAAACCACCGTGCGCTGCGAATACGACTTGAAGCCGTCGATGATGATCTCCTCAATGAACATCGGTGCTACAACACACACACACACACACACCACATAGGGTCACCGTGTCAGCACACTGGGAGAAAGCGAGGGCGTGTGGCGTGGGAAAGGCGCGGCGCGAAAGTACTTTTCGTTATGTCTTGCGCACCCTGCGCAACCCGGTCCAACCAACCAACATGATTCGAATCCAGGCTGGCTCTGCACCCACCCGCACTCTGCTGTTGGCCACGCTCTTGACACTCCTCGTCTCCTCCTTGGCCCAAGTCGATCCCGTGTCCTATTGCCCCGTGAACGCCGTGGGCAGCAACTCCCTCCCTGCGCTCGCCTACCACCCCAAGCTCCAGCTCCTCGTCTCCATCACAACGTCCCAAGGCAACATCCTCTACGGCGACCACGGCACCATCTTGGCCACCACCACAGCCACCTCGGGGTGGGACCCTCTCATCAACGACACCACCAGCTGGCAGGTCTGGTTCCGCAAGGGAAGCACAGCCGTTACCGAACGCCTCGGCGCCCAGCTTGTGTACAACCCCGACACAGACACCTTCCTTCTCTACGGAGGCGTGGAGGATCGCGGCATCCTTGCCGAAGAAACAAACGCCCAGCGCTACACGGACGCCTACGAACTGCACATGGACACCACCACAAAATCTTACTCCTTCACCCAGTGGAAGGACATCAACGGCACCTCCCAGGACATTCGCCGCGTGTTTTGGGTCCCTGCACGCCGTCAGATGGTCGGCGTCGGCAAGAACTACGTGTACGCCCTCAACTGGAACACCCACAGCTGGTCCCAGCTTGCCACCATGCCCGGTACCTCCCTCCTCGATGATTCCCTTCCTGTGGTCACCTACGACCCACACACAAATCTCCTCCTCGTCATGAACGGGTGCGAGCTTGCACGCCGCGCCCTTGACCTCTCCACCCTCCGTTGGTACGCCATCGGCAACACAGACAGCAACATTTTCTCCAGCAACACCCGCACCTTTTACTACATCGAGTCCATGCCCGGCCCCAATGCCAACGTCCTCCTCCAGGTAGGCAATCCGTGCTCCAGCTTCTCCCCGACCTCCATCGGCCAGCAGCTCCTGCTCTCTCTCCACTACGACGGCCACTACCAACCAAACGTCACCACCCAGTTTGCAAACACGCACCTCGACTTTCCCTACTTCACAGCCCTCGGTGTCTCTGCCGCAAAGACCCCGTTCGGCCTTGTCCTCCACGGTGTCGACATTTACAACCAGGGCGGTGTCTCCTTCCGCACAAGCCCCAACCAGAAGTGCCCAACCATGCCTGCCGTCCTGCCCTCCTCCTTCCAAGTCGCCCTCGTCCTCCTGTGCTTTCCCATCGTCGCATGGGCCGTCTGGCACTCGCTCAAGCGCGACCTCGACCTTGTCAACGTCTGGGCAGACGCCAAGGAGCAACAGGACACCATGGCCACCTCCCCTCCGGCCTCCATGATTCCTGCAGGTTCCGATGACGACGACAACAACCAGCCCAACCTGCCTCTCCTCGACAGCGACCGTCTCGGCCAGGCCAACGCTGCTCCCCAAGATGCCGACGGCGTCAACGCCTACCTCGAGACAGGCCTCACCTCTGAGCAAAACTTTCGCTTCATCCAATGTCAGTTCCGCCTGGCCGTCAAGTTTGTTCGTGCTGCTCTCCTCACCATGCTCTTTGCCCTCGTTCTCAACCTAGCCCTGCAGCTCGCCTTTTCCGGCTCCCTTGACCCAGTCTACTTCTTCTACATCGGTGCCCTCCCCTACCTCACCTCCATGCCCATCCTCGTCATCCACGCCTGCGTCGTCTGCGTCGTCATCCTCCTCGCCGTCGTTTGGCGCATGCAGCGCGCCAGCCTACGCTACTACCAGGAAACACGCGACATTGGCCTTCCCCTCGGCGACAAGCTGTATTCAAAGAAGTATGACCTGTACCGATGGTGTGCATGCGACTGGAACCGCGTTCGCCGCCTCCTTCTCATCGCCGTGGTCACTCTCCTCTTTGAGGGCTCCTTTGTCGTCTCCTTCTTCCTGTCCACCCTGCTTAGCGGGATCAACTCGGACATCGCACGACGTCTCGGTTCCATTTTTGTCGCTGCCATGCTCAACGCAGCCAGCAGCCTGGCCAAGGCTCTTGTCAAGTACGTTCACCCACAGGGCACCGTCCCTGGCCACCTGCTCCACTTTGTCATGACTGGCACCTTTTACGTCCTCGTGCCCTCGTTCAACTTCCAAAACGTCACCAGCATCGTGAGCACCATCGAACGCCCTGCCCACAACCGCGCCCTAAACGTCACTTCTGTCATCAGCCTCGTCATCACCAGTGTCGTCATCAGCGAGGTCCAGACCTGGCTTTCCCAGGCTCTGTTGCACATGCGTGTGACTCCCACCCTCAAGTACGGCCCGTCCTGGGTGTACGCCTTTCCCAGGTGGCTGTGGGCAACCCTGCCCCGCCTTGCCAAGATGCTCTGTGCTCCCTCCACATCTGACTTTGCTGGAATCTTCCAACCCCTCACTGCCTCATTTCTCTTTGTCGCCTGCTTTGGTGGTCTCAGCAGCACCCTCACATGCGTGGGCATCGTGCTCATGGCTCTCTCCTATCTCTCCCTCCGCGTCCGCATCTCCCTGTTCCCACCAAAGTACGGCGCCCATCCGCTTGCAGGCATCGGCCTCGCCGAAATCTGCATGCTTACAGGCTCCTACTCCATTGGAACAGCAACCTCGGTGGTCAGCCTGCGTGCTGTCCACGGCGGCACCGTCCTCGCCGCACAAGAACAAGCCCATTACTTTGGCCTCTCCATGGTCATGGTTGCCATCACCTTTGCCTACCTCCTCCTTGGCGTCCTCGTGCCCGAGTGGACCTTCCAGCGCACCATGATGAAGGACGAGCCAGAGTACGAAAAGCATCTCAGCAAGCTGACATTTACCATGAACTACTGACCGCTTCAAACCCACGCTTCCCTCCATCCCTCCTCCCTCCATCCTCCCTTTCACCACACCATCTTTGATCCGCGCTGTGTGGACACCTTGGCTGCTCTGCTCAACCACACCCACCCAAACCCGCGCGACACACACACACACATATGTCCGAATCATCGTCGTCGTCGTCGTCGTCGTCGTCCATGGATGTGGAGGACAAGGAAGTGCTGGCCCAGGAGGAGCGTGTGATGGAAGAGGAAGAGCTTGTCTCCGCCTACCCGTCTCTCACCACCTCCGACCTGCTCTTCAAGTACACCTGCGACTCGAAGCACGTCGACCGCGAAGCTATTGCCTCACAGCTCCTCGAAGCCGTCGAGAAGGACGGTACGTGGTTTGCATCCCTCACACAACCGCTCCGTCCCGGGCATTTCCGTCCTGACACCTGCAAACGCGCACACCTCCACAGAGATGGGCCCCTTCTACAAGCTGCTCTGCGACACCACCGACATCACAGTCGACAAGGACCTCCTCGCTAAGCTGGAGGCCAAGAATGCAGAGACCACCGAGAAGCTGAAGCAGAAGATCAAGGATGCCGAGGAGCAGGAAGGCGAAACCGAAGTGCGCGAAGCCCTCCTCGCACTCAGTGCCTACTATGCACGCATTGGCGACAAGGTACAGTATCCAACATTGTGTCTCCTCACACATCCACGTCGACGCACTGCTTGTGCCTTTCCCACCTGTGCCTTCCGGCCCGCACGCGTCGCGCGCGCCCAATTCCGCTGCCTCAACCTGACCCTCTCTCGCCCTCCCCAGGACAACGCCCTCAGCAGCGCCCGTGATACAATGGAAAAGACCATTGCGTTGACCCAGAAGATCGACCTCGCCTTCTTCAACATCCGCATCGGCATCTTCTTCAACGACAAGGAGCTTGTGCGCCGCAATCTCGACAAAGCTCGCACGTGCGTTTCCGTCCCCTCCCCTATCTCGCGCCTGCCTCACATTCACACGCCATGCCGACGTTCTTTCTTTCCCTCTTCCCTGCCCTTCCCGTTCCATTGTGTATCGTCCCCGCTCCCCTCACACGCCCCACTCCCTGCACCCACACAGACTCGAGGAGGAAGGCAGTGACTGGGAGCGCCGCAACCGCCTCAAGGCCTATGAGGCCTGGCACTTTATGCAGGTGCGCAACTTTGAGGCTGCTGCAGAGCGTCTGCTGTCCACCCTCTCCACATACACGGCCACCGAGCTCATGGAGTTTGACCAGTTTGTGTGGTACGCCGTCCTCATGGCCCAGGTCGCCACAGACCGCACCACCGTCGGCGCAAAGGTCATCAACGCGCCCGAGGTCCTGCAGGTCATTGACGATCTGCCCAACCTCCACTCCTTCCTCGACTCTCTGTACAACTGCAAGTACGACGAGTTCCTCGTCGCCTTTGCCGGCATCCTCGACCAGCTCGAGGCCGACAAGGTCCTTTCCCAGCACCTCGCCTACTTTTCTCGCGAGATGCGCGTCGTCGTCTACTCTCAGTATCTCGAGTCCTACCGCACCGTCTCCCTCGCCTCCATGGCCTCCAGCTTTGGTGTCGGCGAAGACTTTCTTGACGCAGAGCTCTCCCGCTTCATTGCCTCTGGCCGCCTCAATGCCCAGATCGACAAAGTTGACGGTGTCATCACCACCAACCGACCCGACTCCAAGAATGCCCTCTACCAAAAGGTCATCAAGCAGGGCGACCAGCTCCTCAACCGCATCCAGAAGCTCTCCATGGTCACCAACGTCGGCTGATTGACCGATTGATTGCCGCGCCACCAAATGCACTCCCATTCCCAAACCAAGTTCGCAAGTCCCTCCACGCATACAGTCCTTTGTTGTTGTGTGTTGATGCAGGGATCTGACCATGCGCAGGCTCGCCCAAACCCGCTTCGCCATGTCCCACTCGTTTTCTGCCACCTTCACAAACTCCTTCACAGCGGCCGGAACAGAGCGCGTCTACCCGGGTGTCCTCTCCGACGAAGACGTGCGACGTAGTCAGTACAACGAGTCGGCCAAGGCCCAGTTTCACTCGCCGCGCAAGGCATGGGGCGCAAGCAACGTCGCCGGTCGGCGCACCGTGGGCGGCTCGGGTTCAGGCGCCCCGAGTGCAACCACACCACGCAGCCAAGCCGACGGTGATCGCAACGCCACAAAGGCTGCAGATGGCGACGACGAATGGGATGACAGTGCCACCGAAGGCATGACCGAAGCCCAGGCAACCATTGCTCGCCTTGAGCACGAAATCCACAGGCTCAAGAACGAGCGAGACCAGCTGCGTTGGTCTGTGTCTTCCCACGACACGGCCCTGTGGCAAAAGTTTGAGCAAACCAAGCCGCCAGTCGTCCAACCGCCCCAAGGCTGGACCCCCAACCCAGACCCGGAGACGGCCCAAGAAGAGTTCTTCCGTGCCCTCAACACCCTCAAGAGCGAGCATCTCAAAAATCTCAAGCGCATCGAGAAGCTGTATCAGGAGACAGGCAAGCCCGGGGACGTGGAGAAGCACGCCAAGGCTGCCGCGGAAAAGACTCGGTCAGTTTGACACGCTCAGCGTGTGAGAATTTTGTCAGCCGGGTAACGGCTCGTTTTCGAATTCGCTCCGCCGGCACACACCCCGAGCCTGAGACACATTTTGCCCCTCGCCCGGTTGTTCTGGTATGAGCCCTTGCATGGTGAATACCTCTGCTGACACTTGTTGTTCTCCCGTGCTTCCTTCCACCCACAGCATCAGCGAAAAGCTCGAGACCAAGCGACGAATCCGTCAGCGCGAAGCCGAAATCGAAAAGGCGCTCATGTCGTCGTCGCTGCACCATGCCATGGCCGATTCCGTCACCAACAAGTACCATTTTGTGCACGACGAGAACGACGACGAGTCGTCCAGCGACAGTGACAACGACGAAGAGGACAACCTGGACGGCGGCCCCCTGTCCGACGACGAGCAGGGCCGTACACGCCCTCGTTCAGCCTACGCTCGCTCGCGCTACGGTCGTAGCGGCACAGGCACAGGTGGCCGCCCAAGCACTGCCAGCGCATACGGTCGCACCCGCCGATACGACGACGGCACCTTTGGCAATCCACCGCGCACCACAGGCTCACGCTACGGTGCATACAAGAACCTGGAGCGACAGGACCTGCCCGAATCCATGCGTCAAACCTACGACTCGCGCTACTTTGAGGAGCAGCGACGCAGACGCCGCCAGCAGGAGAAGCGCAAGCCGCGCATCACCATCCCCAAGCCTTTTTCCTTTGAAGAGCGCGAGAACAGGCGTGGAAAGAGCCTTGCGCAGAGGCGCTTTGAAGAAGAGATGGAGCAGAAGCGGATGGAGGAGGAACGTGAGCTGAACTACCGCTTTGTGGCCGAGCCCGTGCCCGAAACCTCCTTGGTACCCAAATACCACCAAATGCAGGAGGAACGCGAAAACAGGCGCCGCGAAAACAAGCGCATGTCCTACGAGATCACGAAATCGCGCGAGAAGCCCTTTAGCTTCTACGAGCGCGACCTGGAGATGGAAAAGGACAAGCAAGAGACCCTGCGCAGACTGCGCAAGGAACGCGAGGAGATGGAGGCAAAGCAGCTGGAAAAGGGCAACTTTAGGGCCAATCGTATCCCCAGGCATGTCTCGGAGCCTCGCTTTGAGCTTATGCAGATGCAGGAGGAGGAGCGCAAGCAGCGAATCAACCAGGCCGCTCAGGAGCGTCTGCGACAAGCTTCGCTGCCGCCACGTATGGAGATGTGGGAGCACACGCAACAGGCCAAGAAACCCGTGGACGACGAGCCCACCTTCCGGCCGCAGATCAACGAACACACTCTGGATTTCGAAAAGCTGCACCGCGAGTTTGAGGCCGAGCTGGCTCGCAAGAAGCAGCAGTTCCGCCGCACGGAAATCAAAGAGTTCACCATGCGCACGGGCAAGAACATGGACGCGCGCAAGGAGCGTCTGGAGGCCAAGAAACGCGAGGAAGAGCTCGAACGCGAGTTGAAGGAGCAGCAAGAAAAGTGGGAGCGCGACCGTATGATCCGCAAGCTGCAGGCCCAAGCCGAAAAGGCTGAGCCCAAGATGACCCGGCTCACTCAATACAAGATCGAGGAGGCCAAGCGTCGCAAGGAGGAGGAGGACCGCAAAGAGAAGGAGAAGAAGGAGAAAGAGATGGCACGCAAGAACAAGAAGCGCAATGTGTCCGAGCGCGTGTCGAGCTCGCTCATCGACCGCACAAAGGACCTCGAGCTACGCAAAGAGCAACAGCGCCAGGCCAAGATGGAAGAGCGCCGGCAGCAGGAAGAGGAATACCAGCAGTACCTGGCCGATATGCAGGAACGCATCAACAACCGCCCGCTGCTCCTCAAGCAGATGGAGATCGACGCAGAGAAGAAGGCGGCTCAGGAGAGGTACAACCAGAAGATTCGGGCCTCGGGCATCGATTTTCAAGAGTACTTGCGCGAAGAGGAGGACGCAATGCTCAAGGACTACGACTGAGCAAACCAGTGCACCAATGCAGCCCTTTTCCCATCCACCCACCCATTCATGTGTCAATTGTGCTCATGTCCGTCAACGTGTCAACATTCCGTGCATCCCGCATCCCCGCAACCTCTCAATACTCAATCAGCGGCTCACCAACCTCGGTGAGCTTGGAAATGTTGCACTTGAGATCAAAGACCCGGCTGAGCACAATCTTGAAGATCTTGCTCACGTTGATGGAGTGGCTGGTGGAGCAGAAGATCAGCGGCGCCTTCATGGCCTTGGCAAACTTGCGTGCCTGCTTGGTGATCTCTGCCTGGTCTTCAAAATCCATCGAGGCAAAGGTGTCGTACTTGGTGCCCACCAGGAATGGGATGGCACTCTTGTTGAAGCCGCGAGCCTGGCGGTACCAATCGCGAACGGAATTCAAAGTGCTCTTGCGGCTCAGATCAAACATAAACAGGATGGCCACGGCGTCGTTGCACACCAGCGGCAGCATGTTGACAAACTCGCGTTGTCCTGTGTCGCACCACACGTGTCAGTGACCCGCCTGCCGCCGAAAACGCGCCGACCACGCCGCCGTCTTGGCTGGAAACTCACCTCCCAGATCCCAGATGCTGAACGTGATCTCGCTGTTGCGGATGTTGACGCTCTTTTCCATAAAGTTCACACCTGCGATTGGACATAAGTGTGCAACGTGTATGCGTAGCGCTGCGTCAGCTTCTCCTCCCGCCCCTGCACGACGCCCACGCCCACAGGAAACACGCGCCGAGCAAGGAGGGCATTTCCCGACCCTCTCGCGCCGTCGCGAAGCCTCCTCCTTTTGACCTCGCCCGCCGGCTCCTGGCGACACGTCTTTGCGCACAAATGCAATGCACGGCATCAAGGGCCACCCTTCTCCTCACTCTATGCATCACCTCCGTCTCATGGCCACGCATCACCGTGTGCCGAGCCCTTTTGCAAACCTACCGAGTGTCTGGATATAATCTTCGTCAAACTGGCCCTCGACATACTTGACCATCAGCGAGGTCTTGCCAATTTGTGAGTCGCCCACCATGCCCACCTTGAGCACCACCGAGTTCTTCTTGTCGTCTCCTTTGCTGCTGGACAGCTTGCTCGACTTTTTGCTGCTCTTCTTTTCCTCCTTGCCCGACTTGCCACTCTCCTGCGACGACTCTTCCTCCGTCGAGCTTGTTTGAGTCTCCTCCTCCTCTTCACCCGCCTTCTCAGTGTCCTCCTTGGTGTCCCTTTCGCTCATGGAGATGCGCGCTTGCCTGCTGAGGACGTTTGGCCTCGACTGCGCCGCCCCGGCCACCCCGACACACCACCAAGCCACCACTCCGCAACCATGGATGACGTCGACGGCATCCTCATTCTCTCTCTGAAGCAGGTCGGCTGGTACGTTCCGTGTCCCCCTGTCATGCTCATGTCCACAAAGCTCGCCAGGTTGACACAACACACACAACGCTCTCCCGTTCACACACATCCCACAGCAAAGTCGACGCAGCCTCCTTTGCCGAATTCCAGGCTGCAGACGTCGTTGCCTGCTCTGCTACAGCCCTGCAGATCATCGACAAGGACATGGTTTTCAACAAGACCCTGCCCCAGGGTGTCGGTGCACAAAACCGCCTGTGCAACAGCCTCGCCAACGCTTGCAAGCGCCTCGGCTATCGTGGCCAGGTCGGCTTCGACACCTTTATGCTGCCCACCGAGAAAACCACTCGTGAGCTCTTTATGTGGATGGTCGAGAAGCTGCCCACACAGACCGAGGACGACGGCGCCGCTGCCGAAGCGTTGAGTAAGTGGTGTCCGATTCTGAAAAGGCCCTCCCTCTTCCAGTTCACCTTGCCCTTGTGTGCTCTTCTCCCCTCCGCATGCACACTATGCACGCATCCCCACACGCTCCTCCATACTCTCCGTCAACTCCACCACCATGCTCACCTCTCCTCCCTCTCCCCACCCTTCTCGTCGACCCCCAGGCGGAACCGACGCAACCAATTCCATGATCCACGCCCGCCTCTCGCAGCTTCACGACGCCTTTTGGAGTCCCGCCAACCTGCGCAAGCCCGCGCGCATCACAGGCAACAACGTCCTTGGCGTTAAGCACTTTTCCTCCTCCTCTCTTCATGCCCCAGGCTCCAGCTCCTCCGAGCAGGGTACGTTTTCGCCTGCTCCCACTCTCCATCATGTCCCCCGTTCTCACCCCCTCATCTCTCCCCTCTCCCTCCCCAACCCTCTCTTGTGCCTTTTACCACAGCTCGCTACCATCGCATCCACATGCCCAAGGTCACCGCCCAACCTCCTCGTCGCCGCCAAATCGCCCCTTCCCTCCTCAACCACACCCGCAAACAACTCGTCAAGCAGACCGAGGCCGAAGCTCTAGGTGGTGGCGTCGATGGAGACCAGCGCGAGTACGCAAAGAACGTTGCTGCCCTCAAGGCCAAGGTCGGCAAGATTACCGCCCAGGCCCTACGCGCTGCCCTCAGCTCAAGCTCCGCAAAGAGCTCAAACTCCCTCAACGACATCCTTGCCGCCAGTGCTGCACGTGCAAAGAACACAAACGCCTCACTCTTTGCCAACACCTCCGACTTTGTCAACAAACAGGACGACGACACCACCACCTCCTCCTCCGAGGGCCCCGCAGAGAGTGCAGAAGATAAGGAAGAGCAACTCCGCGTAAGTTTCACATCGCCAGCAACCCTCTCCTCGCAGGAGACGCTGACACTGACTCCCCTGTTTCGCTCGCACAGCGCCAACGCGAAGAGGAAATCAACTCTCTCGAGTCCGAGCTGCAGGAGCTCAAGGACAACACCGCCCAGTTTCTCAAGGAGATCGAAACCTTCAAGGCGTCCTTGCGCAATATCGAAGACCAGTGGAACGTGGAGGAAGCCCGCCAGCCCAAGCTCGAAGCGGAGTACACTCTCCTCAAAGAGGTGTTTGACAAGCTCCCCGAGGCCGACAAATACATGGCCGAGCTGCAGGAGCTCAATCAGGCCGCCGCCGAGGATCTGCTCAACATGGCCGAGGAGTGGGAGCAACGTCGAGAGCCGGCCATTGCCGAGTATCGCAACCAACGCAAGGCTGCCGAGAACAAGCAGAAGGACTGGAAGCGCATGGTGGGAGAGGTGAAAGGGATGCGTGAGCAGATCAAGCAGTACCTCGAAGACATCCACGAACGAGAAGACAGGTACAAGAAGCTCTACGCTGCCTACGAGCCCATGCCCAAAGACGTCAACCGCGCTACCTACACCCGCAAGATCCACGAGATTGTCAAGAACGTACGCAAACAGAAGCTCGCCATCGACCAGATCCTCTCCGACTGGCGTGAGCTGCAGAAGGACATCAACACCCTCGGCGAGACCCTCGGACGTGTGTACCACGAAACCGAGGACTACGTGTTCACCATCGCCAAACAAGACCCGTCCGCGACCGCCATCTACAAGGGCATCACCAAGCTCCACCAGCACTTTGCAGACGTCATCGACGCCGTGGAGGCAACCGGCCAAGCAGAGATCCAGTGCCGCAACCTCCAGGCCCAGATCGAGGCTGTCGAGAGCCGCATGAGCTCCCTCAACTCCGAACGCCTGGTTTCCGACCTCAAGCAGATCAAGAAGGAGAACGAAGGCCTCATGGCCAAACTGCACCGTTGAGGTGGGAGGGAAAACGTTCGTTTTGGAACGAAAAAAGTGCCCGCGGCGCCTTCCGCTGCAAGCCAAATTTCGCCTAGCGGCCCCAATTTATTACCCTCACCCACTGTTTGCAAGCTCCGTCTCGACCCTTGCATGCAACCCAACCAATCCCAGGATTACGCCGACGCACAGAGGCGCCACCATTGGAAAACCACTTCCACGGAGATGCACAGCTCAGGCGTCCGCAGCAGCGCCCCTACCAGTCCTCGACGCACCAGGAGCCCGCTGATGTCCACAACCTCCTCGAACGCCCGTATGGCGGCCAGCAGGTCAGAGGCAACCACCCCTGTGGAGAACAGGCTTCACGACTCGTCACAACAAGACTTTTTTAACCAGCAGCTCGTGGCCTCCCTTCTAACAATCACCAACGGTACGTTTGCTTGGGTGTCCTGTCCCCGTCTGTGCCTGCCCGGCCTACCCTCCCACATCGCCCATGCGTCCGACACATTGTCCCTCTTGTGGGCCCCGGTTTTTTTTTCCGGTCCGCGAAGGCCAAAGCCAAAACACGCCGCCCAAAAACCCAAACACCTTGCCCCCCCGTGTTACACACGCCACACCTGCCCGTGATTGTTTGATCGTTTCCTCCACGCGTGTACTTCTCGTCCATAATCTGCTTGCCATGTGCTATGCCGACGTGGATCGTCCACAATCGTCCGTGGCAAGGGAAAGTGGAACGCGATGCCCAGCGACGAAGGCTCTCCAAGTTTCTCGAACTTCGCTGACCCTATCCATCGTGCACCGCAAACACCCACCCTACCGCGTCGATGCACATTACAGAGGGCGATGCGCACGAGCCCCACGGTACAAACGAGCGATGGAGCGCAGCTGGCTCGGACGAGAGTCTTGGCAGAGAACCGTCGTCGGGCGCCCAATCGCCACTGCGGCTGCGCACGCTTAGCTGGTACGATCAGCCAGGCCCAGGCCATGCATCGACCACCGCAGGGGATAGCAGCGAACACACCAGTCCCCAACAGGGTCTCTTTCCAGACGCAGACATCATCAACAATCTGGATGACACGGTCGTCAGCGGAAACCTCTTTAGCACAAACCTCAATCTCGCAAACATCCACCCCATCGACCCAATGGCCAAGGCGGGCTTTTATACAGAGCACACCTCGCCAAACCGCTCGCGCCACATCATCTTCAACTCGTACGGCCAGTACGGAAGTCACAGCGCGCCAATCTCCCTCAACACAAGCCCCATCCACTCTCCGTCCTCCTCCAGCCGCTCCTCTCCGGTCAGCAACCATCTTCACCACACACAGCAAATGTTTGGCAAAGAGCGCAAGTCGAATCTCAGCTTCCAGCCTCCCCCCGGTTTCGCAAGCGACGAGAGCTCCACCTTTTTCTCCACAGTTCAATCATCCCACCACAGCGAGTCTGAAGCCTCCACCGAGACATACTTCTCCCGTCTGCAGGAACGTGTCGAGGTCCTCGTCAGCTCCGTCACAGACCAAAACGCAGCCGTGCACACCCAGTACGACACGCGCGACAGCTCCACTCCCGTGCGCCAACGAGACTCTAATTCGGTGTCCCCGCCGGCGTCCCCCACCATGGCCACTTCATCCTCCTCCATTTCCACATCCTCTACCGCCTCGTCCGTGGTCCAGTCCACCCTTGTCCTTCCGGAAGACTCCTCTCAACCGCGAATCCTCAAGAAGAACGCCAGCGGCAGCAGTACCGCCTCTGGCATGAGCATCAGCACGCTGGACACCGCTGACGACACACGAGAACATCCCAACGGTGAAAAGCCCAACCGCACCCTGTTTGTGAGGCAGATCTCCAGCGAGACTCCAGACGACGAGCTCATGGAGGCCTTTGCGCGCTATGGCGACGTGCGCAGGCTGTACACCAAACCCAAGGTGCGTGGCTTCATCATGGTCTCCTACTTTGACAAGCGCGACGCTTCACGCGCAGCAAAGGCCATGCAGGAAGAAAATGAGCGCGGCCTCACAGATATGGACGTCCACTTTTCCATCCCCAAGGAAAACGCTTCGGAGAAGGAGAAGCACCACGGCGTCGTGTGCATCCAATGCCCTCCAAACACGTCCACCAAGCGTGTCCAACAGCTGTGCCAGGCCCACGGCGACGTCGAGACCATCAGCAACGAGGGCAAGGGGTTGTTCTTTGTCGAGTTTTTTGACATCCGCGAGGCAGACTCGGCCAAGCAGGCCCTGCACAAGAGCCGACTTGAAGGCCGCAAAATCACTGCGGAACACCTTTGGGTGCGCAACCAGCGCCTCCGCCAGCAGGATCAGCAAAAGCGCAAGAACACACCCGATCGGTCGGGCGCACGCACCAACAGGCAGACCCCGACACAACCTCAGCAAAACCGGCACTCCAGTCCCATCCAGCGCATCGGCCAACAGCAGCAACAATGGTCGCAATCGTGGCCCCAACAACATCAACAACAGCAGACATGGCCACAGCAGGGACAGGAAATGCCAAGCAGCACCACCGGCATCAGCAGCGTATTTGCCACAAACAATCCCTTTGCAGGCTCCCTGGCAGGTATTCCCTTGCTGAGTCAACCTCAAATCTTTCGCAACGAGCGCGGTGACGTGTACATGGTTCACCAGGGAGAAGGTAACCAGCCGATGATGTTCCAGATGACACCGGTGACAGCAACCGGTGCAGGCATCTGGAGCGACTCCTCCCCCGCTGCGTCCTTCACCGCAGACGACCAGTTCTCCTCTTCGGGTTCCGGCCTCTTTGGCACGTCTACTACCGTGTCTACAGCTTCATCCATGTCCACATCGTCGTCAGCGTCGTCCGGCGACGGCAATGTGAACAACAACACCCAGTCGTCCAGCAGCTCCAAGGCAACCACCACCAGCAAGGCAGACTCTGCAAGCACCACCAGTAGCCAAAAGGCAAGCTTTGAGCTGGACCTCATGAGCATCATGCGAGGCATCGACTCACGCACCACGCTCATGATCAAGAACATTCCGAACAAGTACACGCGCGCCATGCTCAAGGAGGACATCGACGAGGAGTTTGCAGGCACCTACGACTTTGTCTACCTTCCTGTGGATTTCAAGCACAACTACAACCGTGGCTACGCCTTTATTAACTTCATCAACCACGAAACCATCGTGCCGTTCCACGGTCGCTTTGAACGCAGCAAGTGGAACCGGTTCAACAGCGAAAAGAAGTGCCACCTCACGTACGGTCGCATCCAGGGCAAGCAACCACTGATTGACCACTTCCAGAATAGCAACAATGCCCTGTATGCAGATGACGAGAGCGAGTTTGGTCCTCTCATTTTCTATTCCAGTGGCGATCGCAAGGGGCAGCCGCAGCCGTTTCCGTTCCGAATAGGAAGCACCAATGATGACTCTGTCACCACGTCGTCCAGTGAGGAGAAAGGGGATGGGACGTGAGAATGAACAAAGACGAAGCGCAGCTCCAGATTCATTTCTTTCGCTTCTTGTTCATGCGGTCCAAGTTGTTCAACGAGGCCTGCTGTGACTCCAGCATGCCCAGAATCTCCTTGCGCTTGCGCTCGTTCTCGCGGCGGTTTGCCGTGGCCTCCTTGATGCGCTCTGTCTGAACAAACTCCGTGTCCTTGCGCAGTTCCCTGTACGCTCCTTTGAGTTCTTTGTTGCGCATGCGTCGCAGCTTCCTCTCCTCTGCTCGCAGGGTGTCCGGGTCGTAGTTGACCATCGGGTTGAACTCGTCCTCGAAGCGCGGGTTGAACTGCTTCAACGCGACCGGCTTGACATCCAACAAACGCAGCTTGCGCCTCTTGCGGCTCACCTCATGCAGCAACGCATCCACCGTCTGCACACAATCCTTGATCTGTGAGCGCAGCTGCTTGGGCATGCGCTTGCCCTGCTTGTTGTAGGCCATCTGCAAGGTGGCACGCAAGGGTGCAAACACCGCAGAGTATCCTGCACTTGCCGCTGCGTTCTCCCCGTTCAAATGCAGCTTTGCAAACCGCGTCACAAGCTCCACCGCCATCGATGACACGTCAAGACGCAGCTGATCCGACCCAGCCAGATACTTGCGCTGCGCCTGGGCGTCCGCATCATCTGCTTCAACGTCGCGCAATGCGTGCAGGCATCGCCACGGCACGCGCTGTGCACTCAATTTCGAGCTCTTTTTGGCGTAGTCGCAATGCAGCCAGCTGTTATCGGTGGCGCCAAACGTGTGCAGCGGAGTGCGTGCAAACTTGGACGACTGCGGTGCCGCTCCGTTGTCATCACCTGCCTTTGTCTTGCCCTTTGCCTTTTTGCCCTTGCCCTTGCCCTTGCCCTTGCCCTTGCCTTTGTTGCTGCTGCTGCTGCTACTGCTGCTGCTGGAAGCATCCTCGTCATCCTCCTCCTCTGTGCCTGCGTTGAGCGAGAGCAGGAGCGAGTGCAAAAAGTTCACCGCCTCGGGGCTGTATCGATGGCCCTCAGCCACGAACCTGTACATGATGGAGCAGCAACGCATTCCCAGGAGCAGATCGCGAGTGGTGCGCACGGGAGCCTGCGCAAGCACCTGAGCCACCAGCATCGTCGCCGGGGTCACCACGGCGTGCTGATAGTCGGACGTCGGAAACACACGCGCAACCAGCTCTAGCAGAACCACCACGCGCAGACTTGGCCAACATGTCTTGCTCTGGGAATCCTTCAGCGACGCCAGACGCTTCAGCAACGCATCGTGAGCAACCAGCAGGTGTTCGCGAAACACACGCGACAAAGCAGCCGGGCTCTCTGCACCCAGCTGGTAGATGTGTTTACCCGTCACATTGAGCGCGTCCATGTCCTCCTCAGTCACTGTGTTGCCCATGAACACGTAGTGTTGCACAAGCACCTCCAGAAGTGTATCCAGCTTGCTTCTGTTCTCCGCGGCCAGGCTCACGTGTGTACAGATGCGAATACGCTCCAGCACCAGGTCCTGTTCCTCTGCACTGCGCCCTTCAAAGTACCCCAGCAACTGCTCGTGCTCTGTGGGGCAGTCAAACACGTACGGGACCTCCCGCGACGCCTGCTCAGCCTCCAGCAGCCGCTCCTTCCTCTGTGCCATCTCTTCAGACAGCTTGATCCGCTGCTTGCCCTTGCTCTGCGTCGTATCCTCCTCCTCCATGGAATCGTCATCGTCCTCATTCTCGTCGTCCTCCTCAGCCTCCTCGTCCTCTTCGGCCAGCGCCTGTGCAATGGTTTCCCGCTGCTGGTCTTCATCCTCCTCATCATCCGAGTCCGACTCCTCGTCCGAGTCCCTCGCGGCGCGTGTGTTGCGCGCGTGTGCCTCACGCAATCGCTTGTTCTCCTCCTCCGCACGCTTTGCCGCATCTGCTGCCTGCCGTTCCGCCTTCTTCATCAGTCGCTTCAGTTTCTTGCTATTCTTCTTCAGCTTCTTGTTGGCCTTCAGCTTGGCAATTTGTCTGCGCAGCGCGAGCGAGACACCCAGCTCATCCACCGCGCCGTCGTCTTCCTCCTCGCCGTCCTCCAAGCCTCCTTGCGCAAACGAACTCGGCAAGGCCTCTCCCTCCAGAAGCATGTTTGTGTGGAGATCGTCGTCCGTCACCCGCTGCCCCTGGGCCTCGGCCCTCCTGAGACTGAGATTGCCATGCCGATCCTGCTCAAAGGCGTCCGGACGCATGCGTCGCTGCCTGTCCCGCTCCATGCGTTGCAGCCGCTGCATTTGCTCCTGTGCCAGCTCCTCTGGCGACAGCAATCTCTTGCTGGCTGTGGCCAGACGCTCGCCCTTGACGCTGGCAATGTACTTGTCGTAGCTTTCGCTCGTCGCCGCCTGTGCCGCAGCAATGTCCATTCCTGACCCGCTTGCGCCGCCCACACTGATGCTGTTGCTTCCAGAGCTGTACTGAGAAAGCACAGGGTCGTTGCGAGCTCGGCCACTCTCGCTGTTGTTGTTTGTGTTTGCGTGCCTGTATGTCGTGGCCGTCTGACGTGCCATGTCCACGTGTCGCTGACGCGCAAGCATGTCTTGGTACAACTTGTCCAGGTGGCTTTGGTACGCACTGCGTGTCTCCTTGCTCTTGTCATCCTCCGCCGCCTTTGCGCTTGCGTCGCCCCCTTCCTCCTCCTTCTGCTTGCGCTGCGACGCCGTGTCGCTGCGTGCATTGGCTGCCATCATTGCCTCGCGAATCTCCTGGAATTCGCTGTCCACCTCGTCCTTGGCCTTCTCTTCGGCCATCTTTTCACGATGACGATCGGCGCGGCCCTGTTTGCTCTTGGCCATGATTTCCTGGTACACCTCGGCCTTGGACTTTTCCGTGCGCTCCTGTCCCTCGCCCTCCGCCTCATCCTCACCCTCGTCCTCGTCGTCAAAGCCTCCAAAGTGGCGCTGGCCGACCACATCCTCGGGAATGGAGCCCTTGAGCAGAGCAAAGCGACGGATTTCGTCTTTGCTCAGACCGCTCTCACGCATGTCCTTCACAGTCTCCTTGTCCAAGCGCACCTCGTCGTCGTCCGATGGCACAAAGTCGTCCGTGGCATCCAATTGCGACAGTGGTTTGCCCATGTGCGTCAGGCCGCCGTCGCGGTGAGTGTCGGCAGAACTGGCAAAGCCGCCCAGCAGCTCGTCGTCCTCGTCATCGTCCAGGTTGAACATGGACTTCTTGGCACGCTTCTGCAAAGAGGTATGTGGTGTGAGTCGAGGCGCAGGGACGCTGTTTGCGGGCTGTGTGCATGGGTGTATGGGAAGCAAGGTCCGTCGCGGACGGTCAAGGCACGCATGCGATGTCGCCGAAACCCACCATGCGCTCTTTCTGGAACCGCATCAGCATCTTTTCCTCCACAGACATGCTTGTGTCGCCCTCGCCAAAGCGACGGTCGTCAAATACATTCACTTTGCCGTGGTTCTTCAGTTCTGTGCCCAGCGTTTGCTTGCGCTGCAAAATCCGCACCGAGACGCGTGAGTTGCGCTCTCCCCGTGTCAGTGTTTGTACCGCGTGTGTGTGTGTGTGCACAGTGAACTCGGTGCACTTGCGGTGCCGTGGGTCAAGTGTGTGTCGCCTTCCCACATACCTCTTCAAACGCCTTGCTGCGAGCTTGGCCGATTTTGTGCTCGGCTCCCTTCAGCTTCTGACCCACGACCGTGTGCTTGCGCCTGATTTTGCGTCGCTCAAACGGGTTGAGGTTGTCCTCATCCTGGTTGTGCTTGTCCGCATTCTTCTTGCGCCTCAACACCGTCCCTTTCTTGCCCATGGTTGCGTTGTCGCCGTCCGTGCGGCTGTGGCCGCAACGCATCCAACACCATGTCGCCCGGACAATCAGGGCTGGAGCCTGTGCCCAGAGACCAGACAATGTCGTGTGACGACACTGTGGCTGCGCTGACAGGTTGGGCAGCCGTCGGCGGAGGCGTAACCTCGTTTGCGGCGGCGTCGATTCACTACGGTGCGCTCTTTGTTCCCTCCCTCCACCCGTGGCGTCCAGTCATGCTCGGCACTAACACGACTGTTGCGCCTGTCCATACGAAATGGTACACACGCACGTGCCCCCAACACGCCTGTGGGGATCGTCCAGGCGAGCATATGCGTCCCGTTCGCGGACTGCAATGGTGTGTGCTGGGTGCGGCGATTGCTGGTGTGGTATCCAACGTGGTGTCCCAACAAGTGCAGCCAGTGTGTGTGTATGAACGGCGGAACAAGTGAGGCTGCGGCCAAAGGGTGGGGATGCGCCAGCGAGGCCAGCTCCAGCCATGGTTATGCCCAAGAAACCGTGCGAGGTGTGCAACACCAACCTATGTAAATACCGATGTCCTGCGTGCCGTGTGTTGTAGTACGTCTCCCCCCCCCCCCCCTGCTCCCCTCTCCCTGTCTGTCTTTCCCTGTATGCGTGTCCTGGGGCCAGTGCCAGTGTGTGCTGACAACCCGCCGCGCAGTTGCTCCGTTCCGTGTTTTCGAAAGCACAAGGGTAAGTGGCCTCGCGTGAGCGTGCTTGGATAGATCTGAGCGCATGTGTGTGTGTGTGTGTTTTGTGTTTGGATTGGATGCAAACGCATCGGCCTGACACCACGAGCCGCAGACAATCCGGGCTGCAAGCGGACCGAGCCGGATTCGGCCACGCGTGCAAGCAGCCAAGACAGCAAGCGAGCACGGTACGACACCAAAGAGATTGTGGACGAAGACGATCCGAGTAGCTATGTGGTGGAGACAAAGCAGCTACGATGGCTGGCGCAGTCAGAGTCGTTGAAGCAGCAGCTGTCCAATGCGCAGCTGCAGGCGTTGCTCGTCAAGGTTGACGGAGCCAACAACTCCAAGCAGGCTCTTCAACGCCTGGATAACTTATTGCAAACAGACAGTGCGTTCCGAGGCTTTGTCGATGAGCTGCTCGAGACCATCCAGTTTGAAGCGAGTCTGGAGGCGCGACGCAAGCAAAAGGCAGAGAAGCTTGCACGCATGCAGGCGCAGAAGCAAGCCGCCAAGCAAGAGGAGGAAGAGGAGTCAGAGGAGTCAGAGGAGTCAGAGGATGAGGATGAGGAGGATGAGGATGAGGATGAGGAGGAAGAGGAGGAAGAGGAGACGCAGGAGAACAATGGGATGGGGGAGCAAGAAGAAAATGGTTCTTGTTGAGGAGGCCAGTTATGCAATCAGGAATATCACCACAGCTGCCCTGTGAGCTTAGCAGTCTGCATCTCGTGCTTGGCGTCGTCGCGCTCGGTAAACTTGGTGCGGATGGTGTCAAAGATGTACATGGTGAGTCCCATGGGGATCACCTCGACCAACACATAGTAGAGGACAACCATGGCGGCATCGTGGCGCACCTGACGAGTGTACGCGCCGTACACAACCAGGACAGACTTGGCAAGCAAAACAATGCCACACACAGCGGTGCACAGCATGGTCTGGGGACGAACGGGTGGCAGCGAGGGTTAGCAGCAGCCCAGGGTGGCATCGTACAAAGGCGGCACGGTGTGACACGGTATGTGCACAGGAGTGCGGAGGGAAAAGAAAGGGCCCCGGGCGAAACTCACCACACGAATCAACTTTTGCATCTTGCGTGTGTACGGAAAGTTCTTGAACTTGATGTGGAAGGCAGTGCCGTAGTAGAAGAAGGCGATGCCGGCAATGGCAGAGACAATGGCCTCAAACACAGCACCAGTCTGCATGACGCCGAGCTGCTTGGACGACGGGGTGCCCGGGAGCGCAACCCAGATGACCACGTTGAAGAGCACAATGACAATGGAGACAATGAGGAAGGAGGTGCGCAGGTTCTTGACGTCGGCCACAGAATAGTGGTAGTACTCAGCCCTGTGGAAGGAGAAACGGCGGCGAGCAGAGGCAGAGGGTGAGTGGCGCGGCGGGAAAATTGGGTCGGTGAGCACATTTCGCAATTCTATCCCGAGGCCCTGTGAAGCCGGGCAAGCGCAAACGCACCAGAAGAACACCAGCACAATAAAGGAGATGAGGTAGGACACCGCCGGAATGGTGTTCAGTGTGTACATCGAGGCCGCGCTCATGTGCACGGCGCCGGAACGGATCATGGGCACCACCACGAAAAACCCGAAGCGAACTGTGGGGTCACGTCACATCGCGACAGCCGCGGGACGGGGGGTCAGTGTTCCGTGTGCAAAAGGGACTGTGTTCTGCCGACGCGACACAGAGACTGTGTGCTGTGTATTGCGTGTATGTGCGTGTGTGCGTGTGGGAATTTGACTCGTACCAACGGCAGCAACACCGATGAGAGAGTAAAACGAGTGTCGCAGCTTCCACGGGCCGCCACCCTGAAGAGCCATCACCACCAATGCAACAGACACCATGCCTACAATCCAATACCCGGCGGCCAGCGCGTAGAAAAGTCCCACAGGCTCGCTCATGTCGGCAGGGGGGCGATTTTCAATGCCGGAGCTGACGCTTGCCGGGCCAACTTTGTTGCTGCCGACGATGCCTGCGCGCCACCTGCTCTTCCTCTTGCACCTTAGCCTCGTCTGCCTTTGTGTGAGCTCCGTGCACGGGTTCTATCTGCCGGGTGTCAATCAGGAGGAGTACGAAGACGACAAGGCCCTCAACATCCAAGTGTCGCAGCTCACGTCTGTGCACACCCAGCTGCCTTACGACTTTTACAGCCTGCCCTTCTGCAAGCCCGAGAAGCTGGACGAGGTCAACGAGAACCTCGGTATGGTGCTCAGTGGCAACAAGGTCGAGAACTCGCCCTACAAGGTCGGTTGTCCAGCTTGCCTTGGCGTCTTCCGCATACCCTTCCACGCACGCCCTGGACCCTTGGACCCCATCCCACGCGTCCACCTCTCCTCCCCGCACCACAGCTTGCGCTTTGTGATGCCATTCAGCTTTGCCTGTTCATTTTGCTGTGGAGCGCACGGTCGCCCATCCGGCGCGAAAAGTCGCTTTTGCGCGTGAGGCGTCGGGGTTTCTGGCCCTCCTTCCCACCATGCCATTTCTGACCGCCCATGCCCCTTACGTCGCCCACAGGTGTATGTCAAGCGCAACGAGTCGCCATGCAAGGTGCTCTGTGTCAAAGAGTACACTGCCGACGAGATGAAGCTGTGGAAGGAGCGTGTCAGCGAGGAATACCGTGTGCACTGGTAAGTTTTGGCGCTCGCCTCGTTGCACCAGCAGCTTTTGCGCTCGTGGCTCACCCTGTGCTCGCCGCTCATCAACCCCAACCCCACCCCCGTCCTTGCCTCCTCCTCCGCCCACGTGCATTAGGATTCTGGACAACCTGCCTGCGGCCACACGCATCCTGCTGATCGACCAGAACAACCCGGACGCCGAGCCCATCATCAAGTACGAGGACGGCTTCCCGCTGGGCGTCATTGGCTCGGCCAAGATGCCCGGCTTCGAGCCCGGCAAGATGTACCTCAACAATCACATCATGATCAACATCTCGTACCACACTGACCCGTCGTACAGCGGTTCGCGCATTGTGGGCTTCGAGGTGGAACCCATGAGCATTGAACACAAGTGGGACACCCCCGACGACGCATCCACTGTGCCAGCCACCTGCACAGATCGTGCCGGGGCCAAGCCGCAGAGTGTCGAGGGTGCAGGCAAGGTCATCTGGACCTACGAGGTCAAGTGGCACAAGTCCCCTGTGCGTTGGGCTTCGCGCTGGGATGGTTATCTGCTCATGGTGGACGACGAGATCCACTGGTTTGCCATCATCAACTCCTTCATCATTGTCCTCTTCCTCACCGGCATGATTGCCATGATCCTTGCACGTACGCTGCATCGCGACCTGCGTGCCTACTCCCGCCTGGAAACAAGCGAGGAGGCTCAGGAGGAGACCGGGTGGAAGCTTGTGCACGCTGACGTGTTTCGTCCTCCCTCCCATCCCATGCTTTTTGCTGTCCTCAACGGCACGGGCATCCAGCTGTCGGCCATGGCGTTGGTCACCGTGGGATTCGCCGTGCTTGGTTTCCTGTCCCCGGCCACGCGTGGTGGCCTCATGACCGCCATGCTGCTGCTCTTTGTCCTCATGGGCGCGTGGGCAGGCTACACCTCGTCGCGTCTGTACAAGCTCTTTGCCGGCGACGCGTGGAAGACAAACACACTCATGACTGCCTTTCTGTTCCCGGGCGCCGTGTTTTTCATCTTTTTCGTCCTCGACCTGTGCGTCATCCACACGGGCTCGTCGGGCGCCGTGCCCTTTGGCACTTTCTTTGCCCTGTTGGCGCTGTGGTTCTGCATCTCTGTTCCCCTTGTCTTTCTGGGCTCCTACTTTGGCTACACGCGCGAGAGCATCGAACTGCCCGTCGAGACAAACACCATCCCGCGCGTCGTGCCCGAGCAGCTGTGGTACATGAAGCCCGTGTTCAGCACCATGATGGGTGGGATCCTGCCCTTTGGCTCGGTGTTCATCGAGCTGTACTTCATCATGTCCAGCATGTGGATGCAGCGCATCTATTACATCTTTGGCTTCCTCTTTGTGGTGTTTATCATTCTGGTCATCACCTGCGCAGAGATTGCCATCGTCATGGTCTACTTCCAGCTGTGTGCCGAAGACTACCACTGGTGGT
Source organism: Mantamonas sphyraenae (assembly GCA_026936335.1). NCBI lineage: Eukaryota > Mantamonadidae > Mantamonas > Mantamonas sphyraenae. Next base: position 51,198 of record JAPMXV010000007.1, read on the forward strand.
GGCGTTCCTTCTTCACCGCAGGCACCTCGGCCATCTATATGTTTGTCTACTCTATCTTTTACTTTTTCGACTCGCTCACCCTTGTCGGCTGGGTGTCCACACTGCTCTACTTTGGCTACTCCATCATCATCAGCGCTTCCTTCTTTCTCATCACAGGCTCCATGGGCTTCTCCGCCGTGTTCTACTTCAACAGGAAAATCTACGGCGCCGTCAAAATCGACTAAAACAATGTGTAACTGTGTGCGGTGTGGTGTGTGCAGACAGTGGAGCAGTGCAGATCGGAATGAAACAGAACTGAAACACCTGAAACACCTGCGCCAGTTCCGCCACCTCGACAACACATCCTCCCTGCAAACATGAGCAGCACCACAAAGCAAAACGTGAGCGTGATTGGGATCGGCCGCTTGGGCCTGTGCATGGCGTTGTGCCTGGACAAGGCAGGCTACCCGGTGCTCGGTGTGGACCTGTTTCCCAAGTACGTGGACGCCATCAATGCTCGCACGCTGAGGAGTAACGAGCCGATGGTTGAAACGATGCTTGCAGACGCATCAGAGTCTTTCCGGGCCACGATGGAGGTGGACGAGGCCATCGAGCACGCCGATCTGATCTTTGTGGCGGTGGCCACGCCGACGGGGGCCGGAGAGAATGTGTACGACCACTCGCATCTGAACCGCGTGTTGGTGGACCTGGTGAGTGTGTGTGGTTGCATGTGTGACGATCCCATGCGCTGGGGAGGCCGATTGGGCCAAGGAGGCCGTGCGCAAGCGCAGGTGGAGTGGCTCCCAGAGGGCAACACAAAAACGGCCTCGGCCAAGCGACGCTGACGCGGGCGGCTGTGGAACGGCGCTGTGGGACCATCACAGAATGAGCGCAAGGTGAAGAACAAGCACATTGTGGTGGTGTGCACAGTGATTCCTGGATGGACAAAGAACATCGGCGAATACCTGCTGCGCGACTGCGAAAACACAACCTTGTCGTACAACCCAGAGTTTATCGCCCAGGGTGCCATCATCCAGGGGTTCCTCAACCCTGACATGGTGCTCATTGGCGAGGGCAACGAAGAGATTGGCCAGATCCTGGAGGACTTGTACATGGACGTCGTGGACAACGAGCCCGAGGTGCACCGCATGGCTCCAAGCAGGTAAGCGGGACTTTTGTGGCTCACACGCGCGTTTGATGAAGAGGGAAACATCGAGGGACACACCACTCATGCAGCAGCGCCTTTGCAACACCCCCATCCACCCCCAGTGCGGAGATCACCAAGCTGTCGCTGAACTGCTTCGTGACAATGAAGATCTCGTACGCGAACCAGATTGGGGACATTGCCGACCGCACCGAGGGAGCAGACAAGGAGGCGATCCTGAAGGCCGTGGGTGCAGACTCGCGCGTGGGACGCAAGTATCTGCGACCGGGCTATGGATTCGGCGGACCCTGCTTCCCGCGAGACAACCGTGCTCTGGGACTGTACGCCCAGTCGCTGGATCTGGACCCCATGCTGTGTCTGGCCACCGACGAGTACAACGACTACCACAACGACATTATGGTCCAACAGATTGTTCAGCAGGCGGAGAAGGACGGAACCACCGAAATGACCTTTTCCGATGTGGCCTACAAGGAAAAGTGCCCCGTGAACATCATTGAGGAGAGCTCCAAGCTGCAGGTCGCTGCCGCCGTGGCCAAGGCCACCCTGGCCGACGGCAACAAAATCAAGGTCACCATCAAGGATCGCAAGGGCATCATCATTGAGGTGATGAAGCAGTACGGCGGGTTGTTTACGTACGAAATTGACGAATAGATTCGCTCTTGCTTTGACTCTATTTGGCAAACTCCACATCCACCATGGCATCCACATACTCGTCGCAGAAGCCAGCCACCTCGCCGGCTGTGGCACGCAGCAGTTCGTCCACAATCTCCTCGCCCAGCACCTCGTAAATCTCCCACGGCTCCACTTCGGATTCTGCGGTGGCGTCTGTGGCAGCCAGACCCATCGACACACGCTGGTGCGCCTTAAACTTGCGACGGTTGTGTTGGATGCTCTCTAGTGTCTCCACGTCAATGTACAGGGGCAGTCGAGCAATGTCATGGTGCTCGCCATGGCCGGGTTCGTCGTCACCGTCGACGTCATCGTCCTCGTCGTCGTGAGACTGTGTATGCAGTGGCTTGAACGATGCATCATCGCCCACACGCGCTTCAAATGCTGGAGGGTTCTCCATGCGGTAGTGCGGGGCGGTTGTCTCGTGAAACTCTTGGTCCAATGCACTCAGCTGCATGCGCACGGGCTTCTCTGCCTCCTTGCGCCTCTGTTCGCGTTGTGCTTCGGCAGTGGCGTTGCGCTTCTCAAACAGCATGGCCTGATTGTCATCCCCGTAGAACTGCACGGGTTTCTGCAACCCGTACTTTGCCATGACGCCTGCCTCTACGCTTTTGTACTCCTCCAGCATGGCCTCCAGTTCCTCCATCTGCACGTCATCCGAGCCTTCCTGTGAACGCTCGCTGCCACTCTCGTCGTCGCTCTCTCCCTCGTCGTCGTCGTCGTCGTCAGTCTCTTCTTCCGCTGCTCCCTTTCCAAACCCATACGCAGCCTCTGTCCGCTTGGCGTCCTTCATGAGTCTTGCATAGGCCTCCTGCGCATCCAAGATGGCCTCGTCCTCCATTTCGTCCTCGTCCGTGTCGCTTTCGTCGTCCTCGTCGTCCTCTTCGCCCTCCTCCTCCTCCTCCTCCTGCGTCTGTCCTCTTCGTGGCCCATCATGCTTTGCCACAAACTCAAGGAAGCGCTTTTCAAACTCTCCCATCATCCACTCGGCCTGTTGCCGAAGGCGTTCTTCAACATCTGCCTCTGCGGCTTGAATACGGGTCTGCTCACGCGTGCGTTCCTCTTCGGCGGCCTGCTCCTCCAACCACGCCTGACGTGCCACTTCCCGTACCATCATCTGGTGCATGGCTGGGTCTTGTTGCGCCAGCTTCTGGATGTGTGTCTGCTGCTGCTCCTGCACGTGGGCCTCATCCTGCAGCGAGTGCCTGTACCCCATCGCCATGCCCAAGGGCATTGCGTGTGTGTGTGTGCTCCCTGTCTCGTTCTCCCGCTCCAAATTCTGGTCGTCGTCCGACGCGTCCTCGTCGTCCAAACGCGCCACACTCACGTTCTGACGATGTTTCCCTGCCTCTTCGGCATCTACCACCGACTGTCGCGTGTGGTGAGGCTGCAGATGTTTCTGGCTTCGCTGCTGCGGGTGTTCCATGTTCCTGTGCGTCTTTTGCGCCTGTTGCTGCTCTTCCACGTCCAACTGCGCCACCCTGTGTCGCGAATCCGCACCTGGTTCCATGTACTTGCTGCTAAATTCCCGGAATGACAGCAATTCGTCAACGTGCATGTGCTCCCGCGGATCGGCCATGTCCTCCTTGTCTTCATCTTGCTGGGGATGGCCCTCTGCACGTCTGCGCTGTGCTTCTTGCTTGGCGCGCAGACGAGCACGTCCTCGTTCTGCCCACCTATCCTTGCGTGCCTTTTCCCTCTGTTTGCGCTCCCGTTCCTTGCGCCGCTCCTCTCGACGCTTGCGCATGGCCTCCTCCTGCTTGCGTTCCCGTTCCTCGGCGTCATGGTCCTGGGCCGAGTCGCGTCCTGGCCGTCCCGAGCGGTTCTCCACGGTGGCGTCGATGTCTTCCAGCATCTCCTCCAGCATTTGGTACTGCGTCTCAAAGTACTCGTTGTCCCGTTGCGGGAATTGCATCTCATACTCGGCCATCGCGCCCGCCACACGTTGCATGTACTCAAGCACCTCTTGCTTCATGCTCGTCGTCAGCCGCGACGACTGCTCCGCGTTCTTCAGGTATGTCAACATGGACTGCACCACCAGTCGGTGCGCCTTTTGCAACCTGTGCAGCCGTCGTACCTTTTCTGTGTAGTTCACGTTGTCATCTTCCAGGTACGCCTGCTCCCGTTCCACCTGCTGGATCAATGCCTCCACCTTGTGCTTGATGCGCAGCACGGCTGTGCTTCGCACGGGCTCTTCCGGGCCCTCGTCAATGTCCCTGTCGCTGTGATGGTGCGCATGCTCGTCCCCGGTGTTGTCGTCATCCGACTCCTCTTCACTGCCAGTTCGTCGTCCCCTCACGCGTCTCGATGATGCTGGCGTTGACCCCACGCCAGCACGTGCCTTTCGCTGTTCCCACGCACGCGAAGGCTTCTTCTTGCGTCGGATAAGCTGTGCCACGGGTGCGTTTGCGCCAATGTCGTCGGCTCCCCTGTCTCTCGGTTCAAACACTTCGTGATCCACCGCCTCTGGAAACAGATGCTGCATAAGTTCCTTGTTTTGTGCCACCAAATCGCCTTCGCTCTTGGGCTTGCTGCTCTGGCTGCGTTGTGTGCGCTGGTGCGGCTTGCTGTGCCACGGCCGTTCGCGATCTTTTGTCGCGTGCGGCTTTGTCTTGCGACGCGGGGATTTACGCGGTGCCACGCCTGCCAGCATGCGCTGCACATCTTGCATGGTTTCGTCAGATGCTGTGTTGTTGCTGCTGGACCTTCTGGCGGTTGTGGTGGTGGTGGTGGTGGTGGTCGTCGTCGGGTGCTTGCGCCCGCTTGCCTTCTTTCCTGCCTTTTTGCCCTTGTTGTCCGTGCCCGCGTTTGACGTTGTGCTGTGCACTTTGGGTTCCGGCACTGTGTAAATCATGCGTTCGTTGTGGAAAAGTGGGTCCACCTTGGTATCGTTGTTCCACTCGCCAGGTGGAGCCGCAGGTGCGCTCTTGCTCCCTTGCTTCTTCTTGCGCTTGCCGCTTGCCGGTCGCTTCTTGCGCACCTTCATTGGAGACAGGCCAAACGCAGACGATGACGGCTGTGACCTGTGTTTGCTGCCGGGCGTCATGCGTCGCGAGGCGCGTTTGTCCTTTGCCTGCTTCTCGTCGCTTTGTCCCGCAGCCAGCTCCAGCTCCACATCCTCGGGTTCCAGCTCCACCACACTCTGCATGCTCATGTCCCCAGCACTGCGTGGCTCATGTTTGTCTTGCTGGCCCTGCTGCAGCGCCCGAATGGCACTGCCTCGCCGGCGTCCGCTCCCGGCCGTTCGCGTTTTGGCGCCAACGCGCCGTTTGCGTCCGCTTCCCGCTGCGCTGCCAGGGCGATCGTTGGCCTTGGGTTGGCGCGCGTGGTCGTTGAGAAAGAGAGGCACGGCACCTGCCAGGGCATCGTGCTCCTGTGTCGAGCGCGAGGTGTGGCTCGGGGCTGGCGAAACATGGTCGTCATCTTGCGCTGCGGTTGAAAACGCAAGCTGCTGGTCGTGGTGAGGCCGGGCTGTTTTGCGTGTGCGTGTGCGTGGATGGCCCTTGCGGCCACGCGACACTTGGTCATGGCTTTCTGTGTGGTGGCTTAGACTCAACTGTTCGTTGTGGGCCGCGGCTCGGGCTTCCAGTTTGCCTCGCAGCCACGATTCAAAGTCCAGGCTGTGCTTGCCGCCCGTCAGCGACGAGCTGGCCTGCAGACGCTTCATTTCGTTGAACTCTCGGTTGAGTTCCATCATCTCGTCGACAGACAGGCCAAACGCGGCCGAGCTCTTGACCTCCATCTCGACGACCGGCAACAAGTTGTTGGCCCCGCCAGCGAGGCCAACGTCTCCTCGCACACACCAGCCCACAAGTCGGTTGCAGGCATCCTGTTGGGCATCCATACGCAAAGAGTCACACGCAGGAGATGACTGCATGGAGCAAGGTGAGCAAGGTGTTGGATCGCTCGGTGGAGGATGTGGAGTTGCTGCTGCTGAGCGCGTCGCTGGTAGTCATGGGTGTCAACTCGCTGGCCATGCCCAGCTGGGTGACCCACCATCAGCAACACATGGCACACGTGGTGACCACGCTGGTGGCTGTGGTGAGCCAGAACCGCGTCCAATGGCGCCTTTTGCGCCATGCCGAGCGCACAAAGAACACGTGGATGGCGGCCACCACAGCATTCCTCAGCATGTACATTACAATGGCCGTAGGCGCACTGGGAAGTATGATTGGCACGTGCTCGGTGCGACAGGCGCTGCGAGGGCACGGTGACTTTGCTACACACGTCGGCGTGGCTGCCTTTCTCTTTGGCATGGTGCCCAAGTCCATCTATTTGTGTTTATGGACGCTGTTTGGCAAGCGCGTGGATGCAGGAGGCATGGTTGGTTCCCATGCTCTTGCCAGCCTGGTGCTTGTGGCCGTGCTGGCACTTGCAAAGGTGTGCGGCGAGCACGTGCAACCCATCGCCCAGCTGTGGTTGCTGCGTCTGCGTCTTTGGATTTCCAAGCATGTCAAGAGGGCACTGGGCAACAATGTTCACGTGCGTCGCCTAGAGACTGCCGAGCAAGAGGCGCCGCCCCATCTCTGCTGTCCCATCACACACACCATCTTTCGACACCCGGTCATTGCACCCTCGGGCTTCACCTACGAGCGTTCTGCCATTCTCACCCACTTGCGTGGCTCTTCCATCGACCCATTGACGCGCGAGCCGTTGGCTGCAGATCAACTCAGGCCGAACCGGGCTGTGCGTGACGCGGTGGACGTGTACCTGGAACAGCAACTCAACCAAGACACAGATGACGAGGGGGTGCATGAGCAGGGGCCGGGTAAGCTTGATGTGGACGAGTGAAGTGAGCGAAACCGGTCGTACATTGGCTGCTCCTCCTTCCCTGTCAGGATGATTCGTCGTGTGTGTGTGTGTGTGTGTGTGTGTGTGTGTGGTGGTCGGGGGGAGGGGGGTTGTTGCTGCGGTGTTGCTACAAATGTACTCTGTTGGGAGGCGTGAGGCGCACGGCAACCTCTACGAGTTACAGCCGCTGCAGATCGACGACGACGAGTCCTGATCCTTCTCCTCGATGACCGAAGTGGTAGTTTGGTGTTGGTTTTCTTCGGCCACCTCGAGCACGCGGTCGACAAGGCTATCAAAGGCTTCGTTGATGTTGAGGTCGTCCTGTGCCGAGGTTTCAAACCAGCCAGCAAACTTGTTGGCTTGGCAAAACTCATCCAAATGCTCACGGTCAAGCTTGGCGTCGGGTCGGTCACACTGTGTTGGCAAAGGCAGGGGACAATGTGGCGAGAAAAGAGCGAGGGAGCGCAGGATTGCGTCGTTGTGCGGAATGGCCGTGGTGTGGGTCAGCGTGTGCACGAGGACAGAGTGGGTGCGCGAACGACATACCTTGTTGGCGAGTAGAATCGTTGGAATTGGTTCGTTGTTGGCTAGCAGGACCTTGGAGTCGACGTCGGCCTTCCACTTCTTGACGCCCTCTAGTGTGGACGGGCGGGAAAGGTCAAAGACAACCACACAGCCGATGGCGAATCGGTAGTAGGCGCGAGTCATGGATCCAAAGCGTTCTGTGGGGCGTGTGACGGTGGGGCACAAGCGACGTTAGCACGGACGGCGCTGGTTGCCGAGGGGCGCGTTGGAATTGCAAGCCGTTGGCGTGTACGTACCGTGGCCTGCAATGTCCCAGATCTGCAGCAAGGCGAACGCAGGACACATGGAAGGGCGAACGACACAGGTAGGGGCGAGGATGGCGTGAGTGTGCACGTCGCGGCTGCGCTTTTTCGGTGCCGAGTGAAGCAAAGGCAAAAGGCCGCCGCTTGGCAAACACACCTGCAGGGAAATCTTGCCCTGGTCACGCTGCAGGGTCTTCAGAGCAAAGTCGACGCCGATGGTCAATTTGTAATTCGGCGTAAACACGCCCGCGGTGTATCTGCGGATCACAGAGGTCTTTCCCACCGCATAGTCGCCGACGACAATAATCTGCACATGGGGCCGGGCTGTGTCAGGGTGTGTTTGTCACCACGCAAAAGACACCCAACCACAGAAAAACCAACTTTATACAAACGATCCTCCTCCTCTTCATCTTCTAGACTCATGGCGTTGGCCTCGTCATTGGCCACCGGCTTGATCGTCGTCATCCTTGGCGGAGTTCTTGTTGGTTCTGCTGTCGCCGCGCTGCACAATCATGGCTCGCCTCTTGAGCTGCTGTACATTGGCGGTCAATTGGACCATGGATTTCCATTCGTTGGGTGCGCCTGCGTTTATGTGTATGTGTGTGTGTGTGAGAGAGAGAGCGGAAACGCAAGTGGAAGAGGGGGAGCAAAGTCGACGTGGTGCACAGGGCAATGTGAGGCACCGCACACACACAAAGAGGCCACGTACGCTCTTCCTGGGCCTGTAAATCGGCTTCAGCCTGCTTCAGGTCTTGGTCAATCTCGTGCTGGCGCTGTTGCCGTTGCTCGGCAGACATGGTGGCGACGTCGTTGACTTCCCATTCCTCAAACAAGTTCAGCAGTGCACGGTCACGCCTGTCCTTGCACTCCACCATGGCAATGAGCTCTTCTTGGCAAAATGCATCGCTGTCGAAACGCACGGCGCAGCGTACGAGCTTGCGGAGTTCTTCAGCGCACAGATCAATGCCCGCTTCTTCAATGTACCCGCGTGGGAGCTGACGAGGCACCTGGGGACTCGGCTGCGCCATGAGGTCGTCACTGGAGTACAAGCGGCCGAGTTCAGGGTCCTCGTCAATGTCTGTGGACATGGGGCTGGGTGTGAAGGGATTGCGCTGGCCAAGGCACCGGAGACCCTGAAGGATGAGCAGCAGCAGCAGCAGCAGCAGCAGCAGTGACGACGAACAGTCCTGGACAGACAAGTACGAGCATGCACAGAGTGTCGAGGCCGAGGCGGCTGATGACGCCGCTGCTGCGTATGTGGAGATTCTTGAACACGGTGCGTTGTGGGTGAGGCGGAAAGGGAGAGCAGCCAGAGTCGCCCATGTGTTCCGACGGCTCCTGGGACCCAGGCATGTGCACAGGGACGCAAACAACCTGCGCACAGGGGACCTATGAGGTCGTGTGGTATGCATTGTGTGCCTGCACTGCACTGTGGCGGGAGCAAGGGTCGACCCGGAACGCAGAGGCGCGCAAGTCGCAATTCCGGCTTTTGCGCTGACACACACGAGGATGGGTTGCGCGGGACTCGCAGCATGGGACGCAGAGAACGACCTGGAAGAATTCACAGAGTATATCAAGGTGCAGGAAAAGAGTTTCACGGCTCTGGGCAAGCTGTACGCCAAGCAGAAGCAGACGGACAAGGTCGCGTCGATGCTCAGCGACTACAGCGTCTTCCTGGAGAGCATCCCCAAGGCAAAGACAGCCAAGCTGGGTGAGTGTGTGTGTGTGTGTGGCGTGATCTGCACGCATATCCTGGTGTGGGGCGTGTGACGCGGACGTGTGTGGGATGTGCAGAGGTCATGCGTGCTGCCAGGGAAGAAACGGCGCCAAAACCCTCTGGGGCGGCTGTGGAGGCGTGAGAAGGAGGAGCTGACACAGACGAGCGTGCGCATGTGCCACAAACGCAAACAGTGCGTGACCTGTTGACGCTGATGGCGGAGATCCCAGACACACTGCTGAGGCAGATCGAGCTGTGCAAAGAGTGCATCGAATGGGCAAACACACAGAAGCGCAAGTACTTGAGGCAGCGCATCGAGGCGCGTCTGGCGGCGCTGCATCTGGAAGCCAAACAGTACACATTGGCTCTGGAGCTGCTTGCACGTCTGCTGGGCGAAGTGAAGCGCCTGGACGACAAACTGCTGCTGGTGGAGATCCAACTGGTCGAGTCGCGAGTGCACTATGCTTTGCGCAACGGACCCAAGGCCAAGGCATCGTTGGTGGCAGCTCGCACGGCAGCACATGCCATCTACTGCCCGCCCATGCTGCAGGCAGAAATCGACATGCAGTCGGGCGTGCTGCACGCTGAGGAGAAGGACTACAAGACAGCCTACTCATACTTCTTCGAGTGCTTCGAGGGCTACAACTCCATCGGGGAAAACGACCAGGCGGTGCTTGCGCTCAAGTACATGCTGCTGACCAAGGTGATGACAGGCAACACCGAGGACGTGTACGCGATCATCGACGGCAAGCTGGCCCTCAAGTACGCGGGCCGAGAGGTGGACGCCATGCGTGCTGTGGCCACGGCGCACAAAAACCGCTCGCTGCACGAGTTTGAAGAGATGCTGGACAAGTACGACGACCAGCTGCGCAAGGATGCCATTGTGGAAAGCCATCTGGCGCAGCTGTACGACAACCTGCTGGAGCAGAACCTGCAGCGCATCATCGAGCCGTACAGCAAGGTGGAGATCGACCACGTGGCTTCCGTCATCGACTTGCCTCTTGAAAAGGTGGAAGCCAAGCTGTCGCAGATGATCCTGGACAAACGATTTGCAGGCACCCTGGACCAGGGTGCAGGCTGCCTTATCATCTTTGACCAGGAGGACGACGATGCAACCTACACCGCTGCCCTTGAGACCATGAACAACATGAGCAATGTCGTGGAAAGCCTTCGCGAGCGTGCCAAAGCTCTGGACGGGTAGAGGATTGGACAAAAAGGTGCGATGGATGGGGGGTTTGAACATGGACAATGGAGACTATGTGTGTGTGTGTGTGTGTCGTGTCAGACACACCTCCATGACGGTGCAAAGCATGCGAAGGAAGCTGCCGCGCCGCTTTGGCCAGACCTGCCCAGAACACTCAACATGAGCAGCGATGACGCACAAGAGGTGACGTTGGACGGTATGACGTTGCATGAACTGGAACCGGAGAACCAAAGCGTGATGCGTCAGTTCCGCTGGGCGCACAAGGAAGTGTACGCAGACCTGGACCATCCAGACCCTCGCGAACGGTATCTTCATGCCATCACCACAACCACCATGAAGAAGGAGGCCATGTCGACCATGTGGCAACTGCGTGACCGTAGCGCGTACCATGTGGAGAACCGTTACGCGCGTTGGCTGCTCGCCTTGTGTGGTTTGGCGTATCCAGACACGGACAATTTGTGGGTTCGTCGCCTTCAGCTTTTGTGGACGCTTTTTGGCCAGCTGATCCTGTGGAAGTACGTCATATTCACAGTATACTCCGTCACGGAATGCGGACGCCAGGGTCTGTTCAACTACATTTCAATCATCGGCAACGCGGTGGTTGCCGTGACCCACCTCACGGGCTTCATTGCGCTCGAGTTCACCGTGACCCAGGAGAGCATCTTTGGCGTGCTGCTGTACGAAAAGAGCGTGGCTGCGCACCAGAAGCTTGTCAACTGGCTTACGGTTGGATCTGCTCTCTTTCTGATCGGCGCCACGTCCTACAGCATCTACTTCCCAGTGGCCAACACCACGACCTCGTACGCCTGCGAGTACGCGTTTTACTCGGGCCGTGCCAGCTGGATCATCTTCAATCTGTGTCCCCTCTTCTTCTTCTTTGGTGCAGTGTGTGTCTATCCTGTTTACGGCTTCATCTTCCTGTACGGCCTGCTGCAAAACACCGTCGAGATGGACAACGAGCTGTTTGAACAGTGGAGCGACAAGCGCAACTGTTTCCGCGAACCCGTGTTTGAAAACTCCCAGCGTTTCCTGAACGAGTTTCGCCTGATGCACGGCGTGATCCGTTGGCTCAGCCAGGTATTGACCTTGCCGCTGGCCTGGGGCATCTTTGCCCTCGGCTCCATGACCGTCTTCCTCGCCTTTTTCGTCCTCTTTGTCAACGACGGATCGCAAACCACACGTGCTTCCACAGGAACGCTTGCTCTGCTGGACTTTATCCTTGGTTTCTTGCTGGTGTTGGTCCTGGCAACGCCTGCGGCCATCACCAGCAAGCTCCGTCGCGCCCTGACCCTCGTCCGCGCGGGCAAGTATGACCACAGCACGCAAGAGGCACGCTCCCAGTACCTCGTCCTGCAGACAGAGATCGCCAACTTCACTCAAGTCTGTGGCTTCGAAGTTGCCACGGTGACCATCACGCCTGGGATTGTCATCCAGCTCATCCAGCTCCTCACCACCATGACCATCTTTCTGGCTACAAACAGTATATCGAGTGGAAGTTCGCTTTGAAGCAGCGAGGACCGAGAGAGAAGGTGGGCAGGGTGAAGAGACTGCGTTCGCCCGGCCACCAAAATCAAATCCCATGTCTTCTGACCAACCGCATGAAACAAGCCAAGAGAGCGACGAGGGCTTCTCCCTCGAGCTGCAGGACCGCATCTCGCGCCAGCTGGGCACCTTTGGCTTCCAGGCCGTGGGCAAGCTGATGAAGATGCGTGTGCTGATCTCGGGCATGACTGCCTTGGGCGTGGAGACGGCCAAGAACCTCATCCTGGCCGGCCCCAAGTCTGTGACGGTGCATGACAACACGCTTGCTACCAAAGCAGACCTTGGCGCAAACTACTTCCTGCGTGAGGATGACATTGGCACTGCACGAGGCGCAGCTGTCGTCAACCGCCTCGCCGAGCTGAACGACTTTTGCAAGGTCTCCCACCACGACGGCGACCTGTCGACCGAGTTCTTTCTGGCCAACTTTGACGTTGTTGTCATCACGGAGGTGCAGAACCCGGCCGTGCTGTCTGCCTGGAACGAGGCTTGCCGTGCCGCAGACATCGGCTTCATTGTCGCAAACTCCTACGGCCTTTCGGGCTTCACCTTTGTCGACTTTGGCGACAACTTCATGACCTTTGACCGCAACGGTGTGCCGCCCCGCCAGTTTATCGTCACCAACATCACCCAGGTATGTTTCCCATACGCTCTACGCACCCTTGCAGCGTACGCACACCTTTGCGTCGTTGCCCTGCTTTTTGCTTTCCGTTTGCCCTTTCCCCTCGCTCCACAACCCATGCACACAGCGCTGCGCGTGGCCGCCCGGCATCGTAGTCGCTGCGTGTGCTGGTATGCGTGTAGGATGTGTGTGTGTGTGTGTGATGTGCGAGTGGGATTGTGCGGTGCAACCATGCACGTGCGGCGCGTGTTTGCCCCGGCCCTCTCTCTTGAGGCGTTTTGACGAATTCTCGTGTGCCGAGACACAAACCCTCCGCGGTGAGGCACACAGGAGCTGACACGAAGCACACACACACACGGACTCCCACAGGACGAAGAAGGTGTGGTCAGCGGCGTGGCCGGGTCCATGCATGGCCTCAGCACAGGAGACTACGTCAAGTTCACCGAGGTGGAGGGCATGACCGAACTCAACGATGCTAAACCCATCCGGATCACCGCCGAAAACCCGTACGAGTTTACCATTGGAGACACTCGCAACTACAGCGCGTACACGCGTCAGGGCATGGCCACCGAGGTCAAGATGAACACCAAGCTGCCCTTTGCTTCCTTTGCCGAGTCGCGCGACAACCCGTACGCACAGGGCGGTGAACTGGTGCTCACCGACTTTGGCAAGTTTGGACGTGCCAACGTGCTCCACATTGCCTACCAGGCGCTGTGGAGCTGGCAGACAGCCAACGGCGACCAGCTGCCGGAAATCAACAACGCCGACCAGACCGCAGAGGTGGTCAAGATGGCTCTGGAGCTCAACGAGACCAACAAGAGCGCCGAGGGCTTCTACGTCGACGACATCGAGCAACTGACGCAGTGCACGCGATACGTGGCCATGCACGCACGCTGCCAATTTTCCCCGCTTGCCTCCTTCTTTGGCGGCGTGGTGGCCCAGGAGATTGTCAAGTTTACGGGCAAGTACACGCCGATCCGCCAGTGGCTCTACTTTGACGCCTTTGAGCTGGAGCCCAACACAGTGCCCGACGACGTGGCTCTGGAGAACACGCGCTACGACCATCAGATTGCCGTCTGGGGCAAGAGCTACCAAGAACGCCTGAAGAAACTGCGCGTCTTTCTGGTCGGCGCTGGCGCCCTGGGTTGCGAGTATCTGAAGGGCTTTGCCATGATGGGTGTGGGCTGCGGTCAAGACGGAGGTCACATCGCCGTCACGGACAACGACACCATCGAAGTCTCCAATCTGAACCGCCAGTTTCTGTTCCGCATGCACAACGTGGGCAAGACCAAGAGCGAGAGCGCAAGCAAGGCGGTGCAGGAGATGAACCCGGAGCTGAACTGCCAGCCGTACACGACCAAGGTGGCGCCGGACACGGAGGACGTGTTCAACGACCACTTCTGGATGGGCATCGACCTGGTGCAGAACGCACTGGACAACGTCAAGGCACGCCAGTACGTGGACGGCCGCTGCACCCTGTTTGGCCTGCCCCTGCTCGAGTCGGGCACCTTGGGCACAAAGGCCAACGCGCAGGTGTGTCTGCCGGGCATCACAGCGTCGTACACCGACAGCGGCAAGGATCCAGAGGAAGAAAACATCCCGATGTGCACGCTGCGCAACTTTCCCTCCAAGATCGAGCATTGCTGCGAGTGGGCGCGGGCCAACTTTGAGGACCGCTTCGCCGTGGCCTTCCAGGAGACAAACAACTTTCTGGCGGCGCCGCAGGAGTACGTGGACAAGCTGCTGGCCCTGGGCAACCCTACCATGGCCCGTGAGAAGCTGGAAAAGGTGGACGAGGTGCTTGCCAACCAGCGCAACATGAGCCTGGAGACGTGCGTGGAACTTGCGGTGCACTCGTACCTCAGCAACTACCGCGATCGCATCCTGCAACTGACCCACCTGTTCCCCAAGGACGCCGTGGACAAGAAGACTGGCGATCTCTTCTGGTCGGGCGACAAGCGCTTCCCGGACGCCCTGGAGGTGAACGTGGAGGACGAGACTACACTGGACTATCTCATTGCGGCAGCCAACCTGTACGCACACAGCTATCGCCTGGAAGTGCCCGAGGACCAGAAGCGCGACCGCGACCTGTTTGCCAAGCTGGTGAGCAAGGTGGACATCCCGGAGTTCAAGCCCAAGACCAACGTGCGCGTGCAGACAAACCCGGAGGACGAAACGGAGGAGGGCGCAGAGGACGACGAGGAAGAGCGCAACAAGTTGGCGGCCAAGGTGCTGCAGTACAACCTGGACGAGGTGGGCGATCTGGACCCGGCGGACTTTGAGAAGGACGACGACAGCAACTTCCACATCGACTTTATCAGCGCGTGCAGCAACCTGCGTGCACGCTGCTACCGCCTTCAGGAGGTGACGCGCCATCGTACCAAGATGATTGCAGGCAAGATCATCCCTGCTGTGGCAACGACAACTGCAATGATCGCCGGTGTGACGCTGCTGGAGTTTTACAAGGTGTTTGCGACGCTGCCCATGGAGGCGTTCAAGAACACGTACGTGGACCTGGGCACGTCGACCTTCCAGATGTACGAGCCGAACGGGCCAACCAAGGCCCAGCCTGGGTACGACGTGATCGAGATGTGCGAGGTCAAGTGCGTGCCCGACGGCTTTACAAACTGGGACCACGTGGACGTGGTGGCAGACCACTCGCTGACGCTGGGCGAGTTCAAGCAGGCATTTGCAGATGCCACTGGAGGCCTGACGCTGACCTCGCTGCTTGCAGCCAACGCCACGGAGGGCCAGGGCAAGTTCCTGTACGACGAGTACGGCACCAACGCGTCGGATGACACCGACCTGCTGAGCCTGTACGAGCAGTATTATGGCCCCGTGGACAAGGCGAACAAGCTCTTTCTGCTGCTGGACAACGGCTGCACCAACGCCGACGACGAGCCGTGCAAGACGCCCTTTGTGCGCTACTTTTTCCAGGGCAAGCCCGAGTGAGAGAGGCGGAATGAAGTTGATGGACTGTTGTTTCGTCTACGACAGCACCTTGAGGTAGCGTGCCATCCAGTAGGGCATGAGGAAGGCGCCCGGGTCTGTTTCAGACATGCCGGAACCGCAATCGATGGAAAACGGGTCGCCGTTCCAGCGGTACATGCAGATCTCGTCATAGGGAAGCAGCTGACGGATGGTAGAGCCTCCAGAGCGGTCGGGCTCGGGTCGCCAGACAATGTCGAGGCGATGGGAGTTGTGCACGGGCCAGTCGATGAGCTCGAGAGGGTACTGGCGCAGGGTGTCGAGACCACGCTGCATCTGCACGTCCTTGGCTCCGCTCATGCTGTAGATGAGATCCCAGAGCGGGCTTGCGACTTCGCTGCTGATGCGCCACTGGCGCTCGAGACCCAGCATCATCTCGGGCCAGGCTGTGCGCGATCCTGTCCACAGGTAGAGAAAGAAAGGGAGCATGGTGAGTTCGTCGTCGCTGTAGTTGTCGTCGTTGGGGATTTGGATCTTGCAGTTGATGACGTTTGTGGCGTAGCCGTGCTTGTCACGCAGCAAGGCGCTGGCGTCGCTGAACGTGCTGTCGTTGCCGCTCAGCGCATACGCAGACTCGAGAAAGGCCAGGATCTGCAGTGAGTTGACGCCACGTTCGTCAAAGTACTTGTAGTCGTCGTTGAGGAGGTTCGGGGCCCAGATGCCCCACGTTGTGTGGTGGCCCTCCTTGCCGACAAAGTTGAATCCGTTCTCCACAATGTGCCGGGCCTTGTCCACGCTCATGGCAGCCACGGTTTGCTTCTCTTCTTGCGTGTCTGCGAGGAGGTCGTACGCCACGTGGTATGCTTGCATGTGGCCGGTGACCTCGTCGGACGACGTGTCGCCCTTCCACTTCCAGCCCTCGTAGCCTGCCACCGTAGCATTCCACCACAACCCACCGTTCCCTGTGGACTCTCCCGGGCGCACCATGGAGCGTGCGTTGTAGCCCTTGATTCCTGTGATGGTGTTGAGGTTCTGCAGGGCCTTGAGGTGATGCCATCCTTTGGCCTTGGCGTCAGCGTCGCCCGTCACGGCGTACTTGAAGCCAAAGGCAGAGACCGTGAGCGACGTCCACAGTCCATCGTTGTCGTTGGTCTCCTCCACATACGAGCTACGGTCGCCAAAGCGCGACAGGGCGCACGTCGATGTGAAGCCCAACCGGTCGTGCTGCGGAACAATGAGCGACTCGTAATGGGCAGCCTTTTGTGCCAGGGTCCATCGCTGGACATCAATCACAGCCAACCCGGCGTCGGTGACGGCCCAGGCTGTGGGCAAGCCGTCCTCGTACCACACGTGCAGGTCCAGCACAGCCTGGCCCGGGTGCCAACGAGGGCCGTAGTAATACGACCACACACGGCCCGAGGAGGAGTGACGATCGTAGCGCACGATGCCCTTGGAGGTGCCCATCCAGACCTGGGTGCCAGCTGCATCCATGCAGGATGTGGTGTTGAACGGCAGACCCTGCATGCCGCCAATGCGACCCAGGGTCATGTTGGGATACTGCATGTTGAGTGCAGGCAGCGTGCCGATCCACACAATGTCGTCGTCGTCGGTCTGGGCAAACGAGGTCACTGTGGCGTCCACGTTGCCCGTCACCCACTCGAATCGCCACCCGTGGGCATCTGTGCGTCGCCAATACTTTGTTTCTGTGCCAACCACGAGTGCACGCGAAGAGGCAAGCACCGCAGACACTGGTTCCTGGCCCAGCGCCGCCTCGTGTTGCAGGCCGTCGTGCGCGTTCCACCAAAACAGGCCGTGCGGCGTGCCTACAAACGCATGCTCCTCTTTGGACGCCCATGCGGCGCAGGTGATGTGTGACAACGGTGTGGCAAACGCATGCGTGGTGCATGCGGTGTGCACAGACGCGCACACGTGCAGGGCGTGCGTGTCCAACAACACAAATTCCTGGCCGTCGTCGCCGCCGCGCAGCAGCAGTGTCTCTGCGCCCACAGACACGCCCAGTGCGGTGTCCACCCGTTCGTACTTGCTGTCGCCCAGGCCTTGCATCAGCCACACGCTGTCGTTGGTCAGCAGCAGTGCCGAAGCCCTGCCCAGAGGCAGTGCCGTGCGCACATTGCCCACCGCAAGCTCGGGCCACTGACCCACAGGCGCTTCGCCTTTGAACGTGTACCGAAAAGCCACCGGCTGTTCGTAGGGCGCATCCTGCAGCGCCATGGCACCACAGGCCACCAGTGCAAGGGTGATCACGATTAGGAGCACACGCATGGGCGGAAAAGAGTTGGTCTGGTCGACGCGCGATGCAAACCACGCATTCCTCATGTCCGAGACAGATAAGAAGTCAGAGCAGTCGACCAACCAAATCATCATCCAGCTTTCAGAACAGGTGGGTGTGGGGAACGTGGGGGAGCGGGCGTGGACGTAGCGCACAGGAGTGCGCATGAGGGGGAGTGATCTCACACACGGACACGGACACTGACACACACACACACACGCGCGGGCACACCCACGGATGCATTGCTCACTGGACACACGCTGCACGCAGAATGGCGTGTCGACAAACTTCAAGGTGAAGCACACGACGCCGTTCAGCAAAATCATCAAGTCGTGGAAGAAGCAGGCCGGCGCCACTGAGCTCAACTACGAGTTTCTGTTTGACGGCGAGAAGATCCAGGACCAGGACACGCCGGAATCGGTGAGTGGGGAGACATGGGGTGGGAACGTGAAGGGAGAGCGGACACACAGCTGCCGTCGGCGGTCGCAGGCGCACTGAAGGCAGGAGACAGAGTTCCCGAGACACGGGCGGTGGCTGGTCGCTGACACCTGCATCTCCGACACACCGTCCCTGCGCCTGGAATCTCGTACACCCGGGATGTTCACATGGCATTGCACATATGCACACGACACATGCGCCGATTCCGTTTCGATTGCAGCTGGGTATGGAGGATCACGACTCGGTGGATGTGATCCTGAAGCAGCGTGGCGGCGCGTTTTGAGGTTTGAGGTTTGTGAGGACACGAATACACATTGGCAAATTGCACGGTTCCTTAGGCATGGACACAGCTTCACACACACTGCATGCAACACGCGCGTGGTTGTCGCTTCCAGGTCAGCCAACCGAAACCCCCAATGGCAGACGAGCAGCAGGCCAAAGTGATGGAACTGGCTCGCCAGTACAAGGATGAAATGGCGCCTGTGCTGCAGCCTGTGATTGTGCCGCGCGGGTGCTTGGTACAGGAGCTGACAGAGGTGTGCCGGACCGAAGAGCAGCTGGATGCGCTGCAGTACGCTTTGCCCGAGCTGTACGAAGAGTGGATCAAGGATGGGACGCCTTGCTGCACATTGTGTGGCACAGAAGTGGACTTGGATGCACCCGAGGGTGATTCGGACAGCGAAGAGGACGTGATGGACAAGGAAGAGGCCGAGGAAGATCCAGTGCTGGACGCATTCGCCATGACCTGGTGGCCGGACTTTAAAACGCAAAAGTACAGCTTGAGCGGCGCCTACTTTACATGTTCGATGTGCCGCAACCTTTTGGACACGGAGGGGATGCTGCAGGTGTTTCTGGACACGACGCAGGAGGTTGTGCCGGGCCTGGACTACCTGCTGCTGCACTTTGCCCGCGTCAACTCGCTGCTGCCGGAGGACACTTCGTCGATGCAGCTGCAGGACACCATCTACATCGGCAACCAGGCCGAGGTGCTCCAAAGTGTACAGCAGGCCTACAACACGGCCTACACGCTGAAGATCTTGGCCAGCAATGCGGGTCCCTGGACTCTCTGTGACCACAAGGGCAAGCCCTTTTCCAAACGCACTGACATGGCGGCTCTTCTCGATGAGACTCTGGGTGCACGCATCCGGGACGCGGCAGGTGGACATAGCAGCAGCAGCAGCAGCAGCAGCAGAAGCAAGGGCAGCAAGGGCAGCGGGAAGAAGAACAAGGGAAACAAGAAGAAGCAGGGAGGCAACGAAAGCAGTGGCAAGAAGAGTGGAGGCAAGAAGAGCAAAAGGAGGAAGAGTGTCGATGCGGCATGAGACCAATTTGCATGAAGCGAACGCATTCCCTCGTCAGAACTTCCAAGTATTCTTGCACGTGCGGCAGGAGGCAAACGTGGTCATGGGCTCATCAGCACTCCTCGTCTGCATCTGAATGTAGCGTGTCTTCCAGCTCTTGCACTTGGGACACTTGATGGTGCCGTCCGCATCAGCATCGGCGTCGTTTTCGTTTTCCCAGTCGATGGCAGAGCGCGACATCTCCAGCATCTTGTCTGCAATCTTTTTGCGTTCCTCATTCTTCTCCTTGCTGGCCATCTCCTGCGGCGTCATACGCACAAGCTCGTCGCCGCTGAGCACGCCCAGAAGCACGTTGCGGTTCAGATCGGGATTCTTGCTGTCGTTGAAGTTGAACTTGAGCGACGCATACTTTTGCGTGTACTCGTTGCTGTCTGCTCCCAGCAGTGTGTTCATACTGTCTTCGATGCTCACCGCCACATCAAACGGTTCCCGATCGCCTTGCTTTTCTCCCAGCGCCTTGGTCAGACCTTTGATCACTACCTCTCTCTTCTTATGTCCCTTGGCTGCGCCCATGTCTCCCATCTTCACCTCCACAGAGGCGGATTTCTGCGGTGTGACTTGTTGACTGCTGCTGCTGCTGCTGTTCGACTTGGGGCTGGCTTCCGTTTGCTGAACAGACACCATTTGCTTCAGGTATGCAACCAAATGCTGTGCCTGTGTCTTGACGCCTTCGTCCTGCATCTTGCGCAGCGAGTTGACCACTTTGCCCACTCCGGTTTCCTGTGTGTGTGCCACAGCACCTGTCGTGTCAGCGACGCCCGTCCTGACGCATGCCTCACCTCGCCTCTCCTACACGTTTCCCGCGCACCCATACCTTCATCACCCGCACTGTAATGCTCTGCTTCTCCAGTTGCTTCATGATGTCCACCATTCGCTCTGTGTTCTGCTCTCCATCGATGTGCGACGCGTGTCAGCAGAGCAGCGCACGTTTGGGCCGACGGCTCGTCGCCGCAGTCCCTCTTTGCTACGAGCCACACACTCAAGCCCACACTCACCGGCGAATCCGAGTCCTTCTCCTTCTTCAGATCCCGCGTCATCATCGCCACCTCGCGCAGCACAGACTCCTCGTTTGTTGACATTCTTCCCGTGGCCTGCTGGGCGCTCGCACGCGCTCACCCAGAGCAATGCGATGAGCACAACGCAGTCAGACAAACGCATCACCGTAGTTGTGTTTGGGGAATTGGGTGTGGGCAAGTCAACCCTCGTCAACATGTGGTGGAAGGGAGAGTTTGA
The DNA here is from genome assembly GCA_026936335.1 of Mantamonas sphyraenae. NCBI lineage: Eukaryota > Mantamonadidae > Mantamonas > Mantamonas sphyraenae. Next base: position 71,961 of record JAPMXV010000007.1, read on the forward strand.
AATCGAATACGTCGGAACAATTGAGGAGCTCCCAGAGAAGTGGATGGAGTTGGACAACATCCTCTACAAGGTGGAGGCCATCGACGTGGGCGATCAAGAGGAATTCACCGCCATGAGAGACCACATGATCCGCCAAGCGGACGCGTTGATGCTCACGTTTGACTCGACGTCACAGGAGAGCGTGCGCACCCTGGACATCAACCGCAACCAGTGTGAAAGACATCACGAGACACAGGTGAACAATCTGCCTGTCGTCATTGTCGAAACCAAAACGGATCTGGACCGTGTGGTCGACGAAGCCGAAGGCAGCAACCGTTCCCTGGCCTGGGGAGCTCCGCTGATCCGCACGAGCAGCAAGTCGGACGACAATGTCCAACTGGCGTTTGAAACGGCCGTGAGACGGGCCTTGGAACACAGCGGTGACTCGGAGGAGGAGGGGAAGAAGGTGGGGCCACGGAGGAAAGAGATCTGCGCGATTTCATGACGAAAGAGATCTGCGCGATTTCATGACGTTCCTGGTGCGACCACGCGCTCATCATGCGTGCACATACACACTCACAACACATACAACTGGTCCTTGTCCTCCACACTGGGCGTCTTCATGTCCAGCCGCGTAAACACGTGATCGTTGCCAACTTCACCCGCCAGCTCGCTGAATCCACCCACAAACCGCTGCTTGATGAAAATGTACGGCACAGTGCGCTGTCCCGTAAGCCTCGTCAGCTCCGCCTGCACCTCTCCGCCTGCCTCCATCTCGTTCAGCACCACGTTGTCCACAAGCTGCTTCGTTGTGCCCGACAACACCCCTTGCTGCACCCCAAGCTTCACAAGCTTGTCCAGCAGCCGCATAGCCATGCGACAGTAGCCACACGTCGACTTTGTAAATACTAAGCGCATTCATCCATGCATCCGTGTCAGCCCGGACGTGCTCACGTTCCACACCCACGCCAGTGACCACCCTCTCGTCCATCCTCCCACCCATGCCCACAGTGTGACCCCACGTACCCACAACAGTGTTTCCGCGCACCTTGGCCTCCACGAACGACCGCACCGAGCCGCTTGCGGCTGCGTCCGCCGGGGCCTTTTTGCTTGCAGTCCACCACATTTTTCGTCTCGATTCGGCTGAGTCCCAGGGCGCAGCGCACAGCGCATGGGCCAATCATCGCCTCACCCCGTTTTCCTTGTCATCCGCACTTGCAACACCTCACTCCCTCTCACATCGCCCACACATCGCCAAAGCTCAGCATCGGCCAAAGTAACTTGTAACCCTCCCCATGTCCGCCGTCGACACCCTCGGCGGCGTCACGGTGGACTTTTCCGGCGACGCTGTAGCAGAGGTGGCCTTCTTTGCCGCCGCCAAGCTAGGAGGCTTTGTGGTTGTCGATGTGGAGGAGGTGGCCGCGGAGGAGGAGGAAGACGGCGTGGCCCTTCGTGTGACCATGATCCCTCGCAGCGCCCTGGGCACCGCCGGTGTTGGTGACTCCTTTGTGCCCATAAGCTCATTTGCCGAGCTGGGCCTTCGTTCGCAAAAGGTGCGCAAGGTCAAGACGGCCAAAAAGAATAAGAAGCGCAGGGGCTTTTTCCGCCGCACTCGTGACGACGACGCCAACGAGGAACAGACACAGTCCTCCGTGGAGGCTGCCGAGGCTGCTGTGGCGGCAAACAATGCCCTGCACAGGCTCCATCTGCAGCCGCATGCCCAGAACAACAACGACGGCACGGCTTCAGGCGAAGTCCAGCGTGTTCTCAAGGCACAAGCCCAACAAAAGGTGTTTGCCCACCTGGGCCATCAGCAAAAGGCCAGCAGCGGCAGCAGCGGTTCATCGGACAGCGACGAACAGGCAGACCTCGACGCACGAGCAGGCGCAGAACTGGATGCCGCTGACGAACCGCAGCTCAGCAACGCCTTTCAAGAACGGCGCAAACATTCCCTCCGCACCTCACGCACAGCAGAAGAGCTACGCGAGCGAGCAGCAGCCCAGCAGCAAGAGGACGCAGGTGGCAGCAGCCGCGTGTTTATTGGACGCACCCCGAGCCTCAGTAGAGAGGACAGCAGCACGCTGAAGGACCTGCGCGAGAAACGCAAGCAACGACAGGCCGCACGCGAGACACAACGATCCTCCAAGGAGGTGGAAATGGTGCGCATACATCAAGCACAGGCCATGCAGCGCTCTGATCATACCCTCAATCACAACAACAACAACGAGGAGGCCGACGAACAATCCGACGGCAGCGACTCCCCTGGCTCCTGGCACGCCCTGGCCATCCAGGGCTCCGACGAAGACGCAGAAACAGAAATGGACGATGTCGAACAGGCTCTAGAGGCCAGGCGACGTCAAAGGCGCACACAGAGTGGTGACAGCGTCTCGGACAGTGCCATTGTCGGCCAATCCTACGCCCAGCCAGACTTGTACCACGAAGCAGAGCACAAATCGACAAGGCGGCGCAGGGAGCGCACCGATGAGCGAAAGAGCAGACGCAAACGTAAGCGCAAGGGAAAGGGCAAACAGAAACGGCGCACGCGAACCACCGACGACGACGACGACGGCGAAATCGACACCCATGTCGACCATGTCGTCGTGCAGATGGACCAAAACGACGATGCAACCGATGCATTGTACCACGACGAAGCTGCGCTTGACCTGTCCCTGCAGCAGAGCATCGAAATGTCCCTGTTTGCAGAAGGGATCTTCGAGATGGACGAAGGCGACGGAACGTCGCCCTTCGACGCTGATCACATGGAGGAAGGCGAGGGAGTCAGCAGCAAAAGCCATGCGCAGACGTTGGTGGACGCAAGCTTCGAGAACGACGAGGATGCCGACGGGTTGGACTACTATGTGGACAATCAAGAATACCACATCAACGAGCTGCCCCTGGAGCTACTGGCTCACGTCTTCTCGTTCTTCACACCCATGGAACGCATCGTCATGCGTCGTGTCTGTACATACTGGCGCACCTGTCTGGAAGTGCCTGAGCTGTGGAGCCAGGTCGATTGCTTTCCGCCCACCCAGCTCCGTTCTGCACGGCACACTCGCCGTCTGCGCGAGTCCTTCCTGGCCAAGGAAACTGGCGTGTGGCTCGAAGCAAACACGCCCAGGCCCAGCACAAATCCCTACCTCACCCTTCGCGGCCTCACGACCATGACCGACTCGGATGTTGCCGGAAGCGGCGGCTTTAGCGACCTCCTGCCTTCTGACAACGACTTTTTGTACATTCCTCACATCCGACACGTGCTCAAACCAACCATTGCGGTCGAAGACGACGTTCTCCTCTCCCTGTGCGTGGCCGCGGACACAGTGCCCATCACTGCCCTCCGCCTCAACTGGATGTGCCACCGCGTCTCCGACGCAGGCCTAGTCGCTGTCACCGAATGTTGCGACCTTTCTCACTTGCAAGACATCCAACTGTACAACTGCATGAAGCTAAGTGACCAGGGCCTCGTCACCCTTCTTCAATGCTGCGGGCCAGATCTGCACACCTTCCATCTCGTCTCCCCGCCGCGCACAGTCACCCTAGGCGGCCTGAGTGCGCTGTGTGACACTGTGTCCAGTCAATCGCTGCAGGAACTTGTCCTTCGCGACTGCGGTTCTCTCGTAACAGATGATCTCCTCACCAGCATCCTTGCTCTTGCAGGCCCCCTGCGTGTGCTCGATGTGGCCGGTGCCTCCAAGCTCAGCGACCGCTCCATTATGCTCCTTGCTGAATACTCCCAACTCACTCTCGAACGCCTCGTCATCGACCGCACCCGACTAGGTGACTCTTCCCTACGCGCCGTTTCTGTCCTTTACCCGTGCCCCAGGCTCTCCCACCTATCGGCACGTGGATGCCGCGACACAGTCACTGACGATGGAGTGCGTGCGTTGGCCAATGGCTGCGAGATGCTGCGCATGCTCGACTTGCACGACTGCGAAGACGTCACTGCAGACGCTCTTCTCGACGCACTCATCGCCATGCACAATCTCAGTTACCTCGACCTAGGCGGCAATGCGCATGTCACGGATCAGGTCCTGTCAGCACTGGGTGTTCATTGTCCCTCCCTCGAGGTCCTCCTCCTCCCACACTGCATCCAGATTTCCGACGAGGGAATTGCCTCCATGGTCAGCTCCTTTGGCTGCGAGAATCTGCGTGTTCTCCAACTCGACGGATGCATCCAACTCACAGATGACACGGTACTCGAGCTCATGGTTGGCTGCTCCCGCCTCGAGGAGCTCCACTTGAACGGCCTCACCAATGTAACCTCCGCCTCCCTGGGCTGGCTCTTTGGCAACACACGCGGCCTCATGGCCATTGCCAATCGCCAAGACACAGCCGACGCCGGATCATCCGCAAACGGTGCCGACGGAGCCGTTCCCAACGCCGAGGAAGAGTTGTCCATGCTCACCGCAAGCAACATTCGTCGCCTTTGTCGCCTGCGTCATGTCCAGCTAGGCGGCTGCACAGGGTTGCTTCCTGGCCAGTTTCGCATGGAGCATAATCGCTCACGTCGTGTCAAGACTCTCAACCTGAGCCGAGTGCCTGTGCGTGCGGCAGAATTCAGTGCGCTCCTCGGTCCCTGGCTGGAGACTCTGATCATGGTCGGGTGTACCTCTCTCACCTCGGATGACATGCGCACTGTGGCCACCACATGCCCCAACCTGCGTACACTGGACATCAGCGGATGCACAAAGATCCACGACGCTGGCATTGTCTCGGTGGCACGCAATTGCAGGGCCTTACGCCAGCTCAGTGTCAGCCAGCTGCCCATCACCAACGAGGCTGCTCGCTTCATCGGTGGCTATCTCTACTTTCTGTGGAAGCTGGACATTTCCCAAACCAAAATCAGCGACCGCGGCCTGGTGGCCATTGCCTCGGGCCTTCCGGGTCTGCGATGGCTCCACATGAAGGAGATCTCTGTGACAGACAACGCCGTGGGCATCCTCGCACAGACCTGTGTCCATCTCCAATATCTCGACCTCTCCAACAACGAGTACATCACCGACACGTCTGTACACACCATGGCCGTGTCCTTGCACGACTTGCGCGACCTTCGTCTCGTCGGCTGCGACCATGTCGAGTCCATCCGCCCCAATCTGGGCATCAAAATCAGCTGGTGGCCCGCTGTCGTCATCGGTGTTGGCCTCTTCACTGTCGTCGCCTTTGTGTGGGGCACATGAGTGCGCTCAACCCAGGCGAAACGACAGCGCCTCCTTCTCCTCTGCGGCCTTGATGAGCCCGTTCACAATGGACATCACAGTTTCTTCGTCTGTCTTGGCGTCGCCAACCATGTAGTAGCCCGTCCAGAACGGCGTCGGATGGATCGCTTTGTACGAGTCGTAGTCCAGTTTGGGCAGGTCACTTGTCCACGGCGGCCGCTCCTCGCCATCCGGCAGCAGCACGGCTGTGACCACATCACCGCTCTTCAGCACCGCCGTGTCTGCCTCCGTGCACACACGCAGCTTCGCTTGCGCACTGCTCTCCCCGCTATGGCTCTCCACCCATTGAGTGGCCTCCTCCTCCACAAGCGTCACATACAAATGGTCCAAACGGGTGGGTTTGATACTGAGCCGTGCACACACCCTTGCGCTCAGCTCAGCGTACATCATGTGAGGTTTGCGGGACAGCTTGAGCAGCCGCTGCTCGTCGCTTCCTTCCAGTGCACAAACCACACGCACGCCTTCCACGTCGTTGCAACTGTCTGGCTGCACAACCACGAGTGAGTGACCCTTCTCTGCCTCTACCTCTGTCTCACCACATCCTGCCACGAGCGACTTACCACTGTTCGGACGCCGCTGGTCGCCAATCGTAGTGTGGTCTCGCCCTCGAATGCATACCGTCCCTGCAGTTCGTCATCTCGTGGTGGTTCGTATCCAGCCGGAGCACGAAGGATTACATCCACGTACGTGATCTCCTCGGGTGACGGGAGGGACAGGGCGTCGAACCGCTCCTCGTCACGCAGCACCTTCCCTTCATACATGAATACCAGGTGTTCCGCTGGATGTCGGATGAACATGTTTGCATACGACACTTGATGCCTCAGTTCCGCCACCGTGGCAAACGGGAACCCGTCCTTCTCGACCCCGCTGCTCATTTGGAATTCGCGTGCAGACGCCACGTCTCTCAACACCATCTGGATCTGCACTTGTGTCTGTTCGCCGTCACCTGCTCCTTCTTTGCCCTGTTGACTGCTCTTTCCATCCTCTGTTCTGGACATTGTGTGTTGGATCTGCTGTCCCGGCCAGCGCCCGCGCAGCCACCGTTCTTGTCGAGGGGGAATAGTATGTCTGGACAGTGATACACTGTTGAGTTCAGCCAGGCTATGACCGTACCGAAGAGCACGTTGTTACCCATGCTGCGTGGGCTTTCCACACAGCTAATTTTTGGACTCGTGCGCTCCAAGCGCTCAACACTCTCAAACACCCTTACCCCAACACCCTCTCCCATTTGATTTGACTCCCTGGTTGCTCTATGCCGCTTTTCGCATTCCGCGGTTGCTCCTGCTCTATGCCTTCCTCTCCCTGCCGCAACGCTTCCTTCTTCCTTTCTGCCATCGCCTTCCCCTCCCGTCTTTCTTCTCCATTGCCGCCCCTTCCGTGCAATGTGCCCACGCAACCTGGCAACCAACATGCAGAAACACTGTTCCTCGCCCTGTGAGAGGTACACAAGGAGCAGGTGACGTCTGCGTAGCCGGTTGCGTGGCGCGTGGCACCGCCCTCGTCCCACTTTCCGCCCTCCCAATCCAACCCGGCCTGGACAACGAATACAACCTGTTCATTTCCCGTTTTACTCTTGCCTCCTTCTATTCCGCTGGTCTTGCTCTTGCATTGCCTGGTGCTGCTCTGCGACTGATTCCACAAAGGCGGCCTGTGCACCCACGCCATGTCCGTGTCAGCCTCCCTTCTCGTCACCCATTGTTACACTGTACCCTTCACATCTATCGAGTCTATAGGTGTAGCCTATGTGCTGCTTCAACCCCGCACGCACCCGTTCTCTTCCGTAGCAATCCCAGAACTCCTTGCTTTCCGCCTCACAGCCCAGCCCCTTGTCCAGGAAGCACTTGCGCAACAAAGCGTCTTCCAGCTTGCATGCTTCTAACGCATGCGCCTTGGCATCTTTGTCCTGTTGCGACGAGCTGTGCCTTTGCGTCAGCCATCAACCGAACACTTCATCGCCACATGCCTGTGAATCACTCTTTCAACGGCCTACATACACAGCACCCCCCATTGTGAGTCCTCCCCCCTGTACAGCACAACCTGTGTTTATATCTGCGTCAAGCGGCGCTTGGCTCTTCCCCGCCTTCCTCTGTCTCTTCCTCCTCGTCACTGCTCTGCAGGATCGTGCTGAGCTCCAGAAAGTTGGCTCGCAGGTGCATTGCACGACGTGTGAACCCGCCAAAGCACGATTGGTCCTCAATCACAGCCTCCAGTGTGTCGACACCTTTGTGCAGCATGTCCATCAACATCAACTGGCTCTTGTTCAAACGCCCCTTTTCTGTGGCACTGCCCTTCAGCACCAGCAATGCAGGAAGCATCCTTTGCTCCAGAGCCGCCATCTCCGACGCAATTTCCTGCCGCAGCACCAGAAGCTCACGCGCAAACCTCGACCAATCTCTCTTTGCTTGAAAGACCACCGTGCGTTCCAGCGCAAGCTCAAACTCCTTCACCAACTGCCCATAGTCTTCAAAAAGTACGCGTGGTAGCTCCGACGCCAAGACTGCGGCGTTGAACCGTGTGCCCCGGCTCACGGTGCGCTCGAGGACACTCGACTCCTCCTCGTCCGATGCCCCTTCGTCACCCTCCTCCTTCTGTGCCTCCTTGTCTTTGCCATCCGTGCTTGTGCTCGCCTCCAATTCGCTGTCCCCTTCTTCCTCCACCTCGGCGACATAGGCGCGATCCCGCGAGGCCAGCGTGTGCTTGATGAACGACCCCTCTCCAAGCACATACCCATGCTTCTGTTGCACTGCGCGAAACACCTCCTCCTCCAACGCAGGCATGCTCACCTGCAGTTGCATCATCGAGTACCGCGTGTTGTTTCGCAACCTCGATGGAACACGGCTGCGTAGGATGTGGACTTCGTCGTCGTCATCGTCATCCCCAGGCCCATCTCCTCCGTTGCCGTCGTCGCTGCTCTCTTGATTGGGTGTGTCGTCCTTGGCCAGCAAACGCCGGCTCAGGTTTCGGCGTAACGACACCCGCTGCCTGCCTTCCGACTGCAGCAGCTGAAAGCGCTCCACCATGTCCAGTTTGTTCACCAGCGCATGGATGACCTGCAGCGACAACGAAACACGTGTTTGCACGCCAGACAGCGTGTCCGAACCCTCGCTGGCTTCCAGTTTTGCAAGCCGCCCCTTGACCAGCCCCAGCACCTCTTCAATGCCAGCCAAGGCATCCAGGACGCTGCTTGGGGGCGGCAGCACTGCCAATTGACACATCAAGTCGCTTAGTTGCTTCACCTGCTCGCTTCGCATGTTTCCGCGCGACGCCTTGGCCACGTAGCAGCTCGCGGCGACAAGATCACGCTGCCATCCGTTGCCCACCAAGCAGCTGCTGCACAGCTCCACAAACGCGAAAAACTCCAGCGACTGCGGACGAGGGGGCAATACAAGCATGCTCGTCAGCACCATGGCAATCCCTCCCGTGCCCAGGAAGCTGCTGCATGATACATCTCGTTCGTCCACAGGTCGCACCGCAACATGCAGATCCATGCCCTCCTCCTCCTTCTCCTCCTCCTTATCTTCTTTCTTGTCGCCACTCCCATGCTCGTCCTCTGTCTCAGATGCACTCAGTCGTCGCGCGTGCACATCCGCAAGCCCCATTGCCAGCAGATTGCCGCTCCCACTTCCAAACGAGCTGCCGAAGCTGCTGCCAAGGCTGCCTACTGACAGCGTGCTGTTCACACTGATGGAACGGCCTCCCTCGCTGCTCTCGGACGACGACGATGCCGTGCTGCGCACAGATGCCCGCCTGTCCGTCACTTTGACCACGTCGCCGCCGGTGCCGTCCATCATCGACTCCCAGTACGTGGTCAGATCTTCCGCCAGCGTGTCCAGTAGCTTAAGTCGCTGAGTGCGCAGGTTGCCCACCAGTTCACTGGTCTTGTCGTCGTCCTCCAGGCTTGACTGGTCCACCTCGATTCGCAAAGCATCCGACCTGTTCACCAGCTGCAGCAGTGCAAACTGCACCTGGATTTCGTACTCCCGCAGCACGTCCAGATCCAATTCTACGTCCATGTCCGAGTACATCGACTTGACATACGCGCCTCCGCCCTCGATCCATGCCTCAAACTGGTCCTGCCACTTGTTCATCACCTGCGCCATGCTCTGGCTGCACATGCGAAAGTATGGCTCCGAGTATTCTGCAATGAGCACGTCTATGGCCCCGGCCTCGTCTGAAGTCTCGGTGTCGCCCAGGTCAGCCCCGACGTCCATCTTGCCCATCGATGCGTCCTGAATCGAGCCGCGCTTGCGCCTGCTGTCCGAGTCGCTGCGGCTGCTTCCACTGCTCTCGCCATTGTGTCCAAGCATCCCCTTGGCCATGGAACTTGGCGACATCGTCATCTTGTCCAGCAGCCACTTGGTCGTGCTGACCTTGGGCTGTACCGCCTCACGTGGCTCCACCTGCAGGGAGTGCACATAGCAGTCCTCTTCATCCATAAACTCCAATCCCTCCAGAAGGGCCAGCACGGGTTCGATGCGCTCCACGTCGTACTGCACCGACTGGAATCGCTCCACGTCCGCCAACACGCCAGCCATGATCTCTAGCTTCTCAAAGTTGATGAGCTCGCCGGCCACACGTGACGAGTTCACCTCGTGGATGATCGTCAGATTCGACAAAATGATACCCAAGTACGGCACACAGGGAAGGGTGCACTCGCGCAGCCGCGCGTGGTATAACTTGTAGCGACCTGCAGATGAGTACAGCTTGCGCATCGAGTCCAGAATACCTTTGAACCGTGTGCGGTTGACCAGTTTCCAGGTGCGGTTCAAACGATGCACAGCCGTGCAGCCCAGGCCGGCCAGAATTTGCATGGCGCTGCTAAAGTTGTTCAGCTGCGTGCAGTGCTCTGCCACACGAATATACATCTTGAGCAGTTGGGCACGCCTCTTTGTGTCTTGTTCCGTCACGAGCGTCGTGGCCACCCACAATGCAACCTGGTTGAAGCGATCCACAACAGCGGGGACGTTGGGACACCGTTCAGGCAGCTTCTTCCAGTTGCAGTTGACCAACTCATGTGGACGGATGCGCCTGAACAATTCCATCTCTAGCAGGCACATTTGCTGCGCCACCACCTCTGCGTCCAGATCGAGAAAGTCGAAATCGTCCCCCTGTTCTGCCGACGAGAGGGCGGCATGCGAGGACATCAGCGGCGTCGGCTGCTGTGTGCCCAGGTGCACGTGCGTCAATGTAAACTGCAGCTGCATGCGCAGGCTCTCCGGCAATCCTGGTTGGAACTCGGCCAAGTCGTTGTCCACAAATTCGTCCCACTGCTCTGTGAAGGACGAGTGCGTGCTAAACACAGACGGGTCGTGCACCATCCACTGCTTGAGCACCTGCACGACGCGTTGGCGCACCACCTGCCGAACATCACGCTCGAAATTCGACTGGCTTCCCACACCGCTGTACTCGATGTGGAAGCGCTTGCGCAACAGGGCGAGAAGTTCCTCGGGTTCCAAGAAAGCGTGGTATGTGCGCAAGAACACCTTGTTGAACTGCGTGTCCGGATACTTGTGGTACGTGAGTCGCTCGACAAGCCTTTTCACGGTTCCAGCCTTGACACGCGGCACCACGCTGTCGCTCGAGCCCAGACGCGATCCCCCGCTGCCACTGCGTTTGCTCAGCTCCTCGTGGTCGTCATCACTGTCCCTCGAGCCGCGTGCCTCTGTTGATCCCGGGGATCCCTTTGGCGAGCTGCTGCTACTGCTGCTGCTGCTGCCACTGCTGCTGCTGCTGCTTTCCACGTCCACACTCTCCAAGATGAGCGTGGTCATGATCTCCTCCGAGTCGTCGTCACGTTCGTCGTCGCCGTCGGCGCCCTGCGTTGTTTTGTCCTTTTCGTCGTCCCGGTCGGTACTCTGTGCGTCTGACTGCTTCTGATCCGACTCTTCATCACCATCGGCAGGTTGTGGAGTGCGCCACGGCGTGCGCATGCGATGTAGTCTTAAATACGTGCGCAGGGTCTCACGAAACACCTCTGTGACGTGTCGTTGCTGCATGGGACTGCACTCAAAGTAGCCGCAGTTCATCTGCTCCGCTTTGCTCTGGGCAAGTTGCAAGGACACAGCTCGTTCCATACGCTGTCCTCGCACAGCCAGATCCAACCTGTTGGCCAGCAACACCACAGGCGTTGGTTGTCCGCGACGCACGACACGTAGCAGGTCGTGCAGGCGATGGATGCGCTCCAGTGTGTCTGGCTTGAGTGCGTTGAACACAAGCAGGAATGCGTCTGCCCGCTTGCGCACAATCTGCCCTGCGAGGGACTCGTCGTCGTCGTTGGTGCTGAGATCCTCCCACGCCACTCCCAGTTTCTCTCCGTCGATGATATTGAGTTGGTACTGCTGGCCATCCATGGTGGCAAACTTGCGATACATGCCCGACAAGTCCTCTGCGGCCTCCACCTGTTCCTCCTCCTGCTCCACAAACTGGTGGATCAGCGGTTGCAGAGCCGACTCGAATCCGAGCACCAGCTGTGGCACATGGCAGCGTGTGTGGGTGTGGTGTGTGGGTGGGTTTGTGTGGGTGTGTGTGTTTGCGTGTGTGTGTTTGCGTGTGTTGGGATGGTGTCAGCATGTGCGCACGGCGCTTTCGTCGTCTTCCGTGTCGCGAGAGGCCAGAACCTACAATGTTGACCCGCGACGCCTCTTTCGCCGAGGCCTGCCTGCGTGACAGTGTTTTCAACCGTGTCGTAGACGATGCTGCGCGGCTGCGATAGAAACCGCTGGTTTGGAGGACTGTGTGCGAGCGGGAGCGGTCCCAGGGAACGTCGGGCGGCCAGGAGGGAAGGAAGTGTCAGGGGATGGCGTGTGCGTTTCCGCAAAAAAACCAACAGGCAAGGTGCACGTCAACGTACCGCGCTGCTTCATGTCGTCGTTGGCACGACCCATAAGCACGTTTGAAGCGCTGGAGTTCACGCCCGAGCTTCGTCCGGGACCTTTGGTCTGCTGCTCAGTCAATCTGCTTGCCAGAAAAGTGGCCACCTCGCTTTGGTCGACAATCACGCCCGAGCGCGGCCTGCGTCCACTGGCCATGCGTCCTACACTCCGTGATGACTCTGATTCCTCGTCTGTGTTGCTCACCCGCAGGCTATCACTGTCCTCACTGCTCAAGGACGAGTCAACCAGCTGCTTGCCATTTCCTGCTCGGTTGCTCCTGCTGCTGCTGCTGCCCTGGGTTCCTTCGTCGTCACTGTGTGCGCAGTCGTCGTCGTCATCGTCACTTGTAATCACCACCTTGCGACTGGCCGCCGACGAGCTCGGTGTGCGTCCACTGGCTCCGTGCACGAGCCTGGCAACAAGATCGTCTTCGTCAAAATCGTCGTACGTTTGCAACTGCGCGTCGTGGTCGACCAACGAGCGCCAGTCTGGCACTGCCGACTCCAATGTTTCATACAATAGCTCCAGTGCATCCGACTTGGCCATGTCGCCCAACTTTTTCCATTCCTGCCATCGGTTGCGCGCCGTCTTTTTCAGCAAACTTGGCTGCGGCGTGTTACACGGCCCCAATGTCGCCTGCTGATACAGGCCATGTAACCTATTCCGTGTTTGTTTGTCGCATTGCGCATTGAGCCCACGCGACGAAATGAGCTCCTCCGCAACACGCACGTCCATTCCCTTGGGTTTGCAGGCGCTGCACCACACACGATGCGTAGACGCGCGAGAACATCCTGGCACATCGACACATCACACACACACACACACACACACACATCCACATGCACATCCAAACACACACACACACACACACACACACACACGCGCTTTTGGACAAACCACGGCAACCGCGTTCATTTCCATTACCCCGACGACGAATTTACTTTGCTGCTGACCCAATCCAAGCCCTCGGTGAGTCCTTCCCCTGTGAGCGCACAACACCCTTGGATGTGCCAGCTGTGTTCCTTGATGCTGTCCAGATCGAGCTCCTCGGAAATCTCGGCCGGACTCATGGAATCCTTCAAGTCTTGTTTGTTTGCAAAGACGAGCAAGACGCTGGATTTCAAGTCCTGCAAAAGACGGGTGCCATCGTATGCGAGGTTAGAGCTGGGCTTTACGCTGTGGCCATGCTGGAGCGCTGGGGAGGGCTGGTAACACCTACGTCGTGTGCAAGCATCGTGTCCAACTCGTCCTTGGCCACGCCTATGTACTCTCTGTCTGTGCTGTCGATCACCAGAATGATTGCCTGTGCAGCAAACAAGGTAGGGCGCGTGTGTGAGTGTGTCTGGCCCTCTGCTGCCTGCCGTGAGGCCGTGGCAAAACCGGAGGACGGGGAAATGCCCGCTGCGAGAAGCCAAGGCGAATTCTGCCCTTTGCAGACGCCTCGCTGCTGCGTAGGAAGCACGGCGCAGGTGCAGGCGCAGCCCCTGGCCAAGCCGCATGTACTTGTGTGCGTGTGCATGGCCGTCGGCGAGTGCACGTCCATGCTGCGTGCACACGGTCCTTCCCACGGGGAAGAAGCCAAAACGGCTCGGTGAAAAAGGCTCACACGCCTGTGCTTTTTTGCGTTGCGGCAAACTCACCTTTGCCCCCGTGTAGTACGTGTCCCAGGACCTTCTTAGCGACTCTTGGCCACCTATGTCCCACATTTGGAAGCGTATGTTGTCGTGGACTATCTCCTCCACGTTGGAGCCGATGGTGGGCTTCGTCAGCACCACCTCGCCGAGCAACAGTTTGTACAGAGTGGTCGTCTTGCCTGCGTTGTCCAGGCCCACAATAATCAACTTGACCTCTTCATCCCCAAAGAATTTTTCCCAGATCTTGGACAACGCGAAGCCCATGGCGAGTTTGGGGCGGCCGGCGCAGGCGCAGCCAGCAAACCGCAAAGATGGTGCGTCGTTGCCCTCCCACGCCAGTCATGTTGCCCACCGAGCGCACTCTCACACCTACCCATTGCTGCACCCGCCTCTGCTGCGACTCCTTTGCCCACACACACTTCCATCCCACCAGTCGATTATGGAGTACAACGGCGGCGCCGTGGTTGGCATGACGGGCAAGAACTGCGTGGCCATTGCCTGCGACACGCGCTTTGGCGTCCAGGGTCAGCTCGTGGCCACCGACTTTACAAAGGTGTTCAAGGTCACCGACAACTGTCTCATTGGCCTCGGCGGTCTGGCCACAGATGTGCAGACAGTGTACGTTCCAACCCGAGACGGAATCGCCTCCCCTTTCCGCCCAGCCCTCTCGACACCCGTTCTCGCGTCCTCAGCCTCCACCACGTGCCGCCTGCTCACGCACATCACCCCCACTTGCGTCCCTTGCACCTCGTTCACCCTGGCGCACGTACATGGCCGCCCTTCTCCTCGTCCCGCAGGTATGAGAAGCTCAAGTTTCGCGTCAAGATGTACCGCCTGAAGGAGGAACGCGAAATCGAGCCCAGCACCTTTGCCAACATGGTTTCGTCGCTTCTTTACGAGCAGAGGTGAGTGTGAGAGGGAGGACAGAGAGCAACAGCGGCATGCGTGTGTGGCGCATGGCCGTGTCTGTCTGTGGGAGCAAGGACAAGGGGCGTGGAACCCAACAGCTCACCCGACTCGGCCTACACGCAGGTTTGGCCCGTTTTTCTGCGAACCCGTCATTGTGGGTCTGGAGGGAAAGGACAAGAAGCCCTTCACGTGCAACATGGACCTCATTGGCGCCCTGTCGGTGAACGAGGACTTTTCCATTGCCGGCACTTGTCCAGAGAACTTGTTTGGCATGTGCGAGTCTCTGTACAAAACCGACCTGGAGCCCGAGGATCTGTTTGAGAACATCTCACAGGCTCTGCTGAGTGCCGTCGACCGTGACGCCATCAGTGGCTGGGGAGGCGTCGTGTACCTGCTCACCGAGGACGGCATTGAGCAGCGCACACTCAAGGGCCGCCAGGATTGAGCTTCCGTTTGTGCAAATGAAAACACACTCCACACTCCACAACAAAGGAATGACCTCATCCGCCGGTCTCATGCATTTTGGAGCTCGTGCCGGCCTGCCCCTGCGACACTACAGACTGTTCGGTTCAAGTTGACCCTCGCGCCGCAAACCCAGTTGCCAATGCACTTCCCATTCTGAAGTTTGTTCATCCACATTTGGCACGGCTTGTGTCCCGAAGCTGTGCTCGTTTGGTACTTGGCCCGTCCCATAGCCTGTAGGTGGAGGATGGCCAAAAGCTGCGCCGCACTGGGCAAGCAAACGCACAAAATGAGCGAGCATACAAAGCAAACAAAGCAAACAAAGCAAACAAAGCAGAAAGGCCAAAGGAAACGTAGGCACAGCAACATCGTCGTTGACCAAGACGATGAGGACGGCCGTTCCGGTCACGAGCGGGGAGACCAGAAGCGGTCTCGCCACCACATGTGCGCTTCCCCCCATTGCGACAGTGTCCTGCAACTTCAAGAGAGATTCTGCAATGAGTGTGTTCTTTGTGGAAGCGGCCAGGGTTCGGGTTCTGTGGTGGACGTGTACACTGTGCAGCGCCGCAGCGCGCGGAACAGCAACATCGGCAGCTCCGCCATGTTCCAGGGTGCAGCAGCGGCGCTTGCCGCATCTGCTGATACCATGGACACAGAATGGGAGTCTGGTGGGATTGAGGAGTACAGCGATGACGACTACGACGACGAGTACAGCGACGACGACGAGGACAGCGACTACGATGAGTACCGGCCGGTCGTGACCCGGCCGCGGAAAATGCGCCAACCAGTTCTGTTGCCTGCAGCCGCCGAGGAGGTGGGTGGTGACTTCCAACTGGCACCTGGACGACGAGGAGGCAGTGGAAAGGCCAAACGGCAGAGGCAGATCTTGCAGGGCTTTGGCATCGAGTTCCAGCAGGGCTTGACTCAGCTGGAGGGTGACGTCGTTGTGTTGGTGGACGTCAGTTCAATCGTACACACGCGATTGGAGGCAGCCGCACGTGTTGCCGACGTACCCGAGGCCAAGGTGCGTGAGCTGGTGACGCAGTGTGTGGAGGCCGAAAAAGCGGCCACCGAGTTGAGGGTCGATCTCTCCGGGGCGGACAGCGTCAAGTTCATCCTCATTTGTGATTTGAAACCTGAATTGATCAACGAGCAAGCCCACTCAGTGACCTTTGGCACGCACGTGAGGCGCATGGAGGGTACTCTGGCGCAGGTGAACACCATGTGCAAAGCGCTCCGCAAGGTACACAAGGACAAGGACGTCAGCCTCGACCGCTTGGCGCAGGGGCACCATCTTTGCTTGAGTGGCCAGGCGCAGGCAGCAGTGTATCATGCTGTGCAAGACCTCTGCTCGCGACACCAGATTTACGAGCTTGGAAATGAGATCGCCGATGAGACGCACCTGTGCTGTGCGGATGACGTGAAGAACAGGGTTGTGCAGTCGTACGACCAGCAGGAGAACGTCAGCTTCGTGGTGCCACTGTTCGATACCGATTGGGGGTACAACATCACCAGGCACCCAGTGTGCTTGGTGCACCGCAAGCTTGGCTGGGCCACAGTTCTGCCGGAGGTGGGGAAACTGGTTTGCCTGGTTGCTGCGCTGCAGCTGTCCGGTGATGTCGAGGCAACCGTCAGGGCACCGCGTCGCAGTATGCTCTCCTTGGAAGAAGAGAGCCTGCGCGAGCTCCTGGAAGGCGGGGAAAGCTTGCTGGGGTACATCTACGCCCCAATCCTGGAAAACGACACATCCATTGCACATCTACTGCAAGGTACATGTGGCACACAGCCCGCGTCAAATCACCGTCGCCTGGTGGAGCAACACGCACAAAAGTACCTGGCTGGTGTGAGGCTGTACCTGATTCAGTTTGGGTTTGACGATGCAACCATCAAGACTCTGATGTGTTTGGATTCATGGCAGGATGTGTTTGGTACAGGTGGAATGTCCGCCCACCTGGACACAGAGGGATTGCCTGTGGCGCAAGTGCTGGGCGTTGCCGAGCTGGACGGCGGCGGCGGGCAAGTCGATGCCCTGTTTCAGAGATACGTCGCACAGTATGCCGTGGCTGAGCACGACACATTGCGTGAGGCACGTGTGTTGCCACCAGGAGACGTGGTTCAGCACGCACAGGCGCTGCGCGGTGCACAGACCCTCTCCACTGTGCTGCCTGACCTGAAGGCCAGTGTGGTTTCCCGTTGGGAAGCCAGGGAGCCACACAAAGCACTTGCTGTGCCATTGACGGACTTGCAGTCCCGACATGCACACCGTGTGACCGTTGACTTCACCGCTGTTGGAATGGAGGGCCTGGCGGCGGCTGCGGTGGGGGACGCAGACACCAGCTACACCAATCCAGCCAGCATGTACAACAACATGCTGTCAGTCCGGAAGTGGAAGAGCCTGTGCCGCAAACACATTCCAGGCAAGTTCCACCGCCAGCAGCTGAGCAATTTGCACGGCGTGCTGGACACCGATACTTGCGAGCAGCTCAAGGACACGGATTTGGGAAACGCCATGATGAAGGAGGAGGTGGGTATCGATTTGTCCATGAGCGTGTTCATCGGCAGTACGCAGCAACTGGCCAGCTTGCTGGGAGGTGTGGCACCGAGCAACGAGGAGGCGGCGTTGTGGAACACAAGGGTCAGCGACGCCATCGACCACGTCTACGGATCGCCACAAGTCGATGGTGGTGCCCACGAGGGCTCACGGTTGGACTGTGTCATTGACACCATCTTGCCAGCGCCAGAAGACGACGACTGGGGGGTGTTCTTGGGGCTCACCACACCCAAGCTCGACTCAGACCAAACAGAGCGACTGGCATCGGGCTCATGTGTGGTGGAGCTTGGTACGCTTGCGGAGCTGCGCAACTCTGCATTGATCGCTGAAGATGCGGTGGACCAGCTGACGCTAATGGGGCAGGCCTTTGGCGTGATCGCTGCGGTGCAGAGTGATCTCCTCGAATGCTGTCGGCTCGAACCACACAAGGAGCTCGCGAATGTCCTGTCGGCCACGTGCCAGCTGAAGAAGGGTCATTTCTACTTGAAGGCACCCCCGGATGTGAACATCACAAGCGAGGCAGATTCCATGTTCCCCGGCTTCATTCCTGTGACGACAGACCTCGTGCTGAGCAGGACACACAACGGTGACATCGTGGCCGAGTACTTGGACGAGATGGGTAACGAGGCCGCGCGCGAAGGGATGGATGTCAGTGGACTGCCTTCCGGTACGTTTCAAACCCTGTGCGAGCGAGGTGCTGCACACGTGGTCGCCGGATGGAGGGTCATGCTGATGGGCCAGGCCAGCGACAACATTGTGGACCTGGCAGTGGCATCTCACGACCTCGAGCGCCGCGATGTCCTGGATTTCGTCAAACGCATGCACAAGGACGACGATGACGATGGGGACTCGTACATTCCAGACACAACCACAAGCACAGCATGCGAGCGTGCTGTCGTGGCCGTGCTGCGCTCAGTGGCGGGTGTTTCCTTGCAGAGGTACAAGACACTCATGGGCAAGAAAGACTCCAGCACAGCCTCCCATGCCTGCGCGTTTAAGCTGGCCAGTGCATGCAACTCCACACGGAAGCTGTATGGGGACAAGCACTCCTTCAACCTGCAGCTTGCCGCTGAGCGAGAGAAGCTCTTTGGGCGATGGGCGTTGGGCGCGCTGGTGGACGGGTTGCTGGCGGCATGCAGGGAGGAGGGGGTGGACAGTATGATGGCCTGGTCTGTTCTGTGTGGAGCCGTATCCTCGACCCCGATTGCGTGCCCAGAAGGCGAGTACTTGCCGCCGCCGTGCGAGCAGTGCATTTCAGGCCGCACGGACTGTGAATGCGATGTCGGCAATTGGTTACACAACGCAAAGCTGAGTGACAATTCCCCGCAGGTTCACGGCCTGCGATCGTCACTTGCCTGGCATATGATGATGGTCGAGGACGACGGCGAGAGCGGCTGCGGCAGCAGCCGCCTGTTCCCGCCAAACGCCATCGAGGCGATGCACGTGTGTGCCTCAAGGTGCGCAACCGGCACTGCTCGCATTGTCACCTACAACGACGACATCATTCCCGCGGGAGAGATGGGATCGTACACCGACGCCTTGTTTCTCGCGGCCTTCGACATCTTTCGCGTGGTTGACCCATCGCACGCCCCCCGGATTGCGAAAACACCCTTCATCAACGGGGAGCACATCTCGGTCCGGATGTTCTCCGCCGTCCATATGCTTCACGTGCGGCACTGGCAGGTGCCTGCCGGGACAGGGCAGCGCCGGCTGTACCATCTGGAGAATCTCATCCTCCCTCACGAACGCCTCTCCCTGTTCCCCACCCTACGCTCGAGCCTCCACCTTCTCCGGAACCCTGTTGCAACGGCGACACCACGTCCCACCGACGATGCAGAACTGCTCCGGTTCTTGCAGGGAGACAAGCGGATCCTCGACGATACACCAGATGCTGTTCCTGCACAATCGTCACCGTTTGTGTCTCACAGCAACCAGCGGTACAGCTTTTCGAGAAACGGCAAGGGCGCCCTGGAAGGCACATCGAAACGGGGCCGCGACGGAGACGCACACACGGAGCAACAGCGCAGCCAACGACGCCTCATTGACCGTGTTGCGGGTGTGGTTGTCAGGCTGTGCCAGATTGGCATGTATGTCGCCTCCTACCAACACCAGGAGGGCCGGTTGGAGAACGATCCCCAACACACGGCCCATGGTCACGGAGTGGCACGAACTCAGACTGCTGCAGTACACAACCTGCTCCGCAAGTGGCTCCCGCGTTCGGCCGAGAAGATAATCCGTCTGGGGTTGTGCCCACAGTCACTGGAACACACGCGGCGTCCGCACGGCGTTGTCAGCTCGTTCACACGGCTCATTCCGCTGAGCACCGAGGCGAACAATCGATTGCAGCTTGTGGGCATGGACCCGGGGATCTCGAACGCGCCATCTGCTTTGTGCATCCCGAGGAAGAAGCCCGCCAAGGACGCCGACAACCCGGTCCACTTCGCAGATGCCTGGCGCTTCTCGCCACCCTCGCTAGGGGCCTTGGAACGAAAGACAGGACTCAAGCGCGACAATGCACAGCTCTCTGTGACGGTGCGTGAGAAGATGCAGGTCCTGCGCAGCAAACGTGCCGGGTTGTTTGCGGACGTGCACATTGCGGCAAGGACTGGACGGGTGCTGAGGAGCCAGTGCAGCGGCAAGAACCTGGCGTCGTCTGAACAATGTTCATCCGCTCATGTGCATGACGGATGCAACCAGAGTGGCCACAGTGAGACGCTTCATCGACGCGACAAGAACGGCAAGGTGCGCAAACTCCGGGAACGCTGGCTGGCGCAGGTACGGGCGACCGAGAAGATGCAGTTGAAGAAGGGGCAACTGCGACGCATCACACTGCTGTGCATTGGTGACGGATACAAGGGGGGCCGTGGCGGTGTGAAGAAGCTCGAAGCTCTGGCCGCGCACAACATGCTCGTTGTGCGTGTAAATGAGTGTAACACAACGCTGCGATGCCCCACATGTGGCAGTGTGCACGAGAGCAAGCACGGGAGTGCACGCACTGCGCGTGTCAAGTACTGTACGCGATGCAACATGCACCGGAACCGGGACTTTGCCAGCGCACAAGCAATCGCGAACAAGGTGTACGCTGCGCTTCGCGGACACACCATATGGTGCATGACCAAGGTTTGGCAACGGAGTCAGATCGGAAGGACGTTCCGAAGCAAGATTGGTCTGCCAGAGGACGTGGACGGCAAGGCAGAGACCCTGGAGGCGAATTCGAGTGCAGGCTGAGGACGGGGCACCAGGACCGTCAACCAACCAACCAACCAACCAACCAACACTGGGTGTATTATGCCACCTGACACAGGACGTTCGGTTCAAATTGAGCCCACTCGCGTTTGCGCGAGCTGACTCAATTGAACCGAACAGCCTGTAGACGAAAACACAGAAATGGGACGCGATAGCACTAGCCAGCCGGTCAGGTTCGTTGTAGCGTGAGGCCAATAGGCGCTCTTGTGTGTGTGGATGAGAGAGAGATGGCGTCGTGGCTGCAGCAGAGAGCCGACAGGGTGACGCTCAATTGCTGCGGCTCGGCCACGCATGCACGAGACCCGTTTTTCGCCTCGCCTGCCTACAGGCATGCTTGTGGCCGGCCATACACCGCACATCCACACGTGGATGCTATGCGGCTAGCCAAACATGCCGTGTGCGAGGTCTGCATGTTGCGTGGGCTCGTGCTAGCGTGCACGCTGAGGGCAGGCGCATGCAATTTTTTCCCTCGCAGAATCCCCTTGCTGCTGCTTTCTTTGCCTCTACAGCCTCGCTTACACATCTCACTCTCCTACAGATTGTACACAAAGGGCGTGGTCACTGGTTTCAGGCGAAACCACCGCAACCACCAGCCGCACACCGTGATCTGCAAGGTGGACGGCGTGCAGACCAAGGAGGATGCCCAGTTCTACGTCGGCAAGCGCGTCGCATACGTCTACCGCGCCTCGCGCCCGCAGAAGGTCAGCAGCAAGGTCGAGACCCGCACCGGCAAGAACCAGACCAACTACCGTGTCATCTGGGGCCGCCTGGTCGCTGTCCATGGCAACAACGGAGCCATGCGCGCCAAGTTCCGCAACAACTACCCGGCCAAGGCCTTTGGCGCCACCATCCGCGTCATGCTCTACCCGTCGAGCATCTAAATGGGCTCATTCCCACAAATGAACTGTTGTCTAGCGGTACCTTGTCTCTAGGACGTCTTGCGTGTCCATCTCTGCGCGCTTGGAGAAGATCAGATCGCGCAAATTGCGCAAGTCTTTGTTTGCCTCCCCTGCATCACCCCGCCTCGTCTCTTCAACGACTACACATCGATCCGATCACAGCTCGCGTGACTCGTACACCTCGGGCTCGTCGACCTCCTCCTCGCCCGTGAGGTTCGGCTTGCAGCCCTCAGGGTACTTCTTGCGCACATAAAAGTGGTATCGGTAGGCAAATGCCACCGTCTGGATGGCCGAAAACACCAGCACAGCCAACACCAGGCCGACCAGATCGCGGTTGACCACACTCAGGGCCGTAAGCACGCCGTATGCTGCGCCAGCCCCCAGAGTCGCCAGGCACATGAATCTGAACTGGCCTGTGGCATACAAGATGCCGGCGTAGGGGAACTTGAACGCAGTGACCACGAGCATCAGCACAAAGATCGACCAGATGCTGTCCAGCTGTGCCTGAATCTGGTCCAGGTTGGCAATGTCGCCCGTGAACGACTTGACGACCGCACGCGGCGAGATCACGGACATGATGGCCAAGGGCAGCATCAGCGAGAAACACAGTGCCACAGTCACCTTGAGGAAGCGGTGCAGCGCATTCATGCGCCCACTGGCAAACATGCGCGAGCCCATCATCACCGCGGAGAGCGAGATGGCCATGCAAATGCCGCGCACCAGGTTCTTCAGACTCTTCAGCACGCCCACGGCCGCTTCCTGGTGCGGACCCAGCATCACACTCAGAGGCACCAGAAGATCGATGACGAGGTTGCTCGACAGTTCGTAGCCAATCAGATACACATTGCTCTCCAGGAAGGCCAGCAGCGCACGCGGGGGAGGCAGCTCCATGGTAAAGATGTTCAGTGGCTTGTACTGCTGTCGCTTTGCCAGCCAGGCGATCACAAAGCCAACCACCACCGAGTTGCCAAACACCGACGCAAGACCAGCGCCTTCCAGGCCCAGATTGCCCACCGCTACCGTCAGTGCTGCAAACACCACCGAAAACGCCGTACCAATCGAACTGGCCATTGTGTACAGGGGCAGATCGTACATGCCAAACGCAACGCCTCCGCAAACGTTTGCCAGCAGCTTCAGCGGCACAGACACGGCTTGCAGGTTCCAGAACACTGTGGCGGCTGGGTCTGTGCGCAGATCCGTCTGCGAAGCAAACACGTTTGTGAAGATCAGGTCACGTGCGCCCAGGTAGACCACCATGCCGATGACGCCATAGAACGTGGCCACAAGGAACGCCGTACGCACCCATCTACCCAAGGCCTCGCCAAAACCATGGCGTGCAAGCTGTTGACCCACAATGGCCGTGACGCCAGACAGCAGCAGGTTCTCCAGAAACTGGATGTAGGCGTACGCGTTGTCGATGGAAGTGTGCACATTAAATTGCCGTTCGCCAAGACGCGCCACCATCGATGCAATCACCTCCTGACCAAACGAGCTCACAAGCAGGACCACGAGAAGCAGGCCCATGTAGTACCGGAACTTGTTCACGTTTGTCGTGTGCCATTTCCACCAGAAAATGGTCACCGTCACAGGCTGGTTCGGCCAAGGCACTTGTTCCTCCACCTCCATCTCCTTCCCATTGAGCTCTCCGCTCTCCTCCTCCATGTGCTTGTCCTGTGCGCTCAACAGCGCTGTGGATGAAACTTCCTCATCTTCCTGCATGGCAGTGTACATGGCGGGCGAGACACCAAAAAAGAAAAACCAAGGGTAGCTTTTTTGTTGCGTGTGCGTTCGACGGAACGCGTGGATCCCTCTGAAATTGCAGCGAGGACGTGCTTGACATTCGCAGCAATTCTCCCACAGTCCACACACCTTTTGCACGTTCTCCTTGGGCTGCACTATTCTCTGCATCAGTCGTGCGCTCAGACACGCAGCCCAATCTCCCTGCGCACCGATGGCCGACTTTGACTTTGACAACGACCTCGACGACGACGAGTACAGCCGCCGCAAGGAACGCAACCGAGCCAGACATAAACTCCTGGCCAGTTTCTATGCCCTCAAGGATGAACCTGGCAGCCAAGACGGCAGTGGCGGCGACGGGGACGGAGACGAAGGTGCAGGCGCACAAGGAGGCAGCCAGGCAGAACTGCTGTCCCCGACAAACCTCAACGGCCATGGGTTCGAGCCAAAGGTGTACATTCAGCTCGCCCTGCGTGAGAAGCGCCTCGACGAGCTGCTGGAAGAGCATCGGACCGTCGCACAAGGTCGGTGAATCTCCCGACACACACACACACACTCGCTCTCTCTCTCTGCACACGCCCAATTTTGGCTCACTCTCCCGCCCACCGCACACAGAGATTAAATCCTTGGACAACGACATGCAAATGTTGGTGTACGAGAACTACAACAAGTTCATCAGCGCCACAGACACCATCCGGCAGATGAAAGACAACGTCTCGGAGATGGAGAAGCAGATGGATCTGCTTGAGGACAAGATGAGCACCATTGCCGGCCTCAACGACCAGGTCGATACAGCCCTTCAGCCTTCCCGCGACAAGATCGAACAGCTCAGCGGAGTCCAGCGCCTCATGAAAAAGGTCCGTGTGCTTTTCCCGCGACGCCTCTGTGCCGCACAGCTTCCCATCTGCCCTATTCTCTCCTCTGTGATGCACACCCACGCCACGCTTTTACCATGTGGTTGTCGTTTCAGTTCAGCCCCGCTCCTCTCTTCGTATCCGCGCCCGTGTGCCTTCCGCCCGCTGCTGACCCTCTCCCCAGCTCGAGTTTGTGTTTGAGCTCCCAGGCATGCTTACCAAGTGTCTCGAGCTCCAATCCTATGGCCAGGCCATCGAATACTGGCAAAAGACAGAGGCCATCCTGCAAACCTACTCCCATCTGCCCTCCTTCCAGACCATCCACAGCGATTGTGTGGTCATTCTCGACAAGCTCAAACTTCAGCTCAACGAGATCATTGCGGCCAAGCGCAGCAATGCCAACCAGGTCTCTGAAGCCGTCGAACTCCTTCTCCGCCTCCGCCAGCCCGAGGGCCAGCTGCGCGACGCCTTCCTCGAATGGTGCGTGTGTGTGTGTGTGTGTGACCTGTTCTCCACCTGCTCCTGCCTGCTGCTCACTCCATACCCGTTCCATTCGAACGCTCGTTTCCCCCCCCCCCCGCTCTTTCCCCCTCACAGCCGCATCAACATGCTCGACGCCAAGATCGACCAGTGCCGTGACGACCTGCAAACACAGCTGGCCGCCGGCCAAACACAGACCCCGCTCCGCAAGTTTGTCAGCCGCCTGGCCACCACTGTTTTCAGCGACTTTGCCAGTTTCTACGACGCCTTTGTCGCCCTGTTTATTCGCCGCGAGGGCGCCTCCCGCGACAACCGTGCCTACTTTGACACCTACGCCGCCAAATTTGTGGCAGCCTTCAACGACCTCGTCAAATCCGCCGTCCAGGGCCTGGACAACAGCCCGGAACAGCTCATCCACGGCCTTGAGCTCCTCATTGCCAAAGTGGGTCAGGCTGCACAGCGCTTTCCGTCGGAATGGCGTGTCCTGGAACAACTCCAGGACATTGTGCACTCCACCACACACGCAGACATCAAAGACACATTTGGCGACCTGGCGTCGTCGTTTGACGAGCGTCTTGTCACGCTTTACCGCGAGGTCAAGCTGTGTTCCGATGCCGAAGGAGCGTCGGCCTCCTCCGCAGACGCATCTGGCCACAACGAGTATGCCAGCGACCCTTCGCCCCTGTTTTCCATTGCTCGCGACCACACAGAGGCCACTGTCAACGACGTGTTCAAGACCCTGGAGCGCCTCAGCCCATACGTGTCGGCAGACACAAGCAACGCCGAGTTCCGCTCCATGGCCACCGATGTGGTGCACGTGCAACTCCAGCAGTTCTTCCTGGCCATGAACGAAAGCATTTCGCAATGTTGCCATGCCATTCCGGGCTCAGACACATCCACCACCCGCGGGGCGACCTATGAGAACCCACGCGCGCTCCTCACCCTCACTGCGCTCACCCTTTCCTTCGAGTCACACGGCGTCGGCCAGATCCTCGCTGTGCTGGAGGACCAGTTCAAGAGCAGCGACTCCAGCATGAGTCTGCTCATATCCACAGACATCATCAAACGCTTCCGCGACACAGCCAAACGCACCCTCGCCTTCTATGTCCAGATCCAGGGCCAAAAGGTGTCCCAGCTCGTGCGCAAGAGCATGGAAACGGCAAACTGGCTGAAGGAGAAGGAGCCTCGCGATGTGCGCAAGGTCATTGATTTTGTCTACCGCGACGTGTTTGCCGTCGAGGCTGACGTTGCCCAGATCTTTGACAACCTGGAACGTGCCGTCAGTGTGGAGAGCGGCTCATCTGCCAGCAGGCGCTCGCACGACAGCAGCCGCCGTTCCATGGACGTCAGTTTCTCTGGCGGATTCGGAAGCACACGTCAAGGCTCGCTGGCGAGCAGGTCTCTGGACCAGCTCAACATCGACCGTCTTTTTGGTCAAAAGATCAAGATCTTTGACCAGGTCGACTTCTCCACAAAGGGGGTCCTCACAGGCGTCGTCAAGATCTTCCTCAAGTCCTTCAACGAGAGCGTGCGCATGCTCACCTTTAGCACCGACGGCTTCCGTCAGGTGCAAATCGACGTCTCGTTCCTCGAGCAGATCCTCATGGACCTCGTGGACGACGAGGGCCTCCTCGGCCACATGTGCTCTGAGATCTTGTACTCTGCGATGGGCCGATGCCTCAATCCGCAGGGCATGGAACCGAAAATCATCGAGGAAATCTGTGCTGCCAAGCGAGCCAAGCTCTCGGACGCATAATTGGAACCACGGGATTTGACTCCACGAATCATCGCAATGCACACACCCCCACTCTCGTGAAACCCTTTTGCTTTTGCAAGCTCGCACGTGAGCGGCCATGTCGTTTTGTTTCGTTCGCTTCGCAACTTCGCTTCGCTTCGCAGCTTGAGCCAACCCCTCCCGCTCGCCTCCATGCGCCACAAGCGCGTCGCACCGGAAGATCCGCATGTGGTGGTGCACACCTCGCCATCGCAGACCCCTGTGCGCGTGATGGAAACCAGCCAGTCCTTCCATGGCGACCACGGCGAGGCCGCGGACCGGACGCAACGGTTGCCGGCCTCCCAATCCAGCAGCGGTTCCACAGGCAGCACCCGCACCCTTTCGGCCTCTTCCAGCGACGAGGAAGTGCACGAGAATGCATCGTATGTCGCAGCCAAGAATGGGCCTGCCAAACTGAGTGCTTTCTCCCCCGGAGCTGCTCTCGCCTCTCCTGCTCTCGATGGAGCGCCTGCTCCCCTTCCGTTTCGTGGCAGCACTTCGTCGCTGGGCACACCTATGTCAAGCAAATCACACCGCCGAAAATCCATCATCAGTGTGCCTTCCCTCTCTTCGCTCCGCCACGAGGAACGTGCAGACAGCAGTGCGTCGCTCGCCCACACCTCTTTCTACGGAGTGGAAGCAAACCCGACCACATATCTCCGGCAGAAACTCACCTTGGGGTTCCACAAGCTCGCTGACCCGCAGCTTGAGGCCGAGTACCAGAGCAAGAGTATGCAGCGCAGTAGGCATTATGTGCGCGGCCTTCATCTGCTCGTCATGCTCTTTTACATCCTGCTGGAGGCTCGAGAAGCAATTTGGAAGCAAGAGCTACTCGAAGTTCGCCTCGTCCTCGCTGCCATTGTCCTTTTTGGCATGCTCCTTGTGCTCGCATGCACCTCCAACGATTATTTACACACACACGTGCACCCTACAGCCTCTATGGTCTTCTCCATCACGGTCAGCGTCGTTTTCACCTTGGCGGAAATTCAGTTTCGCCTCCCCAACCTCTACGCAGAGGAGATTTTCCTTGTATATGCCTACTCCCTGCACTTGGCGCCGCTCAGCCTGGCCCAGGCCACCGTTGTGGTGTCGCTGGGCCTTCTCGACTCGGCCCTGCAGCTGTTTCTTTTTTCATACCTTGGCCAGGACTACCTCTTTGATTCTGGCCTGTGGCCGTACACAGCCGTGGCGACTGGCAACAACTTTTGGCGAGTGTCGGCCATCGCCCAGCTCATTCTGATCCTTCTGTGCCTCGCTCTGTTTGTGGCGCGCCGAGATCTCGAAAAGGAAAAACGCACCCAGTGGCTCATCGAGCAGTATGCACAGGACACGCAAGTGACTTTGGAGCACCAAACTGTAAAGTCGCATCGCCTGCTCGGCAGCATGCTGCCCCAGCACATTGTCAAGACATTGGTTCAGGATCCGGAGAACCTGGCCATTGCCGAGAACCGAGAGCAGTGCAGCATCCTCTTTGTCGACCTCGTGGGCTTCACCAAGATGAGCAGCGGCCTGAGAGCACAGGACGTCGTGGATCTGCTCAACGACCTGTTTTCCCGCTTCGACGACGTCGTTGCCGAGTACCACTGCTGTGAAAAGATCAAGAATATCGGCGATGCTATGATGGTAGGCGCAGGCGTCATGCACAAAGCTGACCCGCAGCTGTCTGCCACCCAGTTGGTGGCCCTGGCTCTGCAGCTGATGGAGGCCAAGGACAAGTTCAACGCCACGTCAGACATTCCTGTTGAGCTGCGCATGGGCATCCACACGGGCGATGTGGTGGCAGGAGTAATCGCATCGCTTGCGTTTGATGTATGGGGCGAAACAGTCAATCTGGCTGCCAAATTTGAGACGGCCAGCCAACCAGGCAAGCTTAACATTTCCGCAGCCACGTACGCGCTCGTCAGCGACTACTTTGCCTGCACAGACCGAGGTAAGGTCGACATCATGGGACGTGGGAAAATGCGTGCCTTCTTTGTACAGGAGATGATTGGACCCCAGGGTGGGTTGCACAGGGCCCGACGAGGGTCACACGAAAGCACAACCAAGATCAAGCGTCTTGCAGACATTGCCAAGGGACGGCCACGCCGCACCTCGGAGGACAGTGAACGAAGCATGGGCACAGCAGGTATCAATAGCCCCGGAGGTCAACAGCAGACAGCCGGCAACAGCAACAGCAGCAGCAGTGGCAGTGGCAGTGGCAGCAGCAGTAGCAGCAGAAGCAGCAGCGGCGATGGGCACGACGATGAAGCATTGCAAGATGAAAGTGCCGCAGACACCACCGAGTCGATGGAGGACCAGCAGACGGGCAACGATTCGGAACTGGTACTCAACAACGCAAGTGCCGCCACGTACCACAGGCAGCTGAGCATCACCCTGCCTCGCCAAAACTCGTTTGGTCAGACGGCGCTGTTCAACAACCTGTCCAGCATGCTGAATGCTCCCAACACGCCCGGGATGATGGGCTCGATGCTGAGCATCATGGAGTCGCAATCGCACAGCGGAACGTCGGCGCACCTGTTTCAGTCTGTGCACTCGCTGCAAGAGCACTCGGAAGCCGATGTGCAGACAAACCTCAATCCATGGACCCTGCGCTACTCACAGTTTCTACTTGACGAGGACATGAAGACGGAACGCATGTTGTTGCGTCGGTACGGACCAATGCCCACCAGGTTGGCGGTGATGGACTTCCAACGGGGCCACACACGCAAGCCAAACCACAACAGCGAAGAGTCGGAGTCTCGGCGTGCGAGCGGCACCGATGGTGAGGCGACACGTCGACCTTCGGCATGGCTGCGCGAGGCGCAGCAGAAGGTGCAAGACAGCCGCACGATCCGTGCAGGCCTGATGGGCCAGACAGACTCGTTGGGCAGCTCCTTTAGCGCCAGCGAGAGTGCAGACAGGAGTTTGTTCCCGTCCGACTCGTTCACAAGCATGCCAGAGGTGCCCATGGACGAACCGGACGATCTGCCCGACCTGGAGCAGCGCTACATGTTCCACCACGCACTTTCCACATGCAAGGACCTGCGGCGTTATTTGCTCATGTTGGCCACCTTGATTGTGTTTGTGGAGGTGATAGACCAGTACCTGGTGACCGAGGTGCAATACGACCTGGCCCTGTCGCGCATTGTGCGCTACGCCGTCATGCTCCCGTTGATCGGCGTCAACGTGGCCATCACGCTGTGCTCTTCAAGTACATACGTGCGGTGGAAGCAGCCGGTGACTGCGGGTGTCCACATGTTGCTGGCAATTGCGTTTATGGTGCTCGCAATCATAACGCATCAAGCGCGCTACTTTACGGGCGTGTACATGATGACCTTGGTGTCCCTTTTGTTTTCTGGCATGACCTTTGTGGTGGCCTGGATTGTGGCGGTGACCATGAATGTGTTCACGGTCCTGATCATGATTGTGTTTGCATCCGAGTTTCCGCGAACGCAACAGTGGGACTGGTACTTGAGCAACGCCCTAAGCATCCTGGGCATCTCTTCGTTTGTGGCATACCTCTACGAGCATCGCAGCCGTGCCGTATTCCTCACCAATGTGTCTTTGATGCGCCAACAGCGTGTTCTGCAGGCGTCGCGGGACAACTTCCAACGGTTGCTGCGCCAAATGTTTCCCCCCTCTGTGGCCGAGCGGCTGCAACTGCGTGAAGAGGCCTTTGGTGAGAGCATCGACGACGTTGCGGTGCTGTTTGCCGACGTGCGCAACTTCAACGACCTGTGCCAGGGATTGTCGCCGTCCGAGATGATTGCCTTGCTGGACAATCTCTTTACACTGTTTGACCTGCTTGTGCAACAGCATCACACATGCAAGGTCAAGACAATTGGCGACTCGGTGATGGTTGTGGCAGGGGCACCACGACCGAGGAACAAGCATCGCTCGCGTGAGCGTCAACGGAAGGTGAACGTGCACCGTGCAGCCAACCTGGCCCTGAGCATGCTGAATGAGGTGCAAAACCTGACGCTGAATGTGGGTGGGGTGCCACGCTCGTTTGAAATCCGGGTGGGCATCAATCTGGGCCCCGTGGTGGCTGGGGCTATCGGACACCACAAGTTCTTCTGGGACGTATGGGGCGACACCGTCAACGTGGCATCGCGCTTGGACCGCTTGGGTGAGTCGAACAAGATCCAGGTGCCGCACCATGTGTACATGGAATTGCGGGACGACTACCACCTGGTGGCGCGTGGCGTCATCCCGGTCAAGGGCAAGGGCATGATGAAGACATACTACCTGTTGCACCATAAGGAAGACTGCAGTGGAGACGAGTGTCTGGGCTTGGTGGACTGCATGGACGACGACCAGCATCTGAGCACAGACACGGAATGAACAGAATGTTTGCGTTCACATCCGCGTTCATTTCTCCTCCTTCAGCAATGCCCGGCGACGTTCAGGCACATGAGGCTTAGGATCCTCGCCGCGCTTTGTGTGCAGACGCCTGTTGTTCTCCTTGCGTTCCATGGCAGCCTTCATGATGGACTTCTTCCTCTTTGCGCTGACAATCATCTTGGGCACGTGACGGTGTCGTGCGATGGAGCGTACTTCGTACATGTGCTTGTACCTCTGCTTGAGCTTGTCATTGTACTCTTGCTTGGCCTTCTGGCGTGGCAGCAGCTTGCCTGTGCGCTTGCTGCGGTTGGATTTCCACAGACGCACGTTTGTGTCGTCGGACCCGCTCAGGACATACTCGCCATCGCCGGAGAAGCGGACGGAAAAGATGCGTTGCATGCGTGAAGTGTGATACACCTCACGGCTGTGGCCGCCGTTGTAGGCAAAGATGCGCAGTGTGCGATCGTAGCTTCCGCTGACAAACTCGCGGCCGTTTGGGTTGAAATCCACGTCCAGCACCGCGCTCACGTGGTCTTTGTGTACATACAGGGCGCGATTGAGCTTGCGCATGTCGAAGGAGTACAGGTTGTGGTCCTCATTGGCCTGTGCAAGCGGGAAGGCGAGCGGGATGTCAGCGCACAGGGGCTCCGCGGGAAAGAAGTGAGTGTTGGCGTATGGACGTACCGCCACAAAGTTAAAGGGCTCTCGGGGGTTCCAGCACATGCGATTGCATCGCATGCGCATGGTGAGCTTGCGCAAAGCGGATCCCTGGCGGATGTCGTAGAGCATGATGCTGCGGTCTGTGGCTGTGGCAGCAACAATGTCCGACTCGGCCGGGTTAAACTTGACGCAGGTGATGGAGGTGGCACCCCAGGAAAAGGTATGGATTGGGTCGGAACGACGTTTGTCCCAAATGCACAGGTCCTGGCCCGAGGTGGCAAACTGCTGCTTGGACCAGTGGTGGTCAATGTCAATGAAGCCAGTTTCGCCCGTATACACAGTGATGGGCTCGTCGGCATCTTCTCCGCCGTCGTCCTCGTCCGTGTCCAGTCGCCACAGCTTCACTGTCTTGTCCTCGCTGCATGACACAAACGTGCGTCCGTTCTGTGCCACGGCCAGGCCGCGCACAAAACCTTTGTGTGCGTCGCGAATGCTCCAGCGTTCCTTCCTGAGCGTGGGTTTTGGTGTCCAGAGGCGTCAGCAGGGTGTTGGTTCAACGCGGATGAGGAAACGGGTGGTTGCAGAGGGTGAGCATGTGCACCGTAGCGACGGGCAAGGCGGACCAGGACGGGGTTTAATTGGGCGAGTCACGTACTGCAGACCGAGATCCCAGACCTTGATTTCTGTGGCAGATTGTGAAGCAACGCATCAAAAGGGGGTCAGCGAGTGTCGCTTATGCGAGCAGGGGAGTTGCGCCGGGTGGGAAACGGACCTCCGTCACATGCGCCGGACAACAGCGTGGTGATGCTCGTCGGCGAGCGGTTCATGCAAAACACGCCGTCGCGATGGCCATCCATTGCAGAGACAAAGGGTTTGGCAAACACGTTGTCCAGTTTCACAGCGTTGAGAGCACGCACGTACTCGCGGCCCTTCTCAAACGGATGCAGCTTGGGATCCACGTTGCGGAACACCTTTTGCAGATCCTGGGCGTTGGTGCGAGTAAACTCGCCCTCGTCACGCGAGATGGTCTTTACTTTCTGTGGAGTGGTCGTGGCAACAAAGGGAAGGAGGAACACGGGACGACAGCGGCAAGGTGAGACGGGAGAGCATGCTGTGTCAGCGTGCACAGCAGAGGTGTCACAACAACAGGGAATGTGTGCGTGTGGCGTGTGTATGCCTGCGCACAAACGTGTGCACCCACACATGCATGGGGCAGTCAACGCACCAGACGACGAGACATGTGTTGGGGCACAAAGTGCACCTGCGCACGCATCGCAACTTCGCCCCACACTCCATGAGCTCCAACGACCAGTACGATTCCGACGAAGAGGCCGACTACGAGGCCGACGACTACCAGGGTTCCTCGGCAGGAGGCAACTCGAGCAGCGGCGGGGGCTTGCAGATGCCCGAACACGACCGCGATGTCCGCGCGGCTGAGGAGGCGGAGCAGGCTGGTGACGAGGTGTTGTTGGTCATCGATGTGGACGGAAGCACGCAAGAGATGAAGGTGAGGAGCAGAAGGGGTGATGGGTAGCCTTGCAAGGGAGAGCGGCGGGCACAAACGCCAGGAGGGGATTCGTGTTTATGTGCCCTCTTGTCCGGTTTCCACGCCCGCTCAAACACTCACACGCGCACTGTCTTGCACACACACACTCAGTTCAACGCGGGCCACACGGTGAGCCAGGTCAAGGCACAGATCGAAAAGGACCTGGGCATTGCCTACCAGTCGCAAACGCTGCTGTACAACGGCAACATGATGATCGATCCGCTGTGTTTGAGCGATCTGGGCCTGGCCAGCGGAACTTTCGAGGTGACGCTGAAGCAGGGATGAGAGTATGGAATGGAAACACTGTATGAAGCAGAACACTGTCTCGTCCGTTGTCTAGGCGCTGCTGTCCTTGAGCTGCTGCCAACCGATGACAAACGCATCTGTGTTGCGCAGGTTTGCGATGGCACGCTTGTAGAGGGCATTAAAATCGCTCCAGCGTCCATACTTGGCCAGGTAGTGGCCATAGTCCAGCCACATGGCCTGCTGAGTGCGTGCCGGCCCAGCCAGTGCCCGTCTGTACAGAGAGTCGATCATTTCCTTTGCGGCTTTGCGCTCCTTGCGTTCCGCCGTGCCGGCAAGGACCGCCTCCTCCATGTTGATGCACGTACGCAACAGGCCAAGGGGCGCCCCGGGCTGCTCCAGCATCTCTTTGTACACTTGGCGCATGAGAGAGGCGCCGCCGGCCAGCCTGGCCCAGCGCAGGTGCTTCTGGCACAGCGATCGCTCGGGTGACTTGTCCGCTTGGCTGGCTCGCTTCATGTATGCGGCCAGTTTCTTGGTGGGCAGGGGGGCAGTGAGAAGGAAGTCGATGAACGAGTCCCAGAGGACTGTCTGAGCCACAGAAGCGTCCTCGTCGTCACGCTTTGCCATGGCTTTCAACGCCTGTTCAAACAGCTCGGTTGCCTGTGCATGCACTTTGCCGTCGCTGGACGCAGCTCCTGCGTGAATAGTGAGCGCAATGAGGCGCAGCCAAGCGTCGGCGCTGAGGGGATGGTCTTCCACCGCCAGTTTGCTGATGGCCAGGGCGCCCTGCATGTCTCCTGCACTCAACATGCACTCTGTCCACATGGCATACAGCTCGGGACTGCCTGCTTGCGCATCGGCAGCGCGTTGGCACACCTCCACCACCTGCTCCACCAGCGGCTGCACGGCTTCGTCGTTGCGGATCTGCTCCAGCAGGAATCGTACATAGCACGCCCACATCTCAGGTGTGGGCAGCATCTGCAGCGCTGCTTCGTACTCATGGCTCGCGTTTTCCAACGCTTCGGTCATGTATGATGCGTACGAGGGCAGCGAATCGTCCTCTTCGTCCTCCTCCGCTTCCGCCGTGCTCTCTCCGTCGCTGTTCTCCACCTCCTGCTCGTTCTCGTCAAAAAGACGCTGCAGGCTCTTGGGCACTTTGACATGCCTGCGTGCAAACGTATCCCACGCCAGCTCTTGGTCCGGGAACGAGCGCACAATGTCTTCGTAGATGTCTTCCACAAACTCGTGGCTCTCGATCAGATCGCCCACCAAGGCGCTGCTCCTGTTTACGGCCTCGTAGATGTGCAGGAATCCCACACGGAAGGGCAGGTCATCCGGGATGGCCTTGACGCCGTTGCGAAACACCACCATAGGCACCGCGCCCTGCAAGAACATCTCTGTTGCCGATTTGCCCTTTGTGTCTCCCGCCTCCTCTGTGTCCATCCCATCCTCCACGTCGTCCTCCACGTCGTCCTCCCCGTCGTCCTCCTCATCCTCCTCACCATCCTCATCCTCCTCTTCTTCATCATCCTCCTCATCATCCTCTTCCTCATCCTCCTCTTCCTCCTCCTCTTCTTCATCCTCCCCTTCCTCCTGTGCAGCGCGTGCTGCCCGTCGCTCGGCACTGGCGGCGGCTTGGCTGGACGACGACCCGATGCCCAGAATGGCGTGGCGTGTGCGCACCTTGTCCAGATACAGCAGCTCCAGACGGAAGTATTCGTGCCACACACGCTTGCTGTCGGGCAGGGCACGGATGGCCTTCTGCATGAGCGCACGCGCGGCGGTCATGTTTTGGTTCTCGTCAAACTCAAACGAGGCCGCAAGAATCCACACCGCCTCGCTGGAAGAGTGGAACTGCAGACAGCGCCCAAAAATCTTGCTCAGTGCCTTGCGGTGGCCTTCCCTCCAGCAAAAGTCAATGTACTGCAGCCATACGCCGAGTTCGAGTTTGTACCGCCGGACCATGCGCTCGTAGATAAACTTGATGCGTCGAACGCCTGCGAAATCACTGAGGGAGTTGTTGCGTGTGATGCCTGTGTCCGTGTGTGTGCTTGTGTCAGCCACTGGTGTTTGCACACTTGGAGAATCCGTCGCTGGCGCCCGTGCATGTTTTCCTCACCTGCCCGCCGCTTCCGCTTGTGCCTCAGCTGGTCCAACATGGACTCGTACTGGATGTACTTGAGAAAGTCCAGCTTTGTGGCTGCGCGTTTGTGCACCCCATACTCCAGCTGCCGCCTGCGCTTGACAATGGCCTTGATTTCGGCCTGCAATGCGACGCCCCGTCCGCGTTGTGTCAGTCCCTTTCTGCCGCACTTCCTCGTCGTCCGGTCGCAAATCCACTGCACCACACGCATCCCACCCAAGCTGGCACTGTCCTATTGCCACCTCGTGTGTCTCTGCCCCTCCGTTGGAGTCATGCTGCAACCTACGTCTGTGAACAATCCCTTGCGCTGCAGATCCTGCAGCTCCGGGACCATGTCCTCCATCAACTTGTTCACCAACTCCGCCTGTGTGTGTGTGTGTGTGTGTGGATGTGGCGTTGTGCATGCATGGGGCATAGGTGAGTGGGAGACATGGGGGTGAGTGGTCCCATTGCTTTGCGGTGGTGCGTCCAAAAACAACTGACCATTCTCGGATGTGTGTGATTTTCTTTGGCTGGCAGGTGCATCCCAAGTACAAACTTGTCCTTTTGTCCAACCGCGACGAGAGCTTGGAGCGTGAAACCACTCGTGTGCATGTGTGGGACAACGGAGACGAGGTGAGTTAGCCCAAAGGTGCACCCCCCACCTGGAAGACCCGCTGCAACCGCTGCGACCGCTGTGTCCGGTGCCGTGTGTATGCACTCCTCCATTGCCACGCTCACACACAGATTCATCCCCCCATCCACTCTCGATGGCCCTTTCCCTGGCCTTGTGGCCGACGGATTCCCACCCACCCTGCTCCGGCTGTGCACAGGATATCCTCGCTGGAAAGGACGAGCAAGCACATGGCACGTGGTTGGGAATGAGCTTGCGTACAGGCAGGCTCGCCGCAGTCACCAATGTCTCGCTGTGGCGACTGGAAGGTCCGTTTGCGCTGTCGAGTTGCCCAAACGCGGTTCCGCGCTGCTTGGCTCGCCCCGTCCCAGCTGCCAATCATCGTTCCGCGCTCGCTGTGGTCCTGTCGTCATTTCCTTTTACTTTCCGATGTAGCTGTCACGCAAGTACTCACCCCCGTTCCTCACACGATCGCTGTGCAGAACCCCTTTCTCGCGGAAGTCTGACCCACGACTTTCTCCTAGGTTCCAGCTCCGTCGAGGAGTATGTGCAGTCTCTGAAACAAGACCAAAAGCTGTACAACGGCTATAATTTGCTGTTGATGGACGACCAGGATCACTTTGGCCATTGCTCCAACTGCACCGAGGACTACGCGGGCGAACTCTCACCCGGCATCTACTCCGTCTCCAACATGCACTTTGACAGCCCTTGGAGCAAGCAAGAGCGCGGAAAGATGCTGTTGGAACAAACTCTGAAGCAGAGCAGTGATGAAGACCTCGACCCTTATGCTCTGTGGGCCATTCTGTGCGACGCAGACTCCACCGATGCCGTTGTTCCTGAGACCGCCTATGGAGACGCGTGGGAGGAGCGGACCCTCAGTATTTTCGTGCCCCACTTCTCGGTAGATGAGGACGAGGCCACCGATGGCTTTGTGCACTACGGCACACGTGCACAGACGCTCGTGCTTGTGGACCAGGACAACAAGGTCACGTATGCAGAGCATGCCTTTGACAACACCTCCAAGGAGTGGTCCATCTGTGCCTACGAGTTTACCATCGGGGACATGTCGTCCCTGGTTGATGTCAGCGACACCTTTGACGCTGCCAAGGTTCCGCTCCCGGACAAGTGGGAGGAACACCATCGCGCAGCCAATCCAGGGGCCTCCAAAAGCAATGCGGGCACAAGCAACAGCGAGTGAGTGCGTGATGAAGTGCAGAATTTTGTTTTTCTTGGTTCCCCGGATCAGATCAGAGGGCGATGCGGAAGTAGCGCTTGATCAGCTTGTTGTTGTTGATTCCCTCCTGCATGCGTGCCTTCTTGCGTGTCTCCTGTGTGTTGCGGCGCCTCACCAGATCCTCCTTGCTCAGGTCCTTCTTGACGTATCCCAGATCGCGATATTGATCCATCAGGCGTTCGATGACGGCCGAGTTGCGTGAGTTGCCGTGCAGTGGCCTCTGGTTGTAGAACGACTTGTACAGACGGTTGCCCACCACACGCTTCTGTCCGTTGGCACCCACGAGCACCAGCTCGCCCATATCGTTCATGTGCACCTCCTTGTTGTAGCGTTTGAGAAACTCCTCGCTTCCGCCCACCTCCTCGTCGTCCTCCACGTACTCGCCATCGTCCACCACTTCGCCGATGCCATACCCAAACCCCTTGCCGGCATTGCTGCTGCTGCTTCCGCTGCCGCTGCTGCTGCCTGCTTCGTCCTCAGCGGGCGCTTCGTAGTCCGGGTAGCTCGGAGAAAAGTCGTAAAACTCCACGTACTCGTTCTCCACGTCCTCGTACTTCATCTGACAGTGGCCCTTGTTTTCCATGTGGTCCTGCACCGCGTGAAGCGAGTGGAATGTGCGACCCGATCCGTTGCAGTACAGGCAGATGTTGTACACGGCCACTTTTTCCGCCAGGTAGTCCAGATAGCCTTCCAGATCGACTACGTATTCAATGTCTGGAATAAAGAAAGTGTGCACACGCGACATGTGCTCCACATTGGCGCCCACGTCCTTGCTCTCCTTGCTGCAGAACAGACACTGTGTCACTGGCTGCATCAGCGAGTCACGGATGTCCAGCAGTTCCTCCTCCTCGTACTTGCCACTGTTCACCAAATCCAAGAATCCTGTGCGAGGTCCCAGTTCCGGACGTCCGCTCCCCTGTGTCTCCTCCGTGTCCATCCCCTGCGACTCGGTGCTTGTCTCCTTGCCCTTTCCCGCCTCGTCCTCTGCTCCCTGCTCCTCGGTGCTCTTCTTCACAACCTCCTTCACCACCTGCATGTCCAGCGCGAGCTTGCTCTTCTTGCTCTTTTCCTTGTGCTTCTTCGACTTGATGTGTTCGTCCATCTGCGCCTCACTGTTGTACGATTTCTTGCACACCTTGCACTTCATCACGTACTCATCTACGTTGTTCATCTGCTTGAATTCTGTGAATGTGTGCGCACATGTACGAGTGCACGTGTCAACACGGTGCCCCTGTGGCGCCTCCCAAGACGGAATCCGCCGCCGCCGGAATCGCGATGCCCGTGCTCCCCTCTTCCGTTCACTCACGTGCGATGCGCGCCTCAAAGTTGTGCTTGTTGATGGATTCCAAACCTGCCACTTTTCGCTGTGGGTGATGGTGTGCAAAGTGTGGGTGTGTGTCAGAGGCTGTACCGGCTGTGAAAGCTCCCTGCTGAAAAGTCCGCTGAGCATGCTGCTTTCCGAGTAAAGGGCCCTTTTGGACGACAACCACACTGCGCACCACAAGGTTCAAGACAGCCTCAAACTACGGTGCCATGCCTGCTTCGTGCTGTGTCCTCCACTCACCTTGAGGTTGAATCGGTGCCAGTCCTCGCGGTAGTGTACTTTCTGCTCGTCGAGCGAGTCAAACGCCACCTTGCACGTCAGGCACGAAAACTCGGGCATCTCTTGCTCCATCTCATCGATAATGTACTCTTCCTCCCCATCGTTCGCACTGACTCCCTTGGGAAGTTTCTTTGTGACGGACATGTTTTGACTTGGCTTTGCGGACGCAGCAGCGCTCACGCCTGTGATTTGCCTTGCCCATCATCCACATGCCATCTCTCTCCTGCCACAGCACAGAGTTCCCTCTGCCCCCGTGTTCTCCCTCTGTACATTCCGACCACCGGATGCGAGTGCGCCTGTCCAGGCAATCACACGCCGGAATGAGCAGCAGCAGCAGCAGCAGGCCAAACAACGGCAGCGAGGATGGCGGAACCATCGAGTATGTGCAACGCCCCTGCTCCCCACAGGCTCCACGCATACGCGTGTACATACGTGCGCATGGCTTGGCACGCTGACCCATCGACACCTGCACGCACACGCACACACAGGGGACATCTCGTCCAGCTCCGCTATCTGCTCACCAAAAAGAACTGCCTGCTCGAAGAGACCGCCCTCTACGACGACGGCTCCCAGTACATTGAGCAGGTGAGTGTGATGTACATGCCATACGTTGCCACTTCCGTTGCCCTCTCCACCCGTAGGCGTTCCCTGCGCACGCCCGCCGAACGTTGTGGGGTTCGCTGACACCCTCTCTTCCTTTGTTGCAGGTCAACGCCCTTGACCCGGCCGAGCTCAAACGCACCCTGGGCGTCTTTCAGCACTACCTCACCTCGGTCTCTGTGCACAAACAGACCATCCAGCCTCTTAGTGACACCTTGGTTGAGTTTGCCAGTAAGTTCCGTGTCTGGGTTAGGCTCTGTGAGCCGGCCGTTGCCCCGGATGGCCGCAGGCGACACATCCTGACCATCAATCTTCCCCTTCCCTGCAGAGCAATTCGACGACCTGCACATCCAGTCCACCTCCAGCAAGGCATCAAAGAACAAGAACAAGAACAAGCACAAAGACGCACACACGCCCACCTCCAAGGACAAGCGCGAGACCGTCGAGGAGTTCCAGGCCGACGAGTCCGTCCTTTGTTGGTGCCTTCAGGCCCTCGCCGCCGTCCTCAAGGCAAACCTCACCACAGGGAACATCCGTTTCGTCAACCCCGAAGTCATCGACTACGTCTACGAGAAGCTCGACTTTGTCAACTCCCCAGGAGTCAAGCACGTCGCCGCCCTCTGCATCGGCTACCTTTCCCAGGACCACCTCGACCGCATTACAGAGATGTTTCTCAAGCACCTCGGCAGCGTCAAGAAAGACGACGAGGCCCGTGCCTACGTCACCTACCAACGCGCCATTGTACGTGCCCATGCCCAGCCCTGCGCTTGTTGACTGCTCCTTTGCTGACGCCCTCTCCCCTACCCTCCTTCACACTCCCTCGCCCCCGGCAAAGCAATTCCTTTGCTTTGGCTTTGACACTACCGAGCGTGCAAACGTCACTGTCGAGTACCTGACGCAGTTGTGCGACCTCATGGGCAAGATCGACCGCGGCGTCTTGCGCGAAGAGATCTGCATCACCCTGGGCGTATTGTTTGAGCAGTGGATGGGCCCCGTGGAGTATGCCGTGCCTGCTTCCAGCATGAATGTTGCCCTTGTCGCCGGTGGTAGCACACACAACACAACCACCGACCACGGCACCGAACTGCGAGACGGCAGGCTCGTCGTCGAAGACGTTGATTTGTACAACTGCCGCACCGCCTTTCGTGCCTTTGTCTCACAGTACGGTTCTTCCAACTACTGGGACGTGTACGGCAAGCTGTATGCCACCGTCACCAAGTGGGCCAAGAAAAGCAAGCACGCCCCCTTTTGTCACGATCTCCTTGCCGTCATGGTCTCGGTCGGCAACAAGAGCACCTTTGTGCAGGGAAACGATCTCCTCAAGGCCATCATGAAGGACAAGCACACACGCATCGAGAATCTCGGTCGCGTGCGCGCCTACATGCGCTTCCTCGACCGTGACATGGTCCTCAGCCACCTCGACACCTTCCAGGGCCAGCTCAAGACCCTTGTCCCTCTGCTCTTTCCCAAAAAGGCCGTCCCCGACGACGAGGAGCTGCGTCTCCTCACAGACATTGTCGGCGACATCGGCAGGCTCGACGTACACAATTTCATCGACCTCTTTGGCTCCTACTGTGCCCCCAAGAACAAGAGCGTATCTCTGCAGCAAAAGTCCATCTGGCACAAGGTGCTGGGCGTGCTCAGCCACGAGCTCCCCCAACAGATCCGCCAGCACAACGAAGAACTCCACCCGCTCATCATCCCAGTTCTCCTGGACCACGCTCGCCAGGACCCTGCTCTCGTCAGCGCGACCATCCGATGCTTCCCAGTCATTCATGACCCAGACGAGGAGCAGAACACCAATGTCCTCAAGGGACTCGGTTCTCTCGCCCTTAGCTCCCATCGCGAGATCTCCAGCGCCGCAGTCTTTTCGCTTTCCGACTACATTCACCAGAATCCGCACACCAACATCGTAGAGATCCTACTGGTGTTTACAGACCTCATGCGTGACACATCCATGGACCAGGAAAAGGTGCTCAAGGCGTTTCAGAACGTCGGTGTTCTCATAGGCGCCTACACTGCAGTCGCGGACTCGCATGACATCTACGGCGCCTATCTCGACTCGGACACTGTCATGCGCATGCGCTTGGAGATGGAAGGTGTCACCCTGCTCTGGTTGCATCATCCAGAGATGTGGGTGCGCAACGAAGCCGTCCGACTGATGCGCAAGTTCAACCACGCTTCCTTCCGGGCCATCGAACTCACTGCCACCCAGGAAGGCGGAAGCAGCTTTGCAGGCTCCTCAACATCGTCCTCCGCCTCATCTTCCTCGTCTGCATCCTCTTCCGCAGGCGTGCCCTCCGTCAATGTGCCCGAGTTTCTTGGCGATCACATTGGCGAACACTTTACCGATGCCCCGTTTGACGGCAACGACATGGACGAGTTCTACTGGCCGTCACAGCTGACGGAGCTGCTCACAGCTGAGTTTGACAGGTATAAGCTTGCCATCCAGTGGGCATGGGTCCATTT
This sequence comes from Mantamonas sphyraenae, assembly GCA_026936335.1. NCBI lineage: Eukaryota > Mantamonadidae > Mantamonas > Mantamonas sphyraenae. Next base: position 114,008 of record JAPMXV010000007.1, read on the forward strand.
GTGTGAGCAGTGGCGCAACCAGTGTGCCTCCGCCTTCTACTCGTATCCGGACCAACTGCAGGTTTGGAAGAACCACCTCCGCTTCCTTTCGCTGGCTTTGCGCATCCCATACCACGAAGAGGTGGACGCTGTGGTGCCCACCAATGAGCTTGTGCAAATGTTCTTTGCTCAGTGCTTCTCGCTGCTCGACCACGAGGTGGATGAGGTCACCGAGACGGTGTGGAAGTCCATGGGCCAAGTCGACCTCTCTGTGTACAACGAACTGGTTCTGCAGATCAAGCAGTACTACAAACACGTTGACGACGAGGATGGAGGCAAGAAGGGCAAGAAGAAGAAGAAAAAGAAGAAGAAGCAAGAGGAGGACTCCATGGCCGAGCTGCAAGACTCTCCGATGGATCTGTACTTCCAAAAGACCGTCCTGGACATCTTCTTGTACCTCGCTGACAAGATGGATCCGGTGACGTTCAACAGCGCTGCGTTTGTGCACGACTCGTTCACCGAGCTGCTGGCGGTCTGGTTTGCCCCGTACAACGCACAGGTCATGAGACAGCTGCCTGTGCAGACTCAAATCCCCATGATGAAGCTTGTGGCCCAGTACTTTGCCATGCACGACCCCACCGTTAGCGAAGAGGAGTCGCCCAACGTCATCTCAGCTACCAACGTCGTGTTCCGCGTGTTCGAGGACGACCCGCTTGAACAGGACAATTACGCCCTGGTGTTGGACTTTCTCAACACCTACCTCATCGAAGCCGAATACGTCAACCCGATGGAACCTGGCTGGGGCATGGAGCTGAGCGGAGACGAGTGCCAGCTGGATGTGGCGCTCGTCGAAGCTGCCGAAGCATTCTTGAACCGTGGTCCGCTGCGCAACAGTGCATTGGAGGACAGATTCATCGAGTACTTTGACCAGATTGTGGCACGCGGGCCGCATACACACGACAAAGTGGCAGACGCCATGACGGCGTTCCTTCGCCACCAGCCCAACTGGGTCAAGTACTACATCCGCAACACGTTGGGCGTGTACGCCACCGTGCCGGTAGACTTTCACGCGTACACCTGCGCTTACTTGCGCTCTTTTGTGCGCAACATGATCCAAAGCCCTGACCGCTTCCGCGTGGACAAGAGCACTCTGATCATCCTGTCCATCCTGCATCAGACGTCGCGCCACAGCAACACCCGCCAGTTGGCGGTGGATCTGACCATGCTGTTGTCGTCCGGCCGCTACCACGAGACGTTGGATTTCGGCTTTGAGATCAACGCATCTTCGCACGAATTTAGCACGCTGTACGTCGAGATGGCGGTTCGCAACTCGCAGTCGCTGGCACAACGCTACCCGTTGCAGTTTTTGGATTTGTTGGACGAGGCCGAGTTCAATTTTAACCGGCTGGAGGACGAGTATCGCGTGAGCTTGCTGCGCATCATCATCCCGTGGGTGGCCAACTTTGGCATGCTGTGCAACAACAGCAGCATCAGCGCACGCAAAATCAACAAGCTTCTGGAGTCGCTGTTCAACCTCACCTGCCGTTCGCTGGAATCGCAAGCGGCCTACCCGCATCTCGAGCGTCTGTGGATGAGCTCCGTGAGTGACATGCAGCACATGTCACTGAGTGCATCCGAGATCCTGGAGTACCTGCTCAAGGTGTACCGACGCGACGGTGCCGTGAGCATGCCTGCAGAGGCCATGATGCTTGGTGACGGCCACCTTGTTGACGAAACGCTGACGGGCGCAGAAGCACCGATCGACGAGGCTACAGCACGCACTGTGATGGGCGAGGCTGCAGCCATGACGGCAGACGAAAGCAACCCGGATGCCACTGACATTGTGGCCAGCGGCGTCATGGATGTGATCAGCAACGCGATGGACCGCACATTTCAGGCGGGAGGCAAGCCCACAGTTGCTCGATTGCCTGACGACGTCGTCAACACGGCGTGCCGCATGATTACGTGTCACCTTGCACGCAGTTCGTCCAAGGTGATTGTGTTGGCGTACCTTGTGGAGAAGCTGCGGGACTACGGCGAAATGCCGGCTCACAACAAGGTGGTGTTGAAGAAAACACGCAGCGACGCAGACGAACAGACGTCCGCGGTGGCCGAGGTTGCGTTTGCACTCCTTGCAGACATGGTGTTTGAGAGTGAAGTGGACCTGGTGCACTTTCTGCCAAAGATCCTTCTGAACTGCTGGTGCCTGTACGGCGAAGGCAGCGCAGAGAGCAACAGCCGCAACCGAGTGTTGTCATCCATTTGCCACACGCTTGGCTTCAAGTACTGCGTTGCACCGAGCAACAGGGTGCAGGAGACGCGTGCGCAGGTGGTGACGTATCGGCAGTACAATTTTGCAGACGACGTGGAGGCTTCCGAGCAAGCGCCGCGTGGACAAACACGCAATCCGTTGGACCCAGAGAGTATCCTGGAGATGATTGGATTCCTGTCGTGGCACATGGTGGACCTGCGGCAGCAAATTGCATGGCGCAGCCTGCGGTGGGCGTTCCACACGTCTGAAGAGGCGCTTGCGCTCAAGGCTGTGGAGTTGTTTGTTCTCTGCAACACCGACTTTAGCATTTATACGATGAACCAGCTGTTCCAGTTGTTGTTCATGGAACTGAAGGAGGACCGGTTCACGACGGGCGAGCGCATTATGAAGTATCTTGTGGATACAGCACGGGAGCGCACTCTGGACGACTTTGTGGGCACGCAAATGATCAACTGCAGTCTGGCGCTGCTTCACACGGCGTCGATTCGCTACTTTGGCATGGGCCTGCAGCTGTTCATGGAGATTTCTGCAATGTGCAGCGAGGAGGTGATGGGCCAGAGCATCGAGGTGTGGGAAGGGTCGATGGTGTCTGCGGGCGAAGTGATCACACGCACGCTGTTCCGCGGTCTGACGCACGAGAGCACATACCGGGACACTTTGTGGATGCTGGAGCACTTTGTGATTGCTTACGAGTCGACGGGCACAAACAGGGACCACATGCTTGTGACAGCACTGCTGGTGTATGCCACACGAGTGTACAACGGAGATTCGGAGGCTGCGCTGGATGCGTGCGACTTTCTGCGCGAGTCTGAAGACCAGCGCATCGGAGGCGTGCTCGGCTTGTTTGAGAGCTGCCAAGGGGCTCCGCAGGAGCAGCTGGAACAGTGGTTCCTGCGTTCGTTTGTGGGCGAGCTGTTCAAGCTGGTGGAGAACGAACTGCGCGCATTTGCATTGAAGGCAGTGAGCAACCTGGCGCGACGTGGTTTGCCGTCGTGGCATCTGACGTTGTTGAAGCTGCTGTGCCTGATGTTCAACGAGTACGGAGAGACGCTGTCTGTGGAGCAATTTACGGACATTGCGGAGATTGTGTTTTACCACACGTATTCGTGGGAAGAGGATGTGGCAGAGGTGGCGCAAAAGCTGATGATCCTGCTGATGGGCCGACGTCCGAACGGAACCCCGGAAAAGATCTTCAACTTTCTGCGCAAGCCGCCTGCACGGCAGGCGTCGATGCTGCTGCAGCGAAGCAGCAAGGTGACGAGTGCCGGGCAAAGCTTCAGTGGATTCCGAGGCACGGACAGGGTGAACAACCTGCGTGCGAGTTTGAACACATTTTACACGCATGTGTTGAAGTACAAGGTGCAGGTGGAGCATGTGACGCGTGTAGAGGAGGCTACTGTGCCGATGGAGGAGTCGTCATCGTCGTCCTCCGCTGCGGCTGGGGCTGCAGCTGCGACCTTGCAAGAGTCGGCTGTGGAACCGTCAGCACCGCCCATGCCGAGCATGAAAGAGGCCATGGAGGAGGATTCGGACGAGTATGATGAAGATGAGGAAGATGATGAGGACGTGGAGCTACCCGCGCCGCTTCCAATGGAAGGGGAAGAGGAAGTGGGCGAAGCAGCGGCAGGTGATGGTGAAGGTGATGGAGAGTTGGTTGTGACGACGGGCATCGAGGAGGAGCAACAAACACAGGAGGGGACGGAGGAAGAGACGGACGGGATGGCCATGGAGGATATGGCCATGGCATCGCACCCTATTTACGAGCACATCGCAGAGATGCAGAGGCTGTCGCGGGACAAGACGAAGCAAGATGTACCAAACAAACCTCGACGACGTGCGCCGAGGCCCCCGGGAGGCATGGAGGAGGAAGAAGATGTGGACATGCTTGTGTATGGTGGCTCGGACACGACGGTGGGTACGGTGCGCGGGGCAGATGAGCTGGATGACTTGGAAGAGAAGCTGTCGTCGAGGAGGCTGACCAACGTTGGTGTGCAGCTGGGTCTGCATGACGGCTGGCTGGAGGAGATGCAGCGGGAGGAGGACGAGCGCAGGGCTGCGGAGGAAGCTTTGGCGGCAGAGGCAGCAGGTGAGCTCGTGGAAGAAGATCTGGCAGTTGACACCCCTGCTGCAGATGAGGATGGTGCTGTCGAGGACGCGCCTGTCGACGTCGCTCCCTCTGCAGATGTCTCAATGGAGGAAGTTGCTCCCGCTGAAGATGCCCCGGTGGCTGCTGTGGACGACGCTTCTGCTGAGGATGCCCCGTTTGAGGATGACGCTCCTGCCGATGACGCTCCCGCTGAGGATGTCCCGGTTGAGGATGACGCTCCTGCCGATGAAACACCTGTTGAGGATGCCCCGGTTGAGGATGACGTTCCTGTCGATGGCACACCTGCTGAGGATGTCCCGGTTGAGGATGACGTTCCTGTCGATGGCACACCTGCTGAGGATGTCCCGGTTGAGGATGATGCTCCTGTGGACGACGCTCCCGCTGAAGATGTTCCGGTTGAGGATGACGTTCCTGTCGATGGCACACCTGCTGAGGATGCCCAGGGTGAGGATGACGCTCCTGTCGATGACACTCCTACTGAGGATGCCCCGGTAGAGGATGAGACTCCTGCCGATGACGCCCCTGCTGAGGATGCCCAGGGTGAGGATGATGCTCCTGTGGACGACGCTCCCGCTGAGGATGCCCCGGTTGAGGATGAGACTCCTGCCGATGACGCCCCTGCTGAGGATGCCCCGGTAGAGGATGAGACTCCTGCCGATGGCGCCCCTGCTGAGGATGCCCAGGGTGAGGACAACACTTCTGCTGAGGATGCCCCAGTTGACGATTCCGCTGCTACCGACGAGGTCAATGCCGGAGATGCACCCGCAGAGGCGTCACCTGCACAGGAAGACACGTTTGCCACGCCTCCGGCCGTGGCTGAGGAAGCCATTGTCAACGAAGAGGAGCGTGTGGAAGAACTCATGCGAGAGGAAGCTCAGGCTGAGTTGGAGCAAGGAGACTTTGCAAGTCCGCCCGTGGTGCCCGAAGAGGTGATTTCCCATGAAGAAGAACGAGTGGACGAGTTGCTCAAAGAGGAAGCCAAGGCCGAGCTCGAAAACGGCGATTTCGCATCGCCACCACCCACGAGCGACGAGGCATCGATCGTGCCGTCCGATGAGCCCCTGGATGGCGGTGACGCAACCACAACAACCACAACCACATCTGTGAGTGAGGAATGAACAGGAAACAGGAATTCATTTGCCAAACGTTTCGCGCTCCAAAGCCTCGGCTTCGTCGGGCCTCAAAACTTCGACCATCCGCAGTGCGTCTTCCATTTTCACACGAGCGCCCGTGCGCAGCAGCTGGCAATGGTCCACAAGCGTTTCCAGCGTCTCAACCATGTCCTGTTCGCCCACGCTGTCCTGGGTGGTCTTCAACACCTCAGCCAGCTGTTTGGCCAGCTCCGTCTGCACATGCTCCACTACAACCGCACCGAGCACACCACTGGACAGTTTGACACTGGCAAACTCCAGGTACGGTTCCTCCTCGGCCTCCCCACTCTCCTCCTCTCTTGCCTCGCGTTCGGCCTGTAGCAGCGCAAATTCGCGTGTGTACTGCTCTTGCATGTGTGTGTGAAGCGCCGTTTTGAGCCACGCCCACTCGTCCACAGACTCTTCCACCTCCAAGCCGTCTCCATGAGCCCCACCTTGCGTCTGCGGCTGGTGTTGCTGTGCCGCCCCCTTTCGACGCGACCCGCTTCCGCTGCTGCCACTGCCGCTGCCACCCACGCCACCCGAGTCGTCGTGTGCCTGGAACTGGGTCAGGTCGCCCATTTCGTCGGGCATCAAGTGCTCACACGCTGTCTGCAGCACAAGATGGGCTGCATCGTGCAACACTTTCACACGTCCCAAATGGGCCTCCAGCACGGGGCCGTCAAACACCAGAACGGCCCCTTCCGCGTGCAGCGGCTCTGCAAAGTGAGCTTCGTACTCGGCCAGACTGCGCTCCACCACAGGGTGCACAAACTCCTCGACCACGGCTGCTGCCGTCTCGCCAGCACCCCTGCAGGCCAGGCGATACTCCAGCTCCAGCTTGCGCGACTGCTCCTGCACCTGTACGCATCGATGCCGCACGTGGGCCGCTGCCTCTGCGCTCATGCGGCTGTTGTTTGCCACATCGACCCACTGCAGCGGGGCACTCGTCAGCTCCCGTGTCTTGATGCTCCCTTCCGAGGCCAGCGTGGACGACAATCCCCCCACCTCGTCGTTGTTGCTGGACAGCCCTCCACCTGTGGTGGACACACGCGATCCTTTGCGTGCCGCCGAAGACGACGCTCCCATGGAGGTGCCATCACGTGCGACGCCACCCATGCGTGCCGCGTGCACCTCTTCCATCTGTGTTTCGGATGCATTCAGGACGGCATCGATGTCTTCAACCACTGCGTCACTCAGTGCGTTGCCACCCAGCTGCAGGCTAATTAGGTTGGTGTTGCCACGCACGCGGTATTCCAGCATGCCCAGCTGTTCGACACCCTCCTTCAGGTGTGGGTACTGCTTGGCAAACGACGCCTGCAACTCTTTCAATGCTTCCTGAAGCGCTGTCTCTTCGGCACTCGGCTCCAGCGCATCCAGGTTCATCTGGTTCCCTGCATTCTTGCGTCGCCCGCTCTTGCTCTTTGACAGCGATCCGCCACGGCTTGTGGTGCTGCCTGTGCCCAGTTCCCCACCCACAATGCCACCTTTTCCCTTTACCACCTTGGACGATCCTCGTCGAGTGCTTCCTCCCGCCGCCTGTCCTGTTCCGCTCATGCCACCCGTGCCTCCCAAGCCCACACCGCCCCCTCCGCTGCCACCACCGTTTTCCGCCAGCTCCGCCTCTGCCAAGGCCTTGCGGCGCGTGCTTTCGTGTGCTTCGTCAATATCCATGTGCAGTCGTTTGACGTCCTTGATGTGCTCGTGGTAGGCCTGTGCTGTGTCCTTGTCGAGAATGTACTCGCCCAGCACACCCAGGAGAGTGCGTGCTCCGTCGTCGTCCATGCCTGTGTTGCTCAAGGTCAGCGCCACCAGCGATCGGTTCATCTGCAACACGTTGGCCATCGCCTGCGGGTCCCCAAGCGGGTTGTTGTGCAGATTCAAACTGCGCAGCGTCTGATCACGCGCCAGTAGCTTTTCCAACGCGGGCCCATCGCCCTCATGGCTGCCCAGGCCATTGCTACGCAGGGACAGCGAGTGAAGGCCAGCGTTGCGCAGATGTTCCGCAAGTGTGGCAGCCAAAAACACACCCGTGCCAGTCGACACGCTTTCCAGGGCAAAGGACACCACCGAGGGCGACGCTGCGACGGCACGGCACAGCAATGAAAGTGTGGCCTGGCTCATGGCCACGCCGTACAAACGCAGAGCAACCACAGAGGTGCAGGCGGGCAGAATGTCCTGAAACACCAACGCCGTCCCAAGATCCACGCTGTATCCACGGATGTGGATGTCGCTGATGACCACACCTGTCTCATCCCCGGCACTCGACCCGTGGTCACTTTCGCCGCTTCGTGCTTTGCTTCCTGCGCCTGTTCCTGCTCCGCTGCTGCTGCCGCTGCCGCTGCCGGCGGTCGCCCCTTTCGTCTTTTTGCGCTCGCCACGTGCGGTACGTGGACTCTTGTTGCTGGGCTTGCCTGTGGTAGAGCGACGCCGGGACGTGGTGTTGCCTGAAGGCACTGCCAGCTTGCTGGCGAGGGTTACTGGCGCAGACACGGCCTCGGTCGCGTGCTTCTGCTCGCGGCTGGCTTTGTACGCGTTGGTGGCTGCCAGAATCGCAGCTGTGATGGCCGGATGCGTGGCAAAGCCGTAATGGTTGCACGCGGCAAAGTAGTCTGTGTGGAAGGAGCCTGAGGGCACAAAGGGTGCTGTGTAGCGAGATGTCACCGCGTGCCGTGTTAGCCGTTGCGGCCGATATCTCCCAGCCAGCCAGTTCGACCCAGCAACGCAGCCCACACAAGGAACAGGGATTGCACACGTAGTGTAGTCCACACACACAGGCAATGTGGAAGGCATGGCGAACACATGGCAAGCGGGAAGGATGCGACGTACGTGTGGGTTGGACAATCGGCTCCTGCTCGCTTGTGTGTTCTTCCTCTTGCTCGTTGGCCTCGTCGTCCTGGGCCTGGGCCTGCTGGGCAACGGCCAACCGACGCTGCTCGAGCACTTCGGACGCCAGTTGTTCGTTTTCGGTGCAACTCCACACCGATGTGTCTGGCATTCGGAGTCTGCGGTTGAATTTGGCCTGGTGCGCGCAGACGTGCGTTCCTGGATGGGTGTGTGGGATGGGAAAGCGGTGGGGAGGGCATGAGGAAGGCAAACAGTGCGTTTGGTCGGGTTGACCACGAAAGGTGTGGGACAATGCATGGACAGGGACAGCGGCACAGCGCTGACTGAGCCATCGAAAGTCAAGTTCACTTCAAAGACATGGCACGCGTAGGCGAAGGAGACTCCCGCTGGATTGTGGATGAACGTGAGGACGGCATCAACGTCAACAACTGGCACTGGTGAGTGGAGGAGCAGGACGGCGTGCGGTTGGCGAGCGACGAGGGTTTGGGGGGAGGCGGAAGCTGACTCGGCTCGGTGCGACACATGCGGCACGGGGGACGATGAACGACACACAGGACGGACAAGGATGTGACGAAGCCGTCCAAGGCTCTGTGGGAGAGCATGCTGGTGGGCTTGGAGCTGTTCAACGATGAAACCGGAGTGTGCACGACGAAGAAGCTGAAGAAGTGCGAGGGCGAGGCCGTGCTGTACAACCGCAAGGGAACGCTCCGGGCAACCTTTGACTGGACCATTTCTGTGGAATGGACCGCAGATCTGGTGGCCAGCAATGATAGCGACGCCTTGGAGGCCAAGGGCAAGCTGGACATCACCAACTTTGACCAGGACGACGAGGCACGAGTGCGTTTCCGTTTTCCGACTTTCCGCCTCTCAACGCGCAGACTCTGCCTGCCCTGCGACGAAGCACACGTCACACGCGCGCACACATCACAGCCTGGCTGACACCGTCCCTGTTGCATCCACACATATGCGCACACGCACATTCACGCACCCACCCACACACACACACACATGCATGCGCGTGTCACGATCCGATAGATCAAGTTTACGGTGACGGGCAACAAGGCGGCGGACAAGGCTGTGCGCAAGCACCTGGAGAAGAACAGCAAGGCGTTGGTGGAGAGTCTGCTTAAGCGTTACCAAACTGAACTGATGGGCGAGGGAGACTCGGATCTGGCCAAGGCAGCCAGTGGACGAGGCAAGAAGGCGTCGACGAACAGCAACAGCAACTCGTCGTCGTCGTCGTCGTCATCGAACATGGACGTGGAGACGTCATCGTCGAACGGAGGACGCAGTGGTACGAGCAGTAGCACCAGTGGCAGCAGCAGCAAGGACGACAGTAGCTCCAATGGCGGGGCTGTGCGTACCAAGGATTTCTCGCAGTCGCTGTCGTTCAATGCGCCACCCAGCGAGGTGTTTCAGTGCCTGGTGGATCCGGACCGCATCCGTGCGTACACACGCGCAGACGCGACGGTGGAGCCGAAGGAGGGCGGTGCATGGAGCATGTACGACGGGCAGATTTCGGGCACGTTTGTGGAGTACGACGCACCGACAAAGATTGTGCAGTCGTGGCGTTCGCGCGACTGGGCCGATGGCCACTTTAGCACGGTGACGATCGAGCTGGACGACCGCAGCTCGGGCTGCTCAGTCAAGTTGACGCACACGGGCATTCCGCTGGACGATTACGAGCGCACGTCCACCGGATGGGACAACTGGGTGTGGGAGCGCATCCGCAGCCTGTTTGGGTTTAACCGCATGTGAGGAACACACCCTGGCGGCAGGCAAGCATGGGTGGTGGGATGCGCGAAAGCGTTGTCGCGTTGTCGCTGCCACAGACAAACAAAAACCAACTCTTCCAGCAACACAAAGGCAGACAATGAGCTCCGGCAGCAGTTGGACGGTGAGCACAGATGCATGTGTGTCAATGTTGCTTCACGCACACAAATACCCAAGTAGAGCTATCGCAGGCGTGCTATTGGGCAACGGGACGCAGGTGGAACGCGCCGTGCCTGTGTTGCACCACCACCTGACGCTGAATGCGGTGATGGAGACTGCGCTGATGTTGTTGCAGGAGGAGGCGGCTGCAAGCAAGCAGCAGCTGCTCGGGGTGTACTTTGCAAACGAAAACGTACGCGATTACGGCGTGCCTGCAGCGCTCGAGCGCACCGCAGCCAAGCTGAAGCCAAAGGAGAGCAGTGCATGCATTATTCAGCTGGACAACAACCTGTTGGACAGCCACGTCGACGATGCCGAAACGCCGATGCTTCTTTTCGTCCAATCGGGGTCCGAGTTTGTGCTGCACCACTCGACGAGTTTCTACAGGGCCTACCTCGCCGAAGAGGAGGACGACGACGACGCAGGGGCCAGCAGTGGCAAAGGAACAAGTGTCAAGGCCGCGAGCAAGCAGGTCCAGGCGGGGTTGGAGCTGGAGCTGGCTGTGGACGAGCTGCTGCCTGTGGTGCGGGAAATGCTTCACAACGACGAGCACCTGGCCCTGATTGACTTTGACGACCACCTGGACGACTCGAGGCTACAGTGGCCCAACAAGGTGGAGTCGGACAACGAGACACAAGAAAGCGAGGGTAGCGGGTGAGGGAGGTGCGCGGGGAAACAAAGAAAGAGTTGGGATTGGTGTTTGTTCGTTTTGACGGTCATTTCTTTTTGCGTCCACAGCGCGCTGAACGCCACATACACACACACACGGACACAGACAGACAGACAGACAGAACAAAAGAGGGCAAGGGCACGAGTTTGACCGGTCCATAAAACCCACCGACCGCTGTGCGCTTGAGAAGATCCCTGTCTTTAGGCGCCGGTGCCAAAGACGGCGTTGTGGCGAGCGATGGACGGGCCATACTCGTCGTAGGCGGCCTTGGTGTGGCAGACCTTGAGGAACTCCGGAGTGGAGGCAAGCATAGAGCCGCCAAACCACACTGCGTACCTCTGCATGGCGTGGCTGATGACATTGACGTCGAGAGCCACGGCCTTGATGCGGCCGCCGGAAAGCTGCTCCGAGACCTTGATGCGGTGGTCGACGGTGCGCTTGATGTCACGCTGCAGGCGCTTGCCAAAGTCCTTGAACATGGTGGAGCCACCGGAGAGGACGATGTTCTTGTAGAGGCCACGTCGGACATCGATGGGGCAGGACTGGACAGTCTGGTCGATGACCTCGGGCAGCGGGGTCAGGAAGTCGGAGGAGAAGATCTCCGGGTTGAAGAACATCTCGGGGCCGAGGAAGCGCTCGTAACCGACGTCGCAGGTCCACTCCTTGTTGAGCTTCTTGCTGTAGCTGGAGTACTGCTTGATCCACTTTTGCGGGTTCTTGTCGTACTTGGTGAACTCCTTGACGATGTCCGGGCAGGTGTAGCAGAAGGTCTCCTTGACGCGCTTGGCGGTCTCGAGAGAGTCCTCGGGCGGGATGACGGTTTCGCGCTCGCGCATGATCTGCTGGATGAAGCCGGTGATGTCGCGTCCTGCCAGCGGGATGTGCTTGATGCTGGAGCCGATGATGTAGCCCTCGGCGACGGGGATGACGTGCGTGACACCATCACCGCTGTCGACGACGGTTCCGGTCAGCGTGCGCTCGCTCTCGGCAGTGCGCGTCCAGGAAGCGGCCAGGGCCAGCACAGCCTGCACGGCAATGTACAAACCGGGCACGTTGAAGGACTCAAACATGATTTCGGCCGTGTACTCACGGTTCTCCGGAGCGTTGAGAGGCGGCTCGGTCTGTGCAAAGTACAGACATGGCGCGTGTGCGTGTGTGTGGCGTGTGAGAACAGCGCGGACTGCATGCGTGGCGCGAATCGGAGCAAACGGCGAAAACGGCGAAAACGCGTGCAATGGCGGACCAGACACAAGCATCAGAAGTCAAAATTGGCTTGAACCAGAAGACCTGTTGCCCAGGCTCGGAGGCCTGAGCGCTAGGTCCTGGAATTACTTCAGATTGGTTTGTATCATTGTCGATCAATCGGGGAAAATGTGTCGTCATCTGCTGCGGGCCCGCCAGGGCGATTGTGCGCATGGAGAAGGGAGAAGGGAGAAGGGAGAAGGGCGTTGAACAAGGCAGTGGGAACGGCCCACCGATGGATGTGGGGACGGCGGTAGCTGCATGTGCAAACTCACCAGCAGGAAATAGTGATCCTCGGGCTCGCATCGCAGATACTGGAAGATACTTTGCTCCCAGAAGCGCTCCATGAGGTCCCAGTTGTCGATTTGACCGTGGCGCACGGGGTAGAACAGGTCGTACGACTTGCTGTGCTCAAACTGCACACAGTGAGTGCGTGATTGTGTGTGAGGGTGTTTGAGTGTGTGAGTGTGTGTGTGTGTGTGTGTATGTGGGTGGGGAAATGACCAGCCATCCAGATCCACCACCACCCACCAACCACCACCATCCACCATCCACCACTGTCCACTTACCGCCTGGTCGCCAATGTAAAAGTCCAGATCGTCGACACCCTTCTTGTTGCCGCCGCCAAACTTCTTCTTGCCTGCGGAGCGTGCGAGGGAACGAGAACGACGTGCGCAGATGGCCGGCGGAGAAAAGCGTGAGCCCTCTGCTTTGTTTTTTCGTCTGGCGAGGCGCGACACGCACGCACGTGCACACTTCACTTACTCTCGTTGGTGGCAATGGTCGACGGGATGATAAAGTTGGGCTCCCAGTTGCCGGCGTAGCCCATTTTGGTGTAGCTGTGTGGGGCGAGGACGGAGAGAGGGTGTGAGCAAGTGCCCCAGCCGTGATCGCTTCCCCTCCCGTGCACAGCGGCCGTGCACACGCACACGCGAGCAGCTGAGCACATACGAGACACATGTGCATGTGCGCACACCATGTCCCTACACTCTGGGCAGGGGCACATGTGCATATGCATCACCGTGTGCCCAGGCGGCGCCGTAAACGCAAACGTGGCGTTGACGAAAAAGGGGTGCCCCTCGGCAAACCGCCTCGCAGCTGAGACGCAAAGCCTCTCAGCCGCCGCTGCCTCACGAAATGACACGCAGAAAAAACAACCCGCCGCTGCAACTCACCCCGTGCCGTTGTCGATCACCACTGCGGGCAGGTCCGTGCTGCTCATCGCTGCTTGGGCTACGTGTGTGTGCGCACATGTGTGCGTGTGTGTGTCAGCGTCCCGCGGCCGCGAAACCGCTTAGCGCCGTCCTTTTGCCCTCTCTCACCGCCCACTTTTCCCTCCTCCCTCTCCCACCACCTCCCACACGCTGCACATCCTCTCGCGCCCAGCTGCGCCTCCCTCCATTCTTGCCTCGCTCCCTGCGCTTCCTCTTGCACCATCCCTTGTACGCCTTCTCTCTCACTCGCCCTGTGTGCTCCACTCACGATTTCGGGGGTTGTCGTGCGAGAGCTCGCGCGGCCTTCCCGCCAAACGAAAACCCATCTCCGCACCCGATCTGGCATGGACGTGGACGACGAAATCAAACAGCTGCAGAAGCAACGGCAGCTTGCTGCAGAGCGCCAAGCAAACGCCACTGCCTCGCCGTCCTCAGCCAAGCCCTCCCCCGATCCGTCAGCCTCTCGTCGCCGCGCTAATCCGTACGTGCTTGCTCACCTATGTTCCTCCACACACACGCGCGAGCATGCACCCTTGCCATCCTTGTCTTCTCCCACACCCGCAGCCGCAATGTTTCTTGTTGCTTCGACCCCCGTCACTCATTGTGCCCCGCCGCCTGCTCACCTTCCGCCGCTCGCATTCGTTGTCCCGCCCCGCCCGCTCTTTCATCACAGCGCCGACCCCCAGCAGTATTTTGATGAGCTGGTGGACCATTCCATCGACGTAAGTGACCGTGTGCCTGCCCTTGCGCTCCTGCTTCTCCTGCTAACCCCGCCAAAACAGCCCACCAAGGAACATCGCGCGCAGACGATTGCCGAGCGCGAAGGCGACTACCACAAGCGCAGACTTAACCGCAAGTTGTCGCCCGAACGTGTCGACGCCTTTGCCACAGGTGCTGCTCCTCCACAGGACTCCTCCAACTCCCAGTCTTACCGAGAGGTCATGCGCCGCGTGCAGATCGAAAACGAGGAGGAGCGCGTGCGCCGCCACGTCGCCAAGCTCAAGGAACAAGGCCAGCTGCCGCCAGAGGCAGACACCAGCCAAGATCCTCATCCGCATGACTCCTCAGCCTCACGCAAGCGATCCCGCTTCGACATGACCCCTGCCCAAAAGGTCGCCCAAGACGAGGGCGGAAGCACCCTCCTCGCAGACGGCGACGACGACGCCTCCACTGCGCAGAACGACCCCAAGCGTCAGCGTGTGTCGCGTTGGGACCAACCCACGCCAGTGGCTGCCGCCGCTGCCTCCACAACCACCTCCACCACCACCACTTCGTCCCGTTGGGACAGGACGCCAGCCAACCTCGACGAGATTGTCAACACATCCACAGGTTGGACGGCTTCCTCCTCTTCCTCCTCTTCCTCTTCTTCCTCCCGCTGGGACAAGACCCCAGTGGGTTTCACAGGCGCAGCAAACAACCCCATGGCCACGCCCCTGGCCACGCCCGTAGGCGGCTTTGGCAGCATGGCTACACCCGTGTTTGTGCCTGGCCAGGGAGTAACCTCTGCCGAACACCTGCACATGGCTCGCCTGGAGCAGGAGATGGACGAGCGAAACCGGCCCCTGACTGACGAGGACATCGACGAAATCCTGCCCTCGGAAGGCTATGTCATTGTCGATCCGCCTGCAGGTTACCGCCCCATCCGAACGCCTTCGCGAAGGCTCATGTCCACGCCAGCGCCCATGACCACGCCGGGCTTCCACATCCAAACCGAAGACCGCAACCAGCAGTTTGACGTGCCCATGCAACTCTCTGTCGCTGGTAACCTGCCCCTGGTCAAGCCCGAGGACTATCAGTACTTTAGCAAGCTGCTGGAGGCCGACGAATCCAAGCGGCTGAGCTCGGAGGAGGCCAAGGAGCGCAAGATCATGACCCTGCTGCTCAAAATCAAGAACGGCACCCCGCAGCAACGCAAGGCTGCCATGCGACAGATCACAGACAAGGCACGCTACTTTGGCGCAGGGCCTCTCTTCAACCAGGTGCTTCCTCTGCTCATGAGTGCCACACTGGAGGAGCAGGAGCGCCATTTGCTCGTCAAAGTGATCGACCGCATCCTCTACCAGCTGGACGACCTCGTGCGACCATACGTCCACAAAATCCTCGTGGTCATCGAACCCATGCTCATCGACGAAGACTACTACGCACGCGTGGAGGGACGCGAAATCATCTCCAACCTGGCAAAGGCCGCAGGCCTCGCCACCATGATTGCCACCATGCGCCCGGACATCGACAACACCGACGAGTACGTGCGCAACACAACAGCGCGCGCCTTTGCCGTCGTGGCCTCCGCCCTGGGCATCCCTGTCCTCCTTCCGTTCCTCAAGGCTGTGTGCCGCTCGAAAAAGTCGTGGCAGGCGCGACACACAGGCACCAAAATTGTGCAGCAGATTGCAATTCTCATGGGCTGCTCCATCCTTCCCCACAGCCGTGCGCTGGTCACCATCATCGAGGGCGGCCTGAACGACGACCAAAACAAGGTGCGCACCATGACGGCGCTGAGTTTGGCCGCGTTGGCCGAGTCGTGTGCCCCGCACGGCATCGAGAGTTTCGACTCTGTGCTGCGTCCCCTGTGGACGGGTATCCGCAGCCACCGCGGCAAGGTGCTCGCTGCATACCTAAAGGCCATCGGATACATCATTCCATTGATGGACGCCGAATACGCTGCATACTACACAAACGAGGTCATGAAGGTGCTGCTGCGCGAGTTTAGCACACCCGACGACGAGATGAAAAAGATTGTGCTCAAGGTGGTCAAGCAGATTGTGGCCACCGACGGCGTGGAGCCGTCCTACATCAAGCAAGAGGTGCTGCCCGAGTTTTTTGCCAACTTTTGGGTGAGGCGCATGGCGCTGGACAGCCGCAACCAGAGGCAGCTTGTGGAAACCACCGTGGAGATTGCAAACAAAGTGGACGTGTCGGAAATTGTCGGCCGCATCGTGAGCGACCTGAAAGACGACAACGAGCCGTACCGCAAGATGGTCATGGAGACCATCGACCAGGTGGTGAGCAATCTGGGCACGTCAGACATTGACGAACGCCTGGAGGAGCTGCTCATGGATGGGATGGTGTACGCGTTCCAGGAACAGACGTCGGAGGACACACGCGTCATGCTCAACGGCTTTGGCACTGTGATCAACGGCCTGGGCAAGCGCAGCAAGCCGTACTTGGCCCAGATTGCAGGCGTCATCAAGTGGCGGCTGAACAACAAGAGCGCAGCTGTACGGCAGCAGGCAGCGGATCTTGTGGCCAAGATCGCCGCCGTGATGTACGCGTGCGACGAGGAGCAGCTGATGTCACACATGGGCAACGTCCTCTACGAATACCTTGGTGAAGAGTACCCCGAGGTGCTGGGTTCCATCCTGGGTGCGCTGAAGGCTATCGTGACGGTCATCGGCATGAGCCGGATGCAGCCGCCAATCGGCGACCTGCTGCCGCGTCTGACGCCCATCCTGAAGAACAGGCACGAAAAGGTGCAAGAGAATTGCATCGACCTGGTGGGTGTGATTGCAGACCGGGGCGCAGAGTATGTGGGACCTCGCGAGTGGATGCGCATCTGCTTTGAGCTGCTGGAAATGCTCAAGGCACACAAGAAGGGCATCCGCAGGGCTGCAGTGAGCACGTTTGGGTACATTGCACGTGCAATTGGCCCGCAGGACGTGTTGGCCACGCTGCTGAACAACCTCAAGGTGCAGGACAGGCAGAATCGCGTGTGCACAACCGTGGCCATTGCCATTGTGGCCGAGACGTGTGCCCCGTTTACCGTGCTGCCTGCAGTGATGAACGAATATCGCATCCCCGAGCTCAACGTGCAGAACGGCGTCCTCAAAGCCCTGTCGTTCATGTTTGAGTATGTCGGTGTGATGGCCAAGGACTACGTGTACGCTGTGACGCCCTTGCTGGAGGATGCCCTGATGGAGCGCGACCCGGTGCATCGCCAGACTGCATGCTCGGTGGTCAAGCACATTGCTCTCGGCGTGCATGGCACAGGCTGCGACGACGCCTTGCAGCATCTCCTCAACTTTGTCTGGCCAAACATCTTTGAGCTGTCGCCTCACGTCATCAAGGCTGTCATGGACGCCATCTCGGGCCTCATGGTCGCCCTCGGCCCCAACAAGATTCTGTATTATTGCCTGGCCGGCCTGTTCCACCCGGCGCGTCGTGTGCGCGAGGCGTACTGGAACGTGTACAATCGCGTGTACATCTACGGTGCCGACCAACTCGTCGCCGGGTACCCGCGTCTGCCTCCGGATGACCCAACGTTGACCAACCGTCTGTCCTTGATGGTGGGCGAAGGCCAGGCGTCGTCGTCCGCGTCGTCCTCGTCCTCGTCCAAGAAGAAGGTTGTGCAGGACAACAACGACTACGTGCGTCATGAGCTGGATATGTTTTTGTGAGGAGCAGAGAAGGAAATGCATGGACATGCAAAGATCAGATCACCTCCCTGTGTCCATGTTGGCACCGCGCGGAACCCACCACTCCAAAATGTCGAAGCGTCTGCGCCTGCTGGAGGCGCGCCACTCGGAGACGCGGGACATTTTCACAAAGATCATTCCCAAGTACGACTTTGCACACATTGTGCGCTTCTTCCCACTGCCCGAGTGTGCGTGGTGCGGTGAGCGTCCAGAGCTGCCCGAAGACTTTCTGCTGGACGAAATGGACCTGTTCTTTGAAAACATGGTGCGGGAGCGCCTGACAAAGGCCGGTGTTGATGTGAGCAACCTGCACCAGTACATTCCAGAGACCATTGTCTGTGGCGACCTGCTGCGGCCGAGGAACGGAATGGCTCTTGCAAACGGGCACCAGTTTACCATCCCGGAAGGGGTCGAGGTGCCACAGGTGGACGCAGGAGGCGGCGGAAGCAGTTCCGGGGGTGGAGGCGGAGGCGGAGGCGGAGGAGGCAAGGGCAAGAAGAAGGGCAAGAAGGGCAAGAAGGGCGGCAAGAAGCAGCAGCGCAAGACGCAGAAGAACACGAGCAATGGCCTGCGTGCGTTGGAATCTCTGACCATGAGCGAGCTTGAAGACATCCTAGGGCCCTTGCCACGGCCGGCAGACCTCGTGCTGTCGCGGCTCAAGATGTGTGCAGGGTGCAGGGTGGTGTTTTACTGCTGCGAGGCGCATCAGCGGGCGCACTGGAAGCACAGCCACCGACACATGTGCGGACGCCTGACGTCCATGTTTGACGCCCTGGACACCATCAACAGCAAGCGGCGCGAGGCAGGGGATGCCTTTAAGGAGGCAGAGGTGTCTGCCAAGCTGTACGAGGAGCCGAGCGTGCGCAAGTATCTGGTCGAGCTGGGAGGGCAGCTTGACCCCGGCGCCACGCACGCTGGCGGCCTCGAATGGTCTGGCACAGGCACACACGACCCCAGCGCAGGGCAGTTGCACACACACAACACGCAACTGTCCAGCTCCACGACACACAGCCATGCAGGCAACCACGCCTCTGTGAACGACGTCTGGTCGGGTTCGGCCAGCTCGACTGCCAACAACACGGCACCCTCCACCTCCACCGCCTCTACTGACAACGCCAGCAAGATGCCCACGCAACTGCTCCATGTCGACGCAGACGGCAGCGAGGAGATCCTGCTGTGGGATGACGGATCCGTGCTGTATCCAGGCACAAGCGGCATGTGCTGCACTTGCCATCTCGTCGATCTCGGCGCAAAGTATCCACACCTGCTCAGCGGTGGGGCCGAATCACTTCGTGTCGTGCGTCCGCGTGGCTGCGACGACAATTCAGACTGTCCCTGTGCACGTGCTGGTCGCCCCTGCACAACCTGCAGTCTGCAGGTGGCCCGCGGCTTCGAGTGTTGCAATACCTTTGGTCAGGACATCTTTGGGTTCGAAATGACCCCGTGCGCCAGGCAACACTGGGAGACCGTGCAAGCCTGGGACAAGAACGGCAACCTCGACGTCAAGCTCAACCGTCCCTGCTGCGAGGATTTCGACGATCTGCCGCCCCAGCCCACGGCCATTGGCGAACTCCTTAGCTTCAACGACGACTGCGAGACCTGCCTCCTCGAAGCCCGTTCCTGGTACAGCTTCTGTCTACGTAGACCCGTCGTTGAGGACATGGTCCGCCACTGTGTGTTTTGCGGCCGCTGCCAACTCATCATGTACGACCATGCTGGCGAGCTCATCCCCTGTTGCCAGGCCTTTGCCAAGCACATGAGCACTGGTGCCGTCGAGTTTCCCGAGCCATCTGAGCAAGACCAGACCACCAATGCAACAACTTGACGTCAACGCCGATCAAATTTCTCCAAACCCCCCAGCCCCACTGCTCTCCTCCACCCACTTTTCGATTCGCCACGCAGCCACGTCTCTGTAGTATCCCAGCTCCCGCCCAAACACATGCTCCCGCTCGGGTTCGATGCCCATGATATGCATCAGAGCCTTCAGGGCCCGCCTGTGCCTTTCTTCCTCTCGCTGCAACCTGGCACGGCGCTGGCTCGGGCTTTCTGCCAACATCTGCGTCAGCACCCTGCGCGGGTTCTGCGTTTCCAGTTTTGCCAATTCCTCTGCAGACAGGCCTCCCAGCTGCGCCGCCAAGTGCCACTTGAACATCTCCCAGCTGTCTGTGCTCAGCAGGGTCTTGAACAAACCCAACCAATGTTCCCGTGTGGATTCCCCTCCCTCCGCCTCCAGGCCTTCCACCAATTGATCCCTCTCCAAGCCATCCAGGTGTTCCCACTGCACCACGACACGCTCCTGCTCCTCTTGCGCCGCTCCCTGCTGCCGACTCTCCTCGACCCCGTCTTTCACCTCTTTCACCTCTTCCTCCTCCTCCTCCTCTTGCACCTCTTCCTCCCCCTCTTCCTCTCCCCCTTCCTCCTCCATCTCCTCCTCCACCTCCACCACCTCCTCTGCTTCCGCTTCCGCAACCGGGGACAGCGCCCGTCCAATGCGCATTGTCTGCCCGCATGGCTTGTGCACGTACACCGACCGATCCTCCAGAAACGCAGATCGCAGCAGATACTCCTCCTCGTCTTCGTCCTCATCGCCGTCGTATTCATCCGCTCCATCTCCATCACCCTCCGCATTGCCTTCATCTCGAACCACCACAGTCTCCATGCCCAGCTCCTCCCGAGTCATCTCCAGCACTGCTGAAACGACAGACAGCACCCGTTGGTTGTTTTCGTCCCGTTCCAGCGGCTGCACCAAGCTGACAATGGCATCTTTGTATGCCATGACCTCACGGAGTCGTGCTGTCGAGTGAGTGTGTGCAAGGACACGCGTGCCTTCGCGAAGGAGCTTGCGCAGCACATGCTGACATGCTTCCACCAGAGCAAAGCGCACCAGCCACGACCTGTCACACGAAAGTCGCTCCAAATGCGTCCAGGCGTCGTCAAACACACGACGGGTCAAACACGCCAGAAGCACCCCTTCGATACAGTACACGATGGCCTGGCGTCCTTGCCAATGCGTGGCCAGCGCCGCCTCGTCGTCCCTTGCTTCGTCCAGCAGGTCACACAGACGCTGCATGCTGTGAGCCGCCGTGGATGTGTCTGACCCGCGCA
Organism: Mantamonas sphyraenae; assembly: GCA_026936335.1. Taxonomy (NCBI): domain Eukaryota; family Mantamonadidae; genus Mantamonas; species Mantamonas sphyraenae. Next base: position 134,918 of record JAPMXV010000007.1, read on the forward strand.
ACGTTTCGTGCATCCAGTGGCCCAAACAGTCTCGCTGCCTCCAGTGTTGGCACGAACCGACGCGCAGGTGCTCAAACACTGCGTCTACGCTTTGGCTGTGCATCGCCAGCTGCTTGGCCAGCTGTTTGCGCATCGGTGTGTCGCAATGTTTGGCCGCATCCAGCAGCCGCGCTGCAGTCTTTGTCCCCGCTGGAAGCACACCCATGCACGATATGTAGAACTCACGCTGTTTCTCTTCGGTTTCGACATCCGCAATGTGGGTGTAGCACCACTGTGTGACCACGTGCGCCACACGACCTCCCAGAACACCCATCCACAACCGCACATGGCCCCAGTTTGCCTCTGCATGGCCAGCCAACACACCCAGCCATGGCAGCACACATGCGGTGAGAAACGTATCCAGCGATCCGTCCACATCCTCCAACGAATCCACCCACGCGTCCATGTCTCTGCTTGCCCGTCCGCCATCCACAAGCACCAGTCCCTGCGCCACCGCGCTGTGCATGCACGTCACCAGGCCTGTCACCATGGCGTAAGGCGCTCGTTGATCCAGCTCCTTGCACAAGGGTACCAGCACAACGCCGTCCAAGATGCAAAGGCCGCTCAGAAGCCATTCGTGTGCAAAGTCGTGCTTGTGAAGCTCCCTTGTGTTGAGTGCGTGCACATGCGCCATCAGTGGCCGTATTATTTGGCTTTCTAGCGTGTGTACGCAGTGGGGCAACACGTAGCACGTGTGCACAAGCACTCGCAAAGCCTGCAGCCACTTGCGCAGCGACTGCCGGTGCTCCTCGCTGCGCAGGCACCGTCCCACCTTGCGCAGCAGAGCATGAGCCAGATTTGCACGTTCGCTCTCCACCACGGCCACGTGCAAATCCATCACAAAGCGCAGCGCGTGCACCAGCCACCGCAGTGCCGCGTCTGCTTGCGAGCCGCGCTGCAGCGCATGCACAAACCCTGCCACCAGCAGATTGCAGTGCAGACGGTTCTCTTCCATGTATGTACACAGGCGCACGTACTCCTGTGCGTGCGCCCTGCACTCAGACCGCCGCCCGAGGTCCGTTTGCCACCGGTGTCAGTTGTCACGCGCGCCAATTTTCCTTGCCCCCCCTCTCACTCCTCCCACGTGTCTTTGAAACCTACCGAAGCACCTCTGTTAGTGTCACCAGCGCCAACAGACACTGCTGGTGGATGTCAATAAGATACGAGTCGTGCTGGCCTGCAGAGGCGTCGCTGCGGGACACCTCGTCCTCTTCCATGCACACCTTGAGGCTCTGAAGCAGTGTGGGTACATCGTTCACCAAGGCCCACTCCACTGCATTGCCCTTTGCCCTTTGGTGGACGTTGATGTCCAGAGCGAGCACCGAACGACACCATGCAGCAAGGCGAGCCACTGCAGCCAGCGTTTCCGGCTCCTCGTCCACCACAAACTCGCCCCCAGCATCCGCCAGGCCCTGGAGTTGGCTTTCCACAGTCTTGCGCACCCAGGGTGCGTGATCGTCCATCACCGGCAACGCAGTACGTTTCACCGGGGTCACTGTGGCCACCGGCGAGAACGTCATCGACGCCACCGAACCCGATGACACATTCACCTGGCCCGGAGAGGCATGCAACGACACCCATTCGCCGTCCGATAGATCCATGGCAGCCAACGACTGGCTGAACGGTGGCCAATGGCTAGTGCTCATTGCGATTCTTTGGACGAGACGGCGCGCCGTGTCGACCAGTTCAAACCCCTCCCATTCTGCATCGCATGAGCAAGAGAGCGCGCCAAACCACGTTGTTTGGCACGGTGCTCGACAAGGAGCCGCCTCACGACGACATGCATGTCGAGGACAGCGATCCCGAAGAGGAGGAGCAGCACCTTCAACAATCATCGCAGCCGCAGGGCAAACAACCCAGCATGGCTTCCTTCTTTGCTTCCTCCTCGTCGACTTCCTCGTCTTCCTCGTCCAAAACACCATCATCGTCGTCTTCGTCCTCGGGTGTCAGCAGCAAGGCGGTGAACAAAGGGGGGGACGACGCCGCGGAGGTTCCCGAGAACCGCGTGTGCGCAGGGCTCAAGAACCTGGGCAACAGCTGCTACATCAACAGCGTCGTCCAGATGCTGTACCATGTACCTGGAGGCGCCATGGTGGATATGGTTCACCGCATCGTGCAACTGGAACATCAGGAGGGCGACGACACAGCCGAGGGCTCACGATGCTGGGCCGCACTCGACGACCTCTACCAGCAGATGCGCACCCATGACAAAGGCGGCGTCGTAAGGCCCACTGCCTTTGTCAACCACTTTCGCAAGGACGACCTCAGCCAGTTCTACGGCAACGGGCAGCACGACGCCCACGAGTTTCTCCAGTTTGTCCTGCAGGAGATGCAGCACGGCGTCGACAAATACGGCGCCCGCCTGTGGCAATCTCAACAACAATCGGACGACCAATCCACCACCACCACCTCCTCCTCCTCCTCCTCTTCTGCATCTACCAGCAACACACACAAACGCCGCAACGACGAGTCCCAACGCGGCCTTGCTCAAGATGCTTCTGATCAGCTCACCCACCAGGACTCGCACAAGCGCCAACGCGTCGTCGACTCCTCCTCATCCTCGTCCACAGAAACCACCAGCACAACCACCGAAAGCACATCCACCACACTCACTCCATCCAAACGCCAGCCAAGGAAGCGCACACGAAAGAGCCGCAAACAAGCACAGACGCTGACCCTGCCTGACGTGGACACCCTTCCATGGTTCCAAGGCTCCCTGTGCAGCAGCATCCAATGTGTTTCCTGTGAATGCACCTCCCAGCGCATGGAAACCTTTATGGACGTGGCGTTGCCGCTCGGATCCTCTCTGAGTGCCGCGCTGACATCCTTTTGCAGCGCCGAGGAGATGCGTGGTGCAGATAAGTACAGCTGTGGACAGTGTGGCCAGCTGTGTGAAGCCAGGCGCAGTGTGCTCTTTGCTGCTGCCCCTCGTCTTCTCCTGTTCCAGGTGAAACGTTTCGAGTACGATCAGGATGGGATGCAACACAAGCTCACTGCCACCATGGACCTGCCCAGCAGCCTGTGTCTCTCACGATGGAGCGCCTCCAGCAACACAGACGCCGCACGCATGTACAGCCTGTGTGGCATGGTCGTCCACCGCGGCGCTCGCGCAAACAGGGGCCACTACTATGCCCTCGTGCGCAACACCCACCAGGCCTCTGGTGCACATCCGGGCAAGGAGTGGCTGTGCCTAGACGATTCCAAGACCACTCATCTGTCCTACCGCCAGCTGCAAGCCCACCTAAGCAGAGATGGCGCCACCCCGTACATTTTCGCCTTTGCTGCCACACCATCTCCTCAGTCCAGCTCGTAGCCCGACAGGTATGCAATCTCGTCGATGGAAAACCCGTAGTGGTAAAACACAATGTAACAGAAGGCCATCAGCCAGCAGAGCAGAAACAGCAAGTCCAGCTTCGTGCTCATCTTCATGCTCTCCCCCGTCAGTTGCTTGCGCACCTTTACGTACGCCTCCATGTACTCCCTCGTCTCTTCCTCCGTCATGTTCTTCATTTCCTCCGAAGACATTTCCAGAAGCTTCCTCACCCTGCTGTGTTGCTGCTCCCGCTCGTTCAGCTCCTTCAGCTCTTCCAGCTCCTCCATCGTCTCCTCCAGCGACGCCGCCTTTCCGCCGCCCGTAGATTCCCCTGTCCCTGAGCTTCCTTTGGCCTTTGCTTGGCCCTTACGGTTGCGCACGCCTTCCGACATCCACGTACGACTATGCGGGTTGGTTTGCGTTGTCCAGAGCCGTGCGCATCCGCGCCCAGCGTTTCCCGACCCACACATGCTCTGTGACGTCTGCGGCCAGGATTCCAGCACTCGCTGCGGCCAGTGCAAGTCTCGCAACTACTGCGGTCGCGAATGCCAAACCAAGGACTGGAAGGCAGGCCACAAGAAGGAATGCAAGGCTCTCCAAGCTGCTGCCGCACAGGCCAGCTCCTCTCCATCCGCCTCCACAAAGTCCAAGCCCTCCAAAAAGAAGTCTACCAACAGCTCTGCCAAGGCCTCCGCCTCCGAGGCTCAGGACACAGACGCCGGAGCGTCCTCTTCGTCCTCGGCCTCTGCTTCCTCTTCCGCCTCGGCTTCCGCTCCACAGCGTCCACTCAACATCAAGGTGACGGGCATCTGTATCAACTGCCAAAAGGAGTCCAAGGTTTCGTGTGGGCGCTGCGGCCAAGTCAGCTACTGTGGAAGGGTAGGTCGCGGGTGGTGGGTGTCGTCTGCCGTCTGCCGTTTGCCGATTCCAACAGCGCCAAACTCACCCTGCCGCCCTCGCTCCGCACACAGGAATGCCAAGAGACGCACTGGAAGAAGCGACACAAGTACGACTGCCACAAGACGGTGCTCTACTCCGATCTGGACGAGGACAGCAACGACTTCCAAGAGCCCAGCGAATGGCTCTTTGACTCCCAGCGTGTCCTCGACGAACTCATGAACCCGATCGGCAAGAACATGCCCATTGCCGCAGGCATGATCAACAAGTTCAACAACTGCTATCTCAACGCTGTCGTCCAGTGTCTCATTCACACACGACCCCTTTCACGCTACCTCTACACCGAGGAGCACGGCAAGAACTGCAACATGAGCAAGACCTGCATGTTTTGTGTCCTCCAGGCACATGCTCTCCATGCCTACCTTCTTTCGGGCAAGGTCATCGACCCCAAGAAGTTTCTCCAGCGTCTGAAGAGTGAGTTTTGTCCGGGGTTCATCCTCACCACCACCACCACCACCACCACCACCACCACCACCACCCCTTTCCGCATGCCCGCCACCAGACACTCACCCTGTCCACCACACACACAGAACTCGGAGGACAGTTTGAGGTTGGCCGCCACGAGGACGCGCACGAGTTTCTCTGTTACATGATCGACAACATGCAGAACGCGGCCCTGGACGGCCTGGGACGCATCTCGTACCGCAACTCGGAGACTACGGTGGTGCACCAAATCTTTGGCGGCTACACCCTGTCCCAGGTGGCCTGCCCTGACTGTGACTACAAGAGCAACACGTTTGACGCCGTCCAGCACCTCTCGTTGGACATCCTCAACGCAAGCAGCCTGTCAGAAGCCTTTCTCGATTTCACCCAGACCAATGTCGTCGAGGGCTACAAATGCGGCGGGTGCAAGCAGCCTGTGGATGCACGCAAGCGCACCTCCATCTTCCGCGCCCCCAACGTTCTCGTCGTCCACCTCAAGCGCTTTGGCTCGCCGTTTGGAAAGATCAATCGACACGTCACCTATCCGCTCGAGCTGTATCTGGGTGACTATATGGCTGCCGAGGCGCCGGAGGGCGACCGTGACCCTGTGTATGCCCTGTACGCCACCGTCTTCCATCAGGGCGTCACGGCCTTCATGGGCCACTACATCGCCTGCATCTTCCACGAGGGTTCCGGCAAGTGGTATGTCATGGACGACTCCAAGGTCTACCCCATCGACGGCAGCCGTGTGCTCCAAGTGCCTGCCTACATGCTCTTTTACATCCGCGTCGACCAGGTAGAGACCGACGAGTCCCGCGAGGCTCGCCTCAAGCGACGCAACCGCAGTTCCGCCTCGTCCTCTGCGGAGGAGGAGAGCGAAGAGCAGAAGATGGCACTGCCCGCCCCCACCGTCAAATCTGTTGTCATCGAACCCGACCAAGACGACAAAGACGGCGAGCACATCCTCGTCATGGATTTTATCCTCGAGGGTGTCGACTCAGCCAAGCAGCTCCAGGTGGAGGTGACTCCATACGAGGCAACCGTGTATCTGCCAGGCAAATACTTTGTTCGCCAAGGCTTGCAACTCCCGCCCCTCCACGTCGACCAAGACGACGACACTGTCTCATACCGCGCCCAGTTCTTCAAGAGCAAAAACACCCTGCGCATCTCCATCCCCGTCCACAACTTTGAGGCCCTCTCTCGCAGCGAGAGCAACCTCTCGCTCGAGCTCAGCGAGAGCGAAGCCGACGACACTGACCTGTGTCCCGACGGCCTTGCCTGTGAAGAGGGCACTACCTGCCTCAAGCGCCACACCGCCGATGAGATCGCAGTGTTCGAGTCGCAGGGCCGCTGATCACTTCTGTTCAACTTCACTGCTTTTCTTTCTCCACCCCTGGCGCATCCAACGCACGCGTACGCACCACGCGGTCCACCAAGTTCAAACGTTGTGCAGCCTCTGCATCCATAAAGCGATCTCGTTCAGTCAACTCGGCCACTTTGCCCTCGTCCAAACCCGTGTGGTGTGCGTAGATGCTGTTCAGCCGCTTGCGCAGAGACACAATCTCCTCTGCGTGGATGGCAATGTCGCTGGCCTGTCCAGAGATCCCTCCCGAGGGCTGGTGAATCATGATGCGAGCGTTGGGCAGCGCACGTCGCATCCCCGCCTCTCCTCCGGCCAGCAGCAGCGAGCCCATGCTGCACGCCTGACCCAGCACAATGGTGCTCACTGGACATTGGATGTACTGGTATGCACAAGCCCACGCAAACACACACGATCCAGAAACAAGTGCACGTGGTACTGGCGTCAGGTGTCTGGCGTGCTCACCCCCGTCGCCGACCGGAGTCTTCCCTCCTCTCGTTCTCCCGCCCCCAAACCCACCTGCATTGTGTCGTAAATGGCCAGTCCAGCCGTCACCACCCCGCCGGGGCTGTTGATCATCAGTTGCACCGCCGCTTCGGGGTCCTCGGATTCTAGAAACAGCAGTTGCGCCGTCACTGTGTGCGCGACCGAGTCGTTGATCTTCACTCGGTTCACCACGTGTCAGTCCGCCCTCTCAATGAACCCCAACTCAGTGCGATTGCTCGCCCGTGTGCAATCATTCCCTCTCCAACCTACCTCGCCATTCAGAAACACGATGCGCTCCCGCAGAAGCCGTGAAAAGATGTCAAACGCTCGCTCACCACGTCCTGTTTGCTCCACCACCAGCGGCACCATGGTGCTCATGTCACACCGCTGCACCACACCAACAGCCCCTGTGCACCTTCCTCCCACCTTTTGTACAAGACGCGCAGTCTGATGCCGGGCAAACATGGAGGAAATTTCACTTGTCCGTGCCCGCGTCCTCTTCCCCCTCCCCCTCGTACCCCATGGCAATGCCGACCCGCCCTTGCTTCGCCTGTTTCACCTCTGTCTCGCCCCACTTCACCTCCAGCCCCTGGAAACTGCGCTCTTGCAACCTGCTGGCCGCTGACGTCCCGCCTCCGGCAAGCACCTGCTTGCCCTCCGCCGAACTGAGCGTCAGCTCCCCGCTGCTCCCTGTGCTCCCGCCATCCTTGCCATTGTGGCCTCGAGTGCGAATCCTGTTGTCGATGAGCGACTGGTGTACGCCATCGTCCTCCTCCTCCTCTTGCGTCTCCTCAGCCTCCAGTTGCGCCTCAATTTCCTCCAGCAGCCGCTCAAAGTCCGTCACGTACCGTCCTGTCCACTCCACATCCCTGCCCAGCGCCATCTCCAGCTCAAACGGCGTCACAATTGGCTTCAGATACTCTTTCGAGTCCACCAGCGTGTTCTCGGGACACGCAATGTTCACATAAACATCCACCTCCATAAAGTTTGCCAGTTTGGGCACATTCACCTTGCCCACCACAATCGTGTAGCTCTTCTTCCCTGCCTGTTTGATCAGCTCCTTCACACTTTCAATTACGTCCAAGTACTTGGCTGCATGGCGGATGTTAGTGTTGCTCCCCCCCTCCCCCGGTATTCCTTCCCCGTTTGGGCCATGGACAATCATTGCACTTACACACACTCAACGTGGCCACCAGGATGCCAATGATCTCTGCACTTTTGGCTGCCTCAACCATGTAGTACCGTCGCATGATCGCTCTGCTGCTGCCCACGCGAAGATCGTGCACTTCTCCGTTGTCCGGCTCCACAATGCGCACCAGCACGTCGCTATGGTTCAGCGCCAGGTTTGTTGCGCATCTGTCTTCCGTGCCCAGATACAGCACCTCGCTTCGACCAGGCCACTCCACCTCGCTCCCCAATACCACGTTCCGTCGCGCAATCACACGGCCTTCCCTCTCCTTCTCCTCTTCCTCACGGTCTGTGTTTCCCGCACGCCCCAGAGCCTGCTTATCCACAAGAGCCAGTACGAGCCTTCCCGAGGCCATCCATGGCGACAGTACCTCATCTGCCTCCAGGGCGGTCGCCAGTGCATCTGCGCAGTACAAGTACTCCACGCCCGGGTACACGACCAGTCCGCTTGTCGTCGAGCTTCCCTCCAGTGCTTCTGCTTCTGCGCGTACACTTCTCACCACCGCTTCCACATCCACAGCCTGCCGTCCAAACACAAAGTGCACCGGAATGCGCGATGGTCTGCCCACAAGCAACCTCTCCGTGTCAGTGACCATGCAACACACTCCACTCCATGACTCTGCCTCCACTCTACACCTCCTCGTTTCCTCCGTCCTCCATCGTCCATCCTTCCGCTTCCCCTCACCTGCTCAAGCACGAGCGTCCGTAGTGCACCACAAGGTCCGCCTCGAAATGCTCTGCGCCAACCTCGTCCACGCAGCAACTCCCGTACGATGTGTCTCCCAGGATAAACACATTCTTGCCCGTCGCTTCCCCCAACAACTGTGCCACCGCCGGGCTGTCACTCAACAGCTCGTCCGGGAACTGCAACGCAATCCGTTCCGCGCCGCTCGCCGTCACAACCTCCACCGTCTCATTCACTTCGTAGAACGTTTCTATGTCAAACGACTCTGCATCTCGCCCACGTCGGTCTTCTTCCCACCCCACCTGACGCTCCATTGCCCTCAGACCGGCATCCGAAAACGACGAGGGTTTGGACATGTTTGGTGTGGCCCAATCATCGCATGTGCATTGCTCACTCACCGGCGTCACTTCTTCTTGCCACCCACTCCTCGCAGCTCGCCCACATGTCCCTTGCCACGCAATTCGCCCACGTGCCTCACAGTTCCGGCACGTGCTCGCCGCGCCGTCAGCTGCTCGTGACGCGACGCTCGCTCTTCCGTCGACTCCATCACGCTGGCTGCCCGTCGTCGCCTTCCCACACTCGACAGACTCAGATCCAGCACAGGCTCCTTCACAGCCATCGTCACACGCTTCTGCTTGACCTGCTTCTGCTCGTCCTCATCATCGTCCTCCTCGTCCTCGGACGACACTCCCGAGCCGACCTTGCTCATTTCCACCGCATTCTCGTGCTTGTCATCTTCCTTGGTTCCATCATCTGCGCCCAGAAGTTCCAGTCCGGCGTCGATGCCGCGCACCAGATCATTCGGTCGCTCCGTGTAGTGCTCGCGTGCGTCTGCGATCTCCTGCGCAAAGTAGCGCAGAGCGATCTCATCAAACATTGTGCGCTCCACTTGGCTCGCATTCAGCTTCAGCGTCACCTCCATGATCATGCCATAGTCCACCGCAATCTGGTTCTCGCCATCCTCGTCCAGGTACTCTTCCAGCAGCTCGTTGGCTGCCTCTTCTCGAAGGTCTTCGCTCAGTTCGTCAAACGTCGATCGGAACTGCGCCACGTCGCGCAGAAACTCCACTCGCTTGTGGAACTGCTCTTCAGGCAGGCTCCTCATGAACGCCATCACTGCCACCGTCAGCCCGAGCACGTCCAACACAGCTGCGGGCTCCGTCCAATCTGCCATCAGTCCGATGGCCTCCACCTCGGGCTCTGCCTCGTCAAACTCCTCCACAAACGCACGGAGCTCCTCGTCCCTGTCCACGTACACTTCTGGCTCCCTGCCCAGCGACTCGCGCGCATGTTCAATGTCCTCTGCAAACACTGCCACCAGGATCTCGTCAAACGCCGTCACTGGAGCGTGGTGCTCGTCCACCTCCAGCGTTGCCTTTGTGATCAGGCCATAGTCCACGTTTTCCATGTAGTTGTCCCCGTCCTCATCCAGATACTCCTCCATGATGCGCAGTGCCTCTTCCACACGCTCCTCCTGCACCGCCTCCTCATCCACCTCCTCCTTGGCTGCCGCCGCTGCCGCTTCCTCCGCGGCTTTGGCTTCCGCCGCTGCCTCTCCCTCATCGTCGCCCTCAAAGGTACGAACCTCCACCTCGTGCTGCATGGCACCAAATCGCTCCTTGAACTTCATCACCGCGCGCAGGAAACCCCATTCGGCGGGCTTCTCTTTGCTCACGCCGCTGTCTTCCAGGAACATTTCCACCACCGTCCACGCACGCACGTTGCGCAGCGCGTCGGCAGGTGTCGTCCACGAGTCCAACACTTCCTCCCACCACAGACGTCGCACAAGGTTTGCCTGGCGCTTCTTTTCCTCCTCCGCTGCCACTTTGGCCGCCTCTGCCTCCAGACGCTCCCTCTCGCGCTCCATCACTGTCTTGGTCCAGTTGGCACGCTCTCGGCGCAGCGACACACCCACCACAGCGCTCTGGATGCCCAGTGTCGTACCGTGCCTCTTCATCTTGCTCGCCATGTAGCCCGGCTGCACCTCCTCGATCTTTTGCATGCGCTTCGCATACTCCATTTCCGCCACCTGGTCCAGATGCTTTGCAAGCATGCGTCGCATGCGCAGCGTGGCTGTGCGCTTCATCGCGGCTTGCTTCAACATGCGAGTGAGGAACACGGAGAACACAACCACGGTGAACATGTTCACCAGAATCAGCGTCCACGACAGCAGCAGGTCGCTCACCTCATCCATTTCCTGTTCGTTGTAGAACAGCATGCCTGACAGCAGCGTCACCACAGTCGTCATCAGCGACAGCGTTTCCAAATTTGTCGCCTTTGAGAGCTGGAACGGACGTCCATACAGGTGTGCTACCAACGAGCCCATCATCAGCCACAGACCTCCGTACAACTGCAGCAGCGGCGTGCGCCGCGCAAACACAATGACCATCACCACCAACAGCTTGCGCATCATAATCACAAGCTCCCAGAAGAAGCGCTTGCGCACGTAGCCGTCATACAGGAAGCGGTACCGCCGCTGGACGGCAAACACGTGCAGGCGGTGTCGGTTCGCCACCAGCACATACGTCGCCGCCATCACCAGGCCCAGGCAGTAGCCCACAAGCATCAGTGTGGCCCATGTGTCGCGGAACAGCTGGTACTCGGGCGTCTGGCAGTCGATGCGCATGTCCTCCACGAGGTACACGTCCTTGGGAGAAAACTCGGCGCAGTTGAACGCTTGCAGAGTCACGCGCGACACACTGGGGTGAGCCAGGAAAGACACCACAAGCACACTCACAATGTACAGGTCCCTGTACCACCGCTGCAGATTCGTCAGCATCTGATCCTCCACCTGCTCTTCGTGCGTCTTGTTCTCGTCAATGTGCAGGCTGGGACGTCTCTCAAACTTGCGACGGAATGACACGAGCATGGAATCGGCACGCGAGCGGCCTCGCGAACGCCCGTTCCCGCTGCTGCTTTCGCCGCGCGGGCGGAATCCTTTCTTCTCGTCCTCCAGCTTCTCAAAGACGGCATCCAGCTTGCGCTGCCGCTCTTGCGACTTGGCCAGGGCCACATCGATGCGACTTTCGTCCGACATCTTCTTGCGCCAGTCCCAGCCAAGGTGTGGGAAAACGTACAACGTGAGCAGGTAGTGGGCGTACAGCGCAACTGCCGGAGTGACAAACACAAACAGCGGGAACGTCATGTACGTGAAAAAGCGCTCGTAGTAGCTGACTGGGAACTGGCACTCCACAGGGTACAGCTGAAGCGAGACCAGCGAGATCGAAAAGATCTGGTACATGTTTTGCACCGTGGCGCTCCAGTTGACGCGGAACTCGCCCAAGAAGGCCACCACTTGCACGTAGTTCAGCATGATCTTCAGCACAATGCTCGCGTCGCTCTTTTCGCCACTTGCGGATCGGATCACCACCACGAAAAAGAGCAGCACAAGCACAATGATCACGCCCACCAGTGCGCCCGTTGCACGCGTGTCGCCACACTCCAGACAGTTGTTGCCAAAGCTGCCGTAGCCAACTTCGCACACAGAGCACAGCGGACCACGATAGCCCTTGGCGCACGTCGAGTTGTCGCCGCCACGGCACGCCGCCTCGTTGGGACACGTGAAAAACTCATCCGAGCCATCCACAAAACGGAAGAATCCAGGCACAGGGCGGATAAACTCGTTCTGGTTGCATGTGGCACCGGCGGGGCAGCGAAGACAGGTTGTGTTGGACTTGTCCAAACGGTAGTAGCCTGTGACGCACTCGCACTGGCTCTCCGACGACGCTCCCTCCAGCTTGCTGGTGTCCATAAACAGCGGACACTTGTCGCAGCGCTGCTGGCCCACATCCTCCTGATACTCGCCGTTTTCGCACGGCCTACACGGCTCCTGCTCGTTCAACGGGTCGTCCTGGATCCAGCCCGGCTGGCATACGCACGTAATGCCTCCAATCTTGCTGGGCACCGTGTTGGGACGCACGTCCACGCACGGTTTCACCTGCATTGCATTCGGCACCGTCAACGGCAGCAAGTCTTTCTCTTGGAACGATGGCGTAAACTTGAATGCGTAGAACTGGCCGTGGGTGCCCTTGAATTCCACTCCCGTGAAGTTCGCCTGCCCAAACAGCGTCTGCTTGTTGTTGCCGTCGATGGTGCCTTGCTGTGACGGAATCAGCTCCATGTTCACCAACACGTCGCTGCGGTTCACAAAGTTCAGCTGATCGTCCACCACGAACACCACCGGCGCGTTCGCAAGCGGTCCCTTGTTGTCGTGCACCAGAGGAAACACCGTGCTCGAGCCCAGCGCGTGTGGAGGGCCGTGTGTGATGGTGTACTCGATCCATGTGCCCACCATGTCGAAGCTGCTGATGTTCAGGCGGTACACACCAGCCACAGGCGTCAGTGCAAGCTGCGTGAAAGCAAACGCACTGCTCATGGCCGTGATCTGCGACGCTCCGTCACGGAACATGGCTCCGTACGAGCGCGCGCGTGCACTTGCACTGCGTTCCACAATCGTCACACTGGCACGCTCCACACCCAGCGTCACCACACGCGGAAAGTCCCATTTGGCCAAATTGCCGCCAATGTCACGCATCTCCAGCGCAATGGGCTGAGCCAGCCACACCTTGGCCAACCCGTTCCCCTGGTACGCTTGCGTGCGCTGCTGCGTGCCGTTCACGAGCACAAGGCGCATCGGCCGCCCTGCAGTCACCAACACTTTGACCTCCGCCCCGCGCAGCTGCGCCACGCCGCCCACCAGGTGGTTGAACGTCAGCGTGTGCACTCCCACCTTCGGTTGACTCAGCGCAAGGCCCGAAAACTCGACAAGACCCGTCTGCGCGGGCATCGTGCTCTCCGTGTTGCGCGTCACTCTCGTGGACGCCACAAACATTTCGGTGCTGTTCTGAGCACCCACACTCTGGCTCACAAACACCTTGATGGAACGAGGGGACGGGTCGCTGATCGACACCAGGTTCTCGCCGCCATCCAGCAGGCGGAACTGAAACGTGACGTTGATGAGCGCGTCAATGTCACACACAGCGTGCAGCGTGGGTGTGTTGGCGGCCACTCTCAGAGGCAAATCGACCCCGTTGATCTGGCTCCACACCAGCGAGCGCGCAAACCCTGTGGCGATACGCACCTGGCTCGTGATACCGCGCAGACCGACAGAGTCAAACTGCAGCGTGTATGTCTGTGCACGCGGGCCCACAAGTTCCAGATACGGCACCGTTACTGTGCCGTTCACCATGGCCACAGCTGCGTTGCTGGTTGTCAGATTGGTACCGGCCACCTCGAGCACGGAAGCGGTGACTTCACGCTGCACCGTGTCTAGGTCACCCACGCGGTTGTTGCCTGCATCCAGAGCCTCGACAAGGAACGACTGCGTGCGCACCAGGGCGTCGGCAAGGTACACAGGCACCGCAGGGCCCTTGACGGTCAGCTGTTCCGCAGGGCCTGTAACCACCGTGATGGTCACTCGCGTTCCTGCCACACCCGTCCACGCAGGGTATGTAAACACCAAGTCAAACTTGCCCGCAGCTGGCCGTTCAATGGCACCCCCGGTGTACACGGCACCGCCTTCGATCACCCCGGCCAGCAACGACCCGACCATGCGCGGCACGGGAACGGACACGGCTGTCGCAACGTTGCGCTCCAAGCTCACTGTCACGTTGACGTCCGTCAACTGATCCGTCGGCTCGTTGCTTGCGCCGATGGCCTGCAAGGTCACGGATCCCAGTTCCACGCGAATGTCCGACGGGTGAGACTCGACGGGATAGTCGTCCGCCAAACTCGTGTAAGCTGGGCCTGTGATCACCTTGATGTCCATGGTCACGTTGCTCATGCCTGCGCTGCCAAATTCAATCACGTAGTCGCCCAGCGGCGAGGACGAGAACTGCAGCTTGGAGAACGTCACCACGCCTGCGGCCATGGTCTCTGCAGCGCCACTGAGGGACATTGCTGCGGCGCTGCCGTTTACAGGCAACACACGCGCCTGCACGAGACGCAGCTCCCTGTCCGACGTTCCAACAAAATTGAGGCCAAAGTCCAGTGCACGCAGTTGGGTCTCGTTGATGTACACCAGCTTGTCCGTGCGGTAGCTGCCTTGGCCGTTGTACACAAACTGCAACGACTGCGGACGCCCAATGGTCACATTCAGGTTCACAGTCGTGTCCAGCAACGACGGCGTCGTGAAACTCACTGTGTACACACCAATCGGCGCCGCAAAAACAATCACCGAATCAAAGTTCACCGAGCCAAACACCATCGTCTCCTGAAGCGAACCACTGAGCATGGACGAGGCTTCCTCGGGCACGACCAACGACACGTTGCGCAAGGCGTGGTCGTTGCCTCCCACCCACGTGCCACCTGCATCCAGGGCACGGAGCGACACACGCGTCAGGATCTGCTGCTTGAGCACAGGCACCTCGTACACAGAGGCAGAAGTTACCACCAGCTGTGTGGGGTCGCCCACACTCACGTTCACTTGAAAGATGGTGCCAGCAAGATCGTCGGCAGACACAGCAAACGCATACATGCCCACCTTGGGTCGCACAAGCACCACCGAGGCCGCACTGGAGAAGCCATTCACCATGGCGTACTGCAGTTGACCAGTTACTGTCAGATCGCCCGTGCTGTTCAGGCTAGTCAGCTGCACGAAACGAATAATCCCGTCGTTGCTGCCCACCAGGTTTGTACCTGCATCGCGCAGTTGCACCTGGGCTGTGCCCACAGGCGTTTCCACTTGCGAGCGCACGTGCAGCACAGACTCCACCATTGTCAGCGACGTGCCCGGTCCAATCGTCACGTTTGCCACAATCGACACGGGGAGGAGCCCCTGGCTGACAAACGTAATGTTGTACTCGCCAACAAGCGGTGCGAGCAGCTGTAGGTCGTCCAGTGTACACCTCCCTGCAACCAATACACACTCGCTCGTGCCGTTCATGGACGTACTCGTCCCTCCATTCTGAAGCACAGCCTGAACGCGTGTGCCAGGCGTAGTCAGCGGTGAAAAGCCACCACTGATGTCAAAAGTTTCGATAACGACCGTGTTCAGGTGGACGCTGGCCACGCTTTCATGCGGGATGCCCGTGTACGGCTGTGCTGTGCGCAGCTCAAACGGCTGGCCAATCTGCACACGCACCTCCAGCGCATCCGACACAAGCCCCGTGCTGGACACAATCAGCGTGTAGTTGGTAACGGGTGGACGCACCATGTACAGGTCGTCAAAGGACACCAGCGAAGTCACCATGTTGCGCGTCGTGTTGCCCAGCACCTCCTGTGTGCTGCAATTCACCTGCACAGGGCGCGTCTGCGGGTCCAATGTGCCCACGAACGAACGCCCAGCATCCTGCGCCTCCACGTCGATGCGACCGATGGCAAACCGATCCTCAGTCATA
This sequence comes from Mantamonas sphyraenae, assembly GCA_026936335.1. NCBI lineage: Eukaryota > Mantamonadidae > Mantamonas > Mantamonas sphyraenae. The sequence goes on from JAPMXV010000007.1 coordinate 150,706, forward strand.
CGCGTCACCGTCTTGCTGGCGGGCGTGCGCACCCACAGGTACACAGGTTCGCCAACGCTCACATTCACCTGCAAGTAGACCGGCTCCAGCATGTCACTGCTCTCAAACAGCAGCGCATACACTCCGGCTCGCGGTGACAGAAGGGTAAGGTTGGTGAACGCGGCAAACGCCGTCGACATGCTCACTGTGTGCGTGCCCACAAACTGCCCGCTCAGGCTCGCATTGATGCTCACGCTCGCCGTGCGGTCCGCCACAAAGAACGGTGCCTCGATCAGGTTCAGGTCAGCGTCGCGAGCCACCACGTCGATACGCGGAAGCGACAGCTCGACCTGCGAGCGTCGATGCACTTGAAGAGGCTCGAATCGATGCAGTTTCACGGCAGGGCCCGTCGTCACCACCACTTGCGCCGTGTCGTTCAGCAAATTGTCCGACAGCACTGTCAGGGTGTACGTTCCATTTGAGGGGCGCGTCAGGCGCAACTTGTCAAAGTTCCACGTTCCGCTGCTGGCCACCTGCGTCGCTGTGTAGCTGGCGTTCACAAAAGAGCGCACTCCTCCGTCGTCGTTGCTCTTCAGGTGCACCTGTGCGGTCACCGCGTTGTTGTCGCTCAGAAAGTTGGATCCGATGTCAAAAAGGCTTGCATGCACGGCTCGCAGCTGCGTGTCGATTCGACTCGCGTACACCTCGGTGAGGTTGCTTGTGATGGCGATGCGGTACGGCGCACCCTTGACTACCGTCACTTGTGCCGTGCTGTTGCTCAGACCGGCGCTCGCAAACACAAGCGTGTACACGCCTGCCGTGGGCCGTACCATTGTCAAGTTGACAAACACAGTGCGGGCACTCTGCATCGGCAGGGTTGGATAGGCGCTCAGCTTGGCCCCTGCCGTGTTGTTGACCTCTGCAAGCGACACGGTGCGCCCAAGGACCTTGCTGACGCGCACCAGCGAGCCTGCGGCGTCCACAGCTTGCACTTCGATGTCGGCAAGCACGGTTTGGTCGGCCACCGCTCGCTGGGCAAGCACGGGCGTGGCCACACGCAAGTCCAACGCCTCGCCCGTGCTCACATTCACAGTCACAGTGTACGGTGTCAGCCCTGGCGACGAAATGGTCAAGTTGTACAGGCCAAACAATGGACGCACGAGCAGCAGTGAGTCAAAGGTGGCCGATCCGTTCACCGTGACCGTGCCACTCCCTGCCACCTGTAGATTGCCCGTCGAAGGCGTCATGGACGCGTTGATGGGCCGGATGGCCGTATCCAGGCTGCCCACAAACTCCGCCCCTGCATCCAGCAGCCGCGCCGCCACAACGGGCAGGTTCAGGTTGACTGCACTTTCCACATCGATACGCTGTGTGCTGATCACTTGCACCTGGTCTGCTGGGCCCGGCGTCACCAGGAACGTGAAAGACGTCGCGTTGACCAGCCCGTTTCCGTTTGCGCTGTCTGACATGGTGATCTCCAGCGTATAGTACCCAATGGTTGGACGCACCAGATACAGATTGTCAAATGTCACGTTTCCCTTTGTCATGGCCTTGCGCAGTGTCCCTTGCACCAGCCGCCCGTGTGTGGCAGTGCTGTTTGCACTCAGGCTCACGTTGACCCACCGCGTGGCCGTATCTGTGGCTCCCACAAACGCCAGGCTCGCGTCGTATGCGCGCACGTTGATGGCGTTGAGTGTCGTTTGCTCCAGCGATTCGTACACTGTCGCGGGCGTGTTGCCTACAGCCAATGTGCGAGGGGCGCCGATCAACACACGCACGGTTGTCGTTGCGTTTTCCAGGCCGGGCCCTGTGAACACCAGCGAGTGGTCGCCCGGTGCAGGTGCAAGCAAAACAATGCCTGCTGCCGTGCAAGTTTCCACAGAGCATGCAAACGTACTCGGCCCGGCCAGTACAAGTGATCCGTTGGTGCTGGCGACCGACACACTCTTGCCGCTGCTGGCCAGGATGAGTCCTCCTCCTGCGTCGCGCAGCTTGAGGGTCAATGTGTTCAACGCCGTGTACGTGTCACTGTACACCCCCGTGGCCGTGGGCGGGACGTCGACGGTGATTGTAAACGCAGCGCCAGCGGCCACGGAGAACGTGGTGTTCACCGAAAGCAGGCCCATGCGGTTGAAAGTCACCACGTAATCACCCCTTGCCGGCCTGCTGAGATGCATGGAGGCAAAGCTCACGTTGCCATTGACCATTGTCTCTGTGCTGCCGCCCAGGTTGACCGACGAGCTGGCACTCACGGTTTGCGAGCCGTCGGTGTCGCCAACCAGGTTCTCGCCAGCGTCCACTGCGTACAGGTCCACGCGAGGCAAAGAGGTGACCAGTTCAGAGACCAGCTGCTTCGGGTGCACGTTTTGGATGCGCAGTGCGTAGGCCGGGCCGATCACGACGACCACCGTGTGATTCACTCCCACCAGGCCGTTGTCTGTGAAGAACGTAAAGGTGTAGTTGCCCACGCGCGGGCGCAACAGCTGGTGCGAATTCATCGTCGCCACGCCGTTGACAAATGGCACCGGATACGTACCGAGCACGAAGCCCGCGCGAAGGTCGCTTCCTTGCACTTGGCCGTCCACGTTGCGCCGCAGCGTAAACTGCAGATTCTGCGTCTGTGTGTCGTTGCTCTGCAGCGTTTCCAGGTGGTGGTTCAGCGTGTGCATCACCACTGTGGGCAACGCGGTCTGTACCACACTGGGCAGACTGGCTGTGTTGATCACGTTGCCCAAAGAAAGGTGCTCGGGTGTGTGCGTGAACACGCCGTGGGCCTCCAGTTCGTACAGCCAGCCGCCATCTGTGCTCGTGCCCACGACGCCCATGTTGGCTTCCGAGTTGTTGAAGCGCACACGGAAGCGTTGGCCCCGCAGGTCCGGAACCACGTAGTCCACACACAGCGACACCTTGTCGATGTCCGACGGGATCACGTAGCAAGGCCGTTGCGAGATGGCCTGTGGGCCGTCCGTTTTGGTTCGACGCTTGATGATGTTGGTCCATGTCTGCGACAGCTCGTTGAACATGTCGATTTCGTAGTAGTTGGGTTGGTTCTGGCATGGGCGGTACCAAACCACCATAAACTCGTTCACAAACGCCTCTTTGCCCAAGCGAAGCTCCACAGATGCCAGCTCGCTGTTGCTGAGCTGCAGAAAGTTGGTGCCACACACATACGCTTGGTTTGTCCTGTTCTCCGAGCAGCACCGGTCGCCGTCCACCAGTCCTGTGGGCAGCTGTGCTTCGCCCGTCAGAGCGGTGGTCGTAATCTGGGCGCCCAGTGTGGCCAGCGCCAGGTTGTTGTGGTACTCGGCGCCTGCCTTGAGCCTGTCTTGCACCGCCACTTGCACCTCGTCCGTGACACGGCACATGGGTGAGAAAGGCTGCAAGTAGCGCCAGTTGAGCGCCTCGTTGGTGTACACCTGCTGACGGTTGTTGGACACGTACAGTTTGAACTCGCCCACCTCGTGTTCCGGCGAGTCGCAGATGATCTTGGTGTCGCTGATGTGCTTCACGGGCACCGTGGTGAACACGGGTCCGAAGCGGCAGCTCAGGTACTCCGTGTGCAGAAAGCCTGTGCCGATCACAGTCACCGGTGTGCGTCCGTACAACGGTCCCACCACGGGATCGAAAGACGTCAGTGTCTCTTGCGGATAGTACCAGTACGCGGCCGATGCGGTGCTCCACTCCAGGCCGTTGTTGCTCACTTCCAACGTCGTGTTCTGGGCCGTGTTCGACGCAGAGATGCACACCACGCGCTCGCGTGTCTGAAACTCCATGCTCGTGCACGCCTTGCCTGCAATGCGTCCCGCAAGGAACGGCGAGTCCACAAAATCCGACCCATGGATGGTCACACGCGTGGCACCTGCCACCACTCCCATGTTGGGCACAATGTGACTCAGCTTGGCCTCCAATACCTCGACCGTAGACGGCGACTGGTACACAAGCTGCGCGTCAACAAAAACACTCAGCGTATGGTTGCCCAACGCCGTGGGCGTGTACCCAATGGTGTAGACGTTGGTAGTGCGGCTCTGGAGCGAGCTGGCAATCGAAGGGTTTGTCACCGTGTGACTGATGCGCGCCGAGTCGTCCGTAAGTGTGCGCCCGTTGTAAAACGCGTCCCGCACGGTCAGTGTGAACGTAGCTGGCTTGCCGCGAGCCCAGCTGTATGTAGCCACGCCTTGCAAAACGCAGTTCTGCGGCCACGGCTGGTTGGGCACCAGAGTGGTGGTCTTGGGCGAGTCCAACGAGTCCAGGTTTTGCGTGCGCACGTACACATGATAGTTTCCAGACACTGTGGCGTTGAAGCGGGCCACATACAACCCCTTGGCTGCGTCGTGCACACTGACGCTGGCGTTGCGTCCGTGCAACGTGCCATGAACCGTGTGCACGACCTGCACACGCACGTCGTCCGTCGTCACGGTGCGGTTGTTCAGAAACTGATCGCGAGCCTGTACATACACGACACCCTGGTCGCTACCGGCTACAACTTCCACCAGCCCCTGTCCGAAGCTCGTACTGTGGACGCCGCTGGTCACTGTGGGATTGACAAGCACGTCAAATGGCGAGCCCGACACGTGTGCTCCGTTCAGCTTCACAGTCAGCGCATACACGCCAGACACCGTCGGCGTCACATACACCGAGTACGAACCCGTACCCAATGGCCTGTTGGCCGCCGTGGTGGTGGGCTTCGACACGCCCGCAAACACCTTGTGCTTGAACTCTGTAAACACAGTGTCGTCCTCCGTCCACCGCACGTTCTGGAACTGATCACGCGCCTGCACGTGGAAGGTCGATTGCTTGCCGGCTTCGCCAGCCACCAGCGTGCTGGGGTGCACGAAGCTTGTGGCCGGGTTGGTTGCTGCCGGCTGCACCACAACATTTGTTGGTGTGCCCAGAGGCTTCACCCCACTCGGTGAGTGCGCCACCGTCAGCGTGTACGTGCCACTCACTGTGGCCGTGTACTGAGAGTTGTATCGTCCCTGCGTCGATCCAGACGTGCTTCCCGTCACCGAGACACCACCGTGTGTTTGGTGCTGCAGCGTCGACGTCCATGCGTACTCGCTGCTCGTCAGTTGGTTGTTGAAGGCATCGCGCCCTGTGATCGTAAACGTGCTCTGTACGCCTGCCACTGCAGACGTGAGTGCAGTTCCGTCCACGTGGCTCAGACTCGGAAACAGGACGGCCGGGTGCACCGTCACGATCTTGGTCTGTTGGATGTCCACATTGTTCACGCGCACACTCACGGCATAGTCTCCAGCAATTGTGGCGTTGTACTTGAGTTCGTACTTGCCGTTTGTTGCTGGCGTCAGTGCGGTCCATGTGCCAGTCACCGTCGTCTGCACCCCGACCGTTTTGCTGGCCGTCAGCTGCAGTGCATCGGTCGTTACACTGCGCGTGTTTGTGTATTGATCGCGAGCCTCCAGTGTGAATGTGCTGTCACTGCCTGCAATCTGTGTGGTGAGCCCACTGCCTGCGATCACGCTCTTCAACGGATCCGTCGCCGCTGGTGTCACAGTGCGCGAGAATGGCGAGCTCTGAATGGGCGTCCCTGTCACCGATTCTTCTCGCACGTGCACCGTGTACGTGCCCGTGAGTGTCGGCGTGTACGTGGCCGTGTACTGTCCGGCAGTGGGAGGGGCCTTGCCGACCACCGAAAAGGCCACGGGAATGGACGTGTGCAGTTGGTTGATTGCCTGCACATGGAAGGTGTTGCCGTCCGTTTGCGTGCGCAAGTTGCCGAATTCGTCGCGTCCCTGGATGGTAAACGAGGCCACGACACCCGCTACTTGCGTGCCTCCAAGCCCCGGACCCGACGCCGAACTGCGCGGCGGATTCAGGGCAGAAGTTGCCGCCTCCATGGTGAAAGGAGTTCCTGCCACATCTGACGTTCCCAGTTTGACAATCACGTTGTACGTCAGCGAGCGGGTAATCGTAAACGTGGCTCGGTACTCGCCTCCGTTGCCAGTGTTGCTACGTGTCGCCTGGGTGACCTCTGCGGTGGCCACATGTTGCAACGAGATCTGTAGATTGGAGTCTGGATGCGCCGTTTGCTGGTTGTTGTACTTGTCACGCGTGCGGATGAGAAACGTGTCCTGAACGCCAGCTGTAGCCAGCGTGCGGTCGTTGCCGCCGTCGTTGTGGACGCTGCATTTGGACGCAACCGACACGTGCGGCGTGATTGTCGTTGTGAAGGGGCTGTTCTTCACATGCGTCCCCTTGAAACGAATGTGCACCTGCCAGTCGCCAGCCTTGGTCACCGAGAACGAGCCCTTGTAGGTGCCGGCGCCCGTGGCACCCACTTCGGTCATCGCTCCGAAGATCGTTGTCTCGCCCGAGCGGATCAGCTGCACCGAGAAATCTCCAGCTTCTGTGCTTGTCTCACGGTTGTTTTGGTAAAAATCACGCGCCTGCATGTCAAACACAAACGCAGTGTCGGTACCGCCGTTGCCGGCCACTCCGCCCGACAGCGCGGTGCCCGTAGCGATGCACTCCTGCGCGTACGTTGAGGCAGAGGTGATCGTTGCCACTGGGTTGGTTTCAAGGGCGCCGTCGATAAGCAAGGAGAGCTGATACGTGCCTGCTTTGGTCGCGATGTACGACACAGTGTACCGTCCTGGTGTGGGTGCATTCACCACCGTCGTGGTCTGTTGCTGATTGTCTGCCTGTCGTGTGGCGGTCAACGCGATCAACGCCCTGTCGGACGTCGAGTGGGTCTGATGTTGTTGTTGTACTGATCGACCGCATCCACCTCAAACTGTTGCGTGCCTGCGGGGCCGCCTGTGAGGCCGGCCCCAGTGGCCACCGAGTTTGTGTGGATCTTGGTCGGCTTCACGGTCACTGTGACCTGATTCGGGATGGTCACGCCGCCGATCTTGACGTCGAATGCATAAGGTTTTGCGATGGTGCCTGTGAAGCGCAGGGTGAACTGACCGGAAGTTGGAACGCCCCGAGTAACGACGGACGCCACACCACCGCTGGTCAAATTGGCAATTGAAAATTGTGTCGTGTTGATGTGAGTCTCCAGTGTGTTGGAGTGCGTGTCGCGTGTCTGAATCACCCATGTCGTTTGCACGCCTGCCTCTTGTAGTGCAGTTTGCGCGCTGTTGGACACCGAGCTCTTGAGGGCATCCACTGCAGCAGGGGTGATCGTGTACGTAAATGGGCTCATGGGGCCAAACGTGCTTTGAACTGTCACCGTGTAGGTGCCCTTCTTGGTCAGAGTCAACGGGAAGCGCACCTGTCCTTGGGACAGGTCCACATCCACCGCATTTGCAGTCACTGTCTCGGGTCCTGTGCCCTGGGCTCGAAGAAGCTGCGGCTTGACCTTCACAATGTTTTCGTACTTGTCCTTCATAGTCACGCGGATGTCCACCGCGGTGCCTGCAAGTGCTGTCCCGGCAGGCGAAACGCCCGTGAGCAGACTCTTTGTCTTGTCAAAGTTGTCGTGCACCAGAGTAAACGACACTTGGTTGGGTGACCCGATCGTCTGGCCTCCAATGCGGCCTTGGATCACGTAGGGTCCTGCAAGCGTGGCCGTGTACTTGTAATATCGCCATCCCGTAGTCCACGCGTCGTTACCACCCGTGCTCGTGCCCGGATTCAGGGATGCTGTAAAAGTCGGTCCCGAAACACGGTGCACTTCAAAGTCTTGCTTGGTTTGCTGGGAGTACCTCCTGTTCCCAAACTGATCCCTTGCGACAAAGACAATGTAGCGGAAGTCGCTGACGGTGCCTCCGTTTTGGTCTGTCTCCTGCGTGCGGATGTGGCAGTTGCTGACGCTGACCGCGCCCGGCCACACCTGAAAATCGTCCTCGTAGCCAGAGAGCTGATAGTTGTCGTAAAAGAGTTTCAGCTTCCAAGTCTTTGCCTTTGTGGGCATTGTCAGGGTCATTGTGGCGCCGTTGCCTGTACCTGCACTCTGTGTTGTTTCCACGTTGGGTTCCCCGCTGGCCTCGAACCGAGCTTTCATGACCTTGTTCTCTGCGCCAACGACGTTGTCCCACGAATCCCGGAATCCATACGTGGCTACGGCTGCAGTCGTGCCAGCATAGTAGCGGATGGCGCCGTTGGTGCCCGTGCCGGCCGATGCCAGTGTGTGTTCGCGGTCCATCGCCGCACCCACAACGGTGAAGGTACGTACGGACGTAAATGTTGTACTGTCTCCCCTGAGTTTGGCCGTGTATGTGCCCGCTTTCGTGAGCTTGAAAGGGCCAACAGAATCCTGACGATTGGTATTGGTCACATCGCCGGGGTTGGAGTTGCTACTAAAGTCAATCTGGAGATTCTTGGGCCACCTGATTTTGCCCGAGATGACTCCTGCTGGGATGACGTTGTTGAAAACATCCTTGTAGAGAGCCTTGGAGTAGTAATTGGTGTTGGATGCCGTGTACTGGTGGCCGGGACGGGGATCCGTTGTAGACGAGAACCAATCGCTCTTTGATGAACTCCAGCTTTCTGGATAATAGTCAGTGTCAAAGGGCATGTTTCCACCATTGGGATTGAGAATACTCTGGGCCGGGTTGCCGCAGCGCACGGTCATGCGGTACTTTCCCACTTGGCGGTGATCCAGGTCGTAGCGAAACGCCTTCTGAGATGATGACCATTGGTGGTACACCGGATTGTTCATGCCGGTGGTAATGCAACCAGAACACGCCGTGTAGGTGAACTGACACTGCGGGTTGGCCACTTGAATGTAAATCCGGTTGCTCCACGCATCGTATGGAAGGATGTAAACCGTCTCATCGTCGTCAACCTCCCGGTCGACAATGTCTGTGATTTTTCCTTTGCTCCAGTCGGGTGTTTGGGCGGTGATGGTGATTTGCCGTTGGTCGATTGTGTCGGAGCCGTACTTGACCTTGAGCGTCAAGCCACCGTACACGGTGGTAGATCCCCACAAGATTGTGCCAGCCGTTGTTGACTTGCGTGCGTTCATCACGTTGTTCGCAGAGATGTCCACGTTGCTCCAGTACGTGGCCACGGTCAGCACGTTGCCCTGACTGTCCTTGAGTGTCACTGTCGCGGTGTGGTCGTTGGCCGTCGTTTGCAAGGATAGCGTGGACGAAGTTCCCCATGAACCGCCGCTGACTGTACTCTTGGTGGCGTCGGGAGTGCCCGCGTTGATGGTCAGAGAGAACGGAGTGCCGGTGAGGATGTTCGTTCCCTTGTACTTGACCGTCCATTGGTACGAGCCGGGCCTGGTGAATATCCCACTGGTACACTTGTAATTTCCCTCGCCGGAAGATTCTGAACAGCTGGGCGTCGGTGCGTTTGTGCCGGTGACTTCCATCTTCAAATTGGGGTTGACTCCGGACACGGAGATTTCGTCGCCGCAATTGGGTGTGTTGGACGGGCAGTAGTCCGGGACACCCTCAAAGTCCGTGGGCTGACTGACGCCATCCTTCATGGTGATGTCCACGGTGAACGTGTATCCGGCTGTCTTTGTGTCCCCGTTGGAAGGGTGGTTGGTCACCTCGCTTTTGCTGGCGTCCGCCGCTCCTGCGCATCCCGGTGTATCCAGACATAAGCACGCAGCGGTAAATGGGAATGGGGTGTCAGTAGGTTGCTCTTGTGTCAATACCATTTGCATGAAGCCTCTTGAATGTCTGTCGTGCGGGAGAGAGAAGGAGCGCGTCTAAAAAACGTGGACTCGCTCGCTCTCGAAAAAAGGGACACGTGAGGCTCCCTCTGCACAGCGACTCACCAGAATAGACAGGGTAATGAGCTGTGACGTCGAAGAAGCAGCCGGTTTCCTGTGGCGTTCCCTCTGCGGCGGCGGTATGTGCCTTGGTATGCACGCGGACTCTGCAGGCAATGTTGTTGAATACGTGTGGCACGCCTTGGACATCGCCCGGCATGATGTACTTCATGTATCCACCGCTTTTGGTCATCTCGATGGTGCCAGCCACGGTTCCCGCAGCAGGCGCTGCAGTGCCCGCTGTGCAGTCTACACCCGCGTACGCTTTCCAATAGGGTGTTTGGGTCAGGTAGTCCTTGAGATAGTCGCCTCCATTTTGCTTCGTCCTGGTCCTGATTTCCAGCCGCATGAACCCTCCATGGGTCACACGCCACTTGTTGTTGCCGTCTTCGAGCACTGAGACCAATCCATATGCAGTGTGTCAGTTTCACAGGACAACCGTTCTGCGCGCAAAACGTCTTCGTTTCGTTCGGGCTCGCGAAACTTACACTTCATCTCCACTGTGCGCACACGACACCCCATCCCGCACCAATCCGTGTCAGTTCAACGTGCACAGGCACCACAACTGTCTCCTCTCGCTTCACTCACCTCCGTTTGTCGGATCTGGGATGCAGTTGCACCCGTTCAAACTGCCACAAATGTTTCCAATGGTTCCGCAATCCACAGCTGGTCCCTGGTTGAAGCCACAGTCAGCAGCGACCAGGACCAACACTTGGATCAGTGCAAGTGCAACCAAGATGTGTTTTCCCTTGCGCATGGTTTGCCCTGCTGCAACGAAACACCAAATGTGGGCTTTTGTTTTTCCTCTGCCTCAGCGGGAGCTCCCCCCACTCTTCCTCTTGCCCGACCCGCCATGCGAGGGCAGAGTGTTGCTCAACGTTAGGTCTAGATCGCTGTCTGGCACAAACTCCTCCACTGGTTTGCGCTTTGCTGCAGCACTTGCACTCACCACACCACGCTTCTTGCTTCCGCTGCCACTGCCACTGCTACTGCTACTTCGCCCTCCACTAGGCCCACCACCCGTTTGGCTCCCTTTCTTTGTGTGGCTCGTCTTGCCTGTGCCACTCCCGGTGCTGGTTCCCGCCCTGGCTTTGCCTCCGCTCGACCCAGACAGCGTCAAATCCACATCCGTCTTCACCTCACCGCTCGAAGTGTCTGATTTCCCGCCCCCACCGCTACCAGAAGGAACCCGCACCACGGACGAGGATTTGGTTTTGGACGACGACGACTTGGTCGACCCAGAACCGCCGCTCTTGGTGCCGCTGTTGCTTTTGCCTCCCTTCCCGCTGCCTCCTGTGCTTTTACGTCCTGCAGCTATGGTTTTGCTCACCTGTTTCTTGCTGCTTCCCTTTTCCCCTGCGCTGCTTGTGGATTTCTTTGCACCTCCCCCGCTGCTCGTTTTGCCTCCGCTCGAGCTCTTGGAGCCCTTGCTCTTCTTCCTACCCGAATTCATCGCCGTCGGCATGCTCACCTCGGCTGGTGCAATTGCAGTCACTCCAGTCTCCCCGCTGGCGTGCACCTCAATCGTCACCTTCATCGCCGCCCGCTTCCGGCTCGGCTTCCAATCTCGTTGCGGCAGCGGAAACGGTGAGCCCGTGCCGCCCCTTAGCGCGGGCACCTGTGACGGTCGGCTTCCTGTGCTGTTGCGCTTGCCTCCCAGGCCCTCCTTTGCCTCCATCGAGTCCACCAACCGCCGCGGTGTGTCGCCGCCGTCCGTGTCGCTCTCCCAATCCTCGGACATGGGGCTGCCCTCCAGTCCGTCTTCCCAAGTCACACTGCGCGCAGACCTCGGTGTCCGCGGTGTCTGTCCCCCCTTGCTCGGCTCCTCCTTGCCGCTCTCGCGTGCAGACTTGCGAGACACCTCCACCCGCATGCTCCCGCCTTTTGATCCCGCCGATGCGCTCACACCTCCCTTGGCGCTTGCTGTGCGTTTCGATGAACGCTGCGACCTGCGTGTGCTCTGCTCCCGGAAGGTTTGGATCTTTTGTGACGCCGAGTTGGCCACTGTCCGACGCCGCTGCGCCTTTGCAGCGCGCATTTGATCCATCTGTGACTCTGGGATCACTTCGCCCATCAGTTCGTCCATGTCCTCCTTGGCCACGTCCACATCGTCTCCGTACGCCACGTCTTCGTCCAGCCCGTCTGCCATTGCATGCATACCTGCAATCGGCCGCTGCTTCAGCGCCGCCGTTGCTGCGTAGTGCCGTGTCAGCTCCCCTCGCAGCTCCGATTCGTCTTCGTCGTCAAATTGCTCCGTCGTGTCGAATTCCACGTCACTGTCCACCCCATCCGAGTCGTCGTCGCCGTCATCTGCACCCCAAGACGGGGCACCACCGCCACCAGGCCGGATACTCACAGAACCAGCCAGCACAGAGTCGTTGTCCTCCGCCGCCGTGGTGCTTGCACCCGCCATGCCCCCTTGGGCCACCATGGCCGCAGCAATCGCAGCTGCACCTCCGGGTTGCTTGTTCTTTGCCGCCAGCAGGCCGCTCTTGAACGCAGCTGCCGCACGCATGGCATGCAATGCAGCACTGATGTCCTTTTTCTTGGAATGAGGCATCACTTGTTCGTCGTACAGATCAAACACGACCTCATTCTCCTCCACTTCCATCGCCGGGTCGGCGTCATCCTCGTCCTCGTCGTCTGCCCGCCGCCTGAATTGCGGCTCAAACGCAAGACCTGCCAACTCTTCCATGTCTTCGTCTTCCTCCTCCGCCTCGCTGTCGCTCCCCTCGTCCACCATGGTGCGCCTCCTGGGCTCCCCGCGCGACTGAGCACGCTCGGCTGCACCGGACTTGTACACATGCGTCGGCACATCCAGGTCCCCTGCCGACCGCGCACTGTCCAACGCAGGCACGGAAATCCGCCTTGCTGTCGATTCGCTGTCCACCTCGTCCTCTGTAAACAGGCTGCCTCGGCTGCCCCGTGTGTTTCGGTTCTGTCCCGGACGCCTCTTGTCCAGCACCAACACCTCCTCCTCCAAGTCTTCCTCCTCTTCTCCCTCCGTCTCCTCTTCTTCCCACCTCTCTCCCTCCGTTTCCGTCTCTGTGTCCGCCTCCGAGTCGTCCGTGCCCGTCTTTGATCCCACCTTCTTGCCTCCTTTCTTCCCGCTCTTGCCACTCTTGCCACTCTTGCCACTCTTGCCGGCCTTTCGCCCCTTTTTGTCCGTTTTGCTTCCCGTCGACGCCAGGCTGGCACGCTTGGGTCCTCCTTTGCGTGCACCCGATGCTGCCACTCCTCGCTTGCCCGACTGCTTTGCCCCAGCCAGCGTCTTGCGTGTCTTGCTTCCGCTTTCCGATGCCCTGCGCTTCGCCTGCTCCACCTCTTCCGCCGCCGTGGCCACGTCGGTTGACCCGCTGCGACTCATGCCCGTCGCATCCAGCGCAAGCTTGCGCAGCCTCTTGTTCTCGCGCTCCAGTGTGGCGATGCGTCGCTTGGCTGTGCGCAACTCCGCCTGCTGTGCCTTGGCACTCATTCCGTCGCCGCCGTCCCCGCCACTGGCGTCCAAACCGCCCCCTCCTTCGCCGCCTTCCACGCGCTTGCGCAGCCTTTCGTTTTCGCTTTGCTCCTCCAACAGTTTGGCTTTGGCCTGTTGCAGCTTGCCCAGCAGCCGTTCCTGCTTCTTCTTCATGGCTCCCAACTCGTCCGACTGCGACTTGATCAGGTTCAGATTGCTCTCGTTGCGCTGCGTCAGCCGCTGGTTTTCCTTCTGCAGCTCGCTCGTTTCGTTTTCCATCGAGCCCAGCTTTCCCATGGTGCGTTGCGTCTTGCGCAGCTCAGGCTCCAGCATCGCTTCTGCCGCCGTGCACCTTTCCTGCAGCTTTTCCATCTTCTTTTCCATCGCCTGCATGTCGGCAATCTTCTTGTTGGCCATGGCCGCCTCCATCTTGTACCGCTTCACTGCGCTGTCCCGCTCCTTTTCCACCTCCAGCTTGCGGTCGTACAACTCCTGCAGCTTCACGTTCAGCGCCTCAATCTCCTCCTTGCTCCCGTCGTTGTTCGATTTGCTTTCCTTGGCACTCTTCACGCGCATCTTCAGCTTGTCCACCTCCCGTGTGCGTGCCTGCAGGAAGCGTTCCGTGTCCTTTTGCCGTTGCACTGCACGCTCCAGGTCGTGCCGCGCGTCAGTTTCCGCCTGCCGCGCCACTTTGTTCTCCGTTTCCAGCTCGCCCACGCGCGTTTCCAGATTCACCACGGCGTGCCGCAGTGCTTCCTGTTTCTCCTTGTACTCCTTCAGCTTGCCCTTGTAGTGTTTCTTCTCCTCGTCTGTGGGCGGGTTTGCATCTTCCACCGTTTTGATGATGTTGTGCAGCCGCCGGATTTCGTTGTAATACACCATCACGTGCGCCTCCATCTCCGCCGCCCGTGTCAGCCGTGGGTCCTTCTGCAGATCCTGGATTTGCGTGTCCTTCACCACCAGTTGCCGCTCCAGCCGCTTGATCTGCGCCTTGAGCGACGACACCATGGTTGGGTCGTTGACCTTGCCGCCCAGCGTGGTCATGTTGACCACCGCTGCCACTTCGGCTCCCCCTGCACTGCTGCCGTCCATTCCGCCGCTGCTGGCCATGCCCGGCTGTGGACTGGCCACGGGCAACACCACCTCGGCCTCCAGCCGGCTGGATTTGCCCGCCTGGTTCTTGTAGCGGTTTGCCTGGGTCTTGAGCACCTTGTTGGCCTTTTCCAGCTCCAACACTTCGGCTTTAAGGTCCAACACCTGCCGGGACAGCTCTTCGGCGTCGTAGAATTGGCCCTCGCCACGCGCACGCTGTTTGTCCATCTTGTCGCTGGCACGGCGCAGGGCCACCAGATCCATTTCCAGCACCTTGTTCTGTTTGGCCATTTCTGTGTTTTCCTTCTTCAATTTGCTGATCTGAGCCATCAGCGTCCGCTCACGCTGGTCAGTCATGGCCCCACCGCCGCCACTCTTCCCAAATGCACGCTCGCGTGCCTGTCGGTTGCGCTTCATCACCTCTTGCGTGGCATCCGACAGCTTGGCAAACCCGGACGACCGTGCGCCTCCCACCGCAGCCGACTTGGGCCGCCGTGTCCTGCTGCTGCTGCGTCCGCGAGCGCCGCTCTTGCTCGTGGCGCTGCTCGGACGCACGCTGCTTGCCGTCGATCGAGCCGGCGACGACGCCGTGGTCGAACTCAGCTTGCGTGCTGCCACCGGTCGCCCACGCGTGTGCTGTGTGATGTTGGAAGGTCCTGAACGACGAGCTGCCACCGACGCTGAGCTTCCTCCACCCGTTCCTCGTCCATTGCCGCCTCCTTCTTCCTCGTCGCTGTCGTCAGGATACCGATTGAGACTCTTCCGTGTGTCCTGTTGCATGCTTTTCAGCTTCTGCGCCCACTCCTGACCCGACATGGATGCACTGCCTCGGCTGCTGTTGCCCTTGACGCCGCCGCCTCCTCCACCTCCGCCTCCACCTCCAGTTTGCACTTCAAACTCTTCCTCGTCGTCCACTTCGTCGTGGTCGTCTTCGTCATGGCCGCCGCCCCCTTCGTCCGAGCTGGTGTCGCTGAGGTCGTCGTCGTCCAAGTCGTCCAGATCGTCGAGGTCGTCCTCCTCGTCCAGGCCGTCGTCGTCCTCTGCCTCGGCGTCTTTGCCCTTGGCACTGCCACGCCGTGCCTGTGCTGGTTCGTGGTGTGCTCCCGTGTCGTTGAGCAAGTCATCCAGATCGTCGTCATCATCATCGTCATCATCGTCATCGTCATCATCGTCGTCCTCGTCGTAGTCGTCGTACCTTCGGCTGCTGCTGCTGGAGCGCTGTTTGTTCACATACCGCTCTGCGTCGGCATCACTCATGCTCCCGTCGCTGAGCAACAGAGCCATGTGAAGTTCGCCCACCTTTTTGGGGAGGCGCGAGTCTGCACCCGAGTTCTTGGCCCGGTTGAGTTGGAACCATTCGTCCTTCACTTGGTTTTTGGGCAGGTGCTGGTGGTACACGTAGCACTCTCCCAACACGGTGTGTGCTCGCACTTTGTTCTTCTCTACAACTTGCACTGTGGGCGGTGTGTCGTGTGCATGTTGGCCCGCGCAACGAGTGTGTGGCCGCAAAAAGAACGTGTGTCAGCCACACCCAAACACAGCGGCGGCACTCCATCTCGCCTCTCCACATGCACCCTGGCCTGTACGTCCTGCCAAACGGGCCGCGTGGGACAGCACATGCATGTGTGGTGGCAACTCACCCTTGATGGTGTCCTTGGAGTTCTTGTTCACGGAACTGGACGGGGCAACACTCGTGTCAGCAAGGGGTAACGGTTGCGGCGCCATTGGCTTACTCTATGCTCCGACCCAAACTCACAAGGCAAACTGTGTGTGATACTCCGGATGCTCTCCACGCGTCGCACTGTCCTTGTCCATATACTCCTCGCCGCCATACGACACCACCACCATCGTCTTGGCGTTGGGGGCTGTGATGTGTGTCAGCCAAAGACCAACCCTAAAAAATCCGCGCGCTCCACCCTGCTTCCTCTCTCTCCACTGCCAAGACGCCCACAAGGGGCCACTCCCAACCAGGTCTGCAGCCACCTACCTCTCACTTCCTTGCCAATATCTTTGGCCTCCAACACATGGAGCGTCAGGCGCGACATCACGTTGGCGCCCCAGGCGAACCAAAACGAACCCACAACACACCATGGACTGGCTGTTTGGCAAAACCAAAACCCCGGAGGAGATGATGAAGGAGAACAAGCGGCTGATTCGCAGGTCGATCCGCGACCTGGAGCGTGAACAGCGACGCCTGGGCACGCAGGAGAAGAAGCTGGTCAAGGAGATCAAAGAAGTGGCCGAGCAGGGCAAGATGGTGAGTTGTATGGCCCTATAACAGATGCAACGCCCTGTATGGTCGCATGTGTCACCTCCCACCTGTGTGTACGGCGGCGTGTGTCATGTTTGCGCACACTACCAAAGGACCCACGCGCCGATGAGAATTCCCACCACGGTTTGCTGACACTGCTCGCGCCTCCCATGGCCCGCGGCCTCACAGAACATCCTCAAGATCAAAACAAAGGATCTTGTGCGCACGCGCAAGCAAATAGACAAGTTTGGACGCATGGTGGTGCAGATGGAAGCTGTGTCGTTGAAGATGGAGGTGAGTTTTTGCGTCTCGCAGGGAGTCTTTCCCATTGGCCCGCAACGGCTGAGGGACGGATGCTTGTCCACGCGCCAACACAAACTGCTCACACGCAACCACACACGACTTTGCCCTTTCCCATGCCTGTTTGACGTGTCCACAGACGCTCAAGGCGACACAGTCGATGGCCCAGGCCATGGGAGGCGTGACAAAGGCGATGAAGCAGATGAACGCTCAGATGAACCTGCCGAGCATCCAGAAGATCCTGATGGAATTTGAGAAGCAGAGTGACATCATGGAGAGCAAAGAGGAGATGCTGGACGACACCATCGAAGATGTGATGGAGGAGGACGAGGACGAGGAAGAGGAGGAGGAGATCATGCGCAAAGTCCTCGACGAGATTGGCATCGAACTCAACCTCAAGCTTGCCGACGTGCCCAACGATGACATCCAATCCAGCAACACAAACAAACAAGGTCAGCAACCCCAAGGGCAAGGTGGCCATGGTGGAAGGCGGTGCAGGCACCTCTTCCTCCTCCTCGGGTTCCGGCCGCACAGGCAACAGCAACACAACCTCCAGCAGCAGCACCACCACCACCACCACATCATCATCATCATCATCATCATCATCCACAACCACAAGCAGCAGTGACACAAGCTCGACCTCCACAACATCATCCGGTGCGGGCGAAGACGACAGCAGTCTTGGTTCGCCTTCGGGCTCGTCCGACTACGACGACCTGCAGCGACGCCTGGACGCCCTGCGCAACAAGTAGACAGAACAATGGAATGGATGTTTCATGCTGTCCCAGCTGCCGCCTCACGTGGCGGCGGCAAACAACTCCAGGTACATCTTGACAAAAGAGTCGGCCAGGTCAGCGTTTGCACTCTTGGTGGTAGTGACGGCGGTTGCAGACTGCAACGACACCACAGTCTCCACGAGCACAAAGTCCTCGGTCAGAGAGTCCTCCTGGGCGAAAAAGTAAAACTTGATGGTGGAGCCCACCTTGCCCGAGGCAATCACGGCAATGTGGTTCTTCTTCATGGCAGCAACCACCGTGTTTGTGTTTGGCTCGCGTGCCACCTGGCTTTCGGTCTTGACTCCGCTGCCCAGCCTCTCCCACAGCTGCTGGAACTTCTCCGGCGCCAGCTGCGGCTTCTCGCGCAGCACCAGTCCCTGTCCCGACTGTTGCTGTTGCTGCGATCCCTGCTGCGAAGTGCCTCCAAGTGGGCCGTCCAAAAAGTCCAGCAAGCCTCCGCCCAGGCCGCTGCTACTCGACGACACCGTCTGCTTGCCTTTGTCGCCGCTGCCGCCCTGGTCCAGGCTGCCAATGAGCATCTCTGGGCCTTCGTACGTGTCATCCTCCTCGCCTCCCATCAGATCGTCGTCCCCATCGTCGCCCTCTGCGGCCTGCTCGTAAGCAGTGGGTTGCCCCGAGCCGCCGTCGTTCTTTGCCCCTTCCTTGTCTGCGTTGTCCTCGCCCACAAACACCGTGTTGGGGACGCTCTCGACGATGAAGCGGTCCGAGGGCTGGCCGTAGATGACGGCGAGCGTGTTGAACTCCTCCAGCAGTTGGTCGTAGAGCGCATCCTCCTTCTCCTCCACAAACTCCTCCACAACCTGCTTCTCCACGGCCACCACCTTTTCCGCCTCGGTGACGTCAAACTGCAGCAGGCGGTAGTAAAACATGGCGCGGTCGTGGACGTCGGCGTGCGAAAAGTCGTTGGTGGCCTTTTCCAACAGCGAACCCAGCATCTTTTGGCACTCCGGCGGACGCTTGATAAACAGCTTGACGGCGGCGGTGAGCAGAGCCTTTTTGATGGTGGGCGACGTTTCGCTTTCGTAGTCGTCGACGAGAGACTCGAGCAGGTAGGGGGCCTCCCAGATCTGCTCGCCGTACTCGCCAAGCATCCACACGACGGTGGCCTTGCCCTCGGGGTCCGTGATGGTGTTGAGGCAGCCCTTGAGGGTGGGGATGATCTCTTGGGCGCGGTCTGGATACTTGCGCAAGAGGTCCTTCATCACGGTGACTGTCTCTGCGCCGATGTAGTCGACGTCCATCTCCAAAAAGGTGAGCAGCTGGCCAATGCAGAAGGAGGCTCCCTCGGGCACACGCACTGCAATTTTGCCCAGGCAGCGAATGGCCTTGCGCGCAATATCCATGTCGACGTCGGTGACGGTGGTGGCGAGCTCGGTGGCAATCTCCTCGCCGTTCTCGAGGTCGCAGATGGCGGTCATGATGTCCAGCTTGAGGGTTTTCAGGTAACTGGGGTCGTTGTAGCGGCAGAAAAAGTGTTTAAACTCGCTGCGGAAGAGTCCCGGATGCTTGCTGACGAGCAGGTTGATGTGCTTGAGGGTGGCAAAGGCCATTTCGTGGTCCGTGCTCATCAGGGTAACCAGTGGGGCCTTGATGGTTTCCAACACGTCTGCGTGGACTTCGGGCACGCTCTCGGTGAACTTGAGAAACACATCGATGGTGGCCAGCACCACAGCGCTGTTGGCGTGCTTCAATTTGTCGGTGATCACGTTCTGTGGTGCGAGTGAATGAGTGAGTGAGTGAGTGAGTGAGGATGTCATGGGTTGCAGAGGAGCTGTAGCAGGGAGAGCGGACACGGAGGGCTGTGGAGTAAAGCCACACACAAACCAACATACCATGATATCGTACATCTCGTCCTCGGACTCGGGTTCGTACTTGCGCAGCAGGTGCATGACCTCGCAGAGACTCCACTCGTTGAACTGGCGCAAGTTGTTAAGCAAGTGGTAGACAATGGCCTTGTTGAAAGCCATGCCTCCCTCGTCACGAAGGATCTCGTTGAGGGCGTGGATGCAGTTGGTGACCACGGTGCCGTCGGTGTCCTTCAGCATCTCGTACAAACGGTCGACCATGCCGGATTCTGGAGGGGAGGCAAAGGGGGCGGTGATGGGTGGTTGGGTGAGGGGACGGGAAACGAGAGGGAGAAGAGTGTCAGATGTGCCAAGGGAAGAGGATGGCCAGCGTGGGAAAATGAGGCACGAGGAGACGCACCAGTGACCGTTTCCGGCGACACGTAGAAGAGCTTGATGAGGGCATTGACCGCGTTGCGACGCACATAAGCGGACTGATCAGCCAGGCCCTTCTGGATGGGATCCATAAGGTACTCGACGATGTTGTGCAACCTGTGCGGGGTGAGCAAAACGGTGAAGCGCAGAAGGTGAGCGGTGGGATTTCCCCTCTCGGGCCCGGAGCGCAGACATACCTCATGGAGCAGAGGGTGCGCAGAGCCAGACCGCGAACCATGGGATTGTCATCCTCGCAATCTTTGCAGAGGGTGTTGACCGCCATGATGGCCATCTCGGCATTGGAGGCGGCGTAGTTGACCAGATAGAGGTAGATCAACTTCTTGGACACCATGTCACGTGTGTAGGACGCCTGTGCATGAGAGACAATGTTAGTGGACGAACGCCCACAAGGCATGGCTGGGAGCTGTGCAGGTTTGCAGAAAGGTGCACGCCCCATGCAACAAGCAACAGAGCGAGACAACGCGGCGAGTTTCGTCATCCCTCTCGTCTCGTGCCGCGTGCACAGGCGAGAAACGCCACAGCACGCGCAAAGGGGATCGGCAAACGCAACGGGAGGGAAGCGCGGATGGGGATAGGCAGGATCGCCACAGGCGCAGATGGACGTACCAGCACCATGTCCGGGAAGAGGCCCGAGACGTCGATGCCTTGGGTCATGTAAGCAATGACCTTCTTGATGACGTCTCGCTTGCGGCTGCTGTCGCTGTTGACGTGCTTGCTGCGCAGATGGGCACGCAGCTCATTCACCTCAGCTTTCTTGAGGTCGTTGAAGTACCGACCGCCGGAGGAAGCCATGGGGCAAGAAGTTGTGGTGGTGGACCTGGTGAGGCAAGGGTGACCCCGGTTCACACGCAATACACGTTCATTGACACACAAGGGTGTGTGTGGAAGAAGGGTGTGCGTGAGGATGGGTGAGGGTCATTTGGTTTCGATCAGGCCTTGGTTTCGTCAGCAATGGTTGCCAGTTGCGGCACAGGCTGCGAGGAGGAGGACACCGATGACGGCGGGGCATCCTCGTCGGTCACAAGACGTGCATGCCACATGTCCATGACTTCGGCCATCTTCTCTGCAGTGAGTGAGACGTGGGGCGGGCTGCACTTGTCGCAGCGTTCGATGAGAGCATCTGGACAGCAACTCAGGCCGATACACGCCAGGCAGGAGACCAAAGCTATCTGAGCGACAAGGATGAAGGTCACAGGCGCATAGATCAAGATGAGCAGAGCCGCGCGCAGGGCATAGAGGGGGGTGTCGAGCAAAATGCTGTAGAGGACCCATGCGACGCGAGACATGGTCCCACGGATAAATACGCCGGCGTCCTCTCTCCCTGTGAGCCACATGCAGGTCACACGTGCATACGGGGCACCAGCGATGGCCACAAAGAAGTAGAGGAGAAAAAGGAGGCCGCTGCTGAGAATGTCGCGCGTGGTGTAGGCCTGCACAGCCCACAGCAGCAGCGAGGCCTTTGCACCGTGGAACATGTGCACCAAGTTGAACACAGACGTAATGTCTGCATGTCTCTGGCCGACAGCCAGGACCCGCGCACGCTTGCTCTGTGCCTGGGTCGCGCGAGCAGCTTTCAGCTGCCCCTCGGGAATGACACCCCAGCACACTTCACCATCGGAGGCTAACATGCGCCAAAAGTCGCCCAGGCACATGATGGGGAAAAGGGATGTCAACGTGACCACAGCTGTGACAGTGAATCCGCTGTACTCGGCCTCGTCTCCCTTGCCCAATGGACGCAGGATGAGCCGTTGGCATTGGATGGTGTCCAAGATATAGCTTGCCATCATATAGCGCGCCTTGAACGCCGCAACAAGAACGATGGAGGCGGGAAACACAGCCGATGAGGGGGTGTTCACCCAGGCGGCGATGAGGGACCACTGCAGGACGTCGCAGGCAGGCACGCACCAGTGGTACGGTGCGTAGTCCAACAGATGGTCTTCATCCATCAGATTCGACTGCGTCTTGGCGAGTCGGATGGAGATGACGATGCTTGCAAAGTTGAAAACGGGCCCCAGCATCGGGAGCCAGGCAAACGTCAGCCAGCGGCGCATGTTTGCGATCGGCGCCATTTCGTACAGCCAGAACCGAGAGAGATTGTACACAACGGCTGTGTTTGCCACGCTGCCCACTGTGAGGAGCATCAGACCAAGGCTTGTCACCGCTCGAGGGTTGGTGAGCATGTTCCTTGTGCTCAGCGCCACAAAGCCGCCCACAAAGACAAACGAGGCCGACACCACGGACAGGTGAAGCCACAGTTTGTGAAAGGGCATCAGGCTGACATTGTCCGGTGCAAACCACACCACCGACATGATGGAGCACACGGGGGAGGCCAGGGGAACAACCTTTGCCCACCTCACCGCTCGGCTCTCACCTCCACCTTCTTCTCCCTTGTTCGTCAAAATCAACAGTACCCCAACAATCCCAACCCCAAGCACCAGCCAAGCCGGCCAGGAGGAACCGGCACGTGAGGCACGAAAATCGGGTTTGTAGCCGATCTGTGCGAGATATTTCCCAAACGGCATCAGGCCCTGTGCGGAGGCTGGCAACTGCTTGCCACACGTCGAATTGTCGTTGTCGTCCGCCCTGGCCAGAAGCATGCCCTGAGCAAGATCCCATCCTTCCAGGTCGACTGCGTTGTTGGGGCGGGGGTTGTCGATTGGCGAAAAACTTGTGCAGTTCTTCTCCGTGCAGTGACGCGGCCAGCCGTTGTCAAAGGGGGGCCATTCAATGTTGGGCACACGCAAGGGATTCCACACCCACACTTGCACGGGTTTGTCGAGGCCCTTGGAGGGGGATGGACCGTCGAGCTGGACCGTGACATCCAAGGCGCCAACACGCGCCAGGGCGTCCTTGAGAAGGGAGCCCTGTGTGCAGCACGGCTGTGTGGCCTGGGCAGAGGAGAGAACCAAGTTGCAGAGCTGATCAGACCCCTGTGTGACAGTGACTCGGATGGACACCCCTTCAGGAGCCTCGCGCAGTTCCACCAGAGGCACCAGCGGCAGCTCCACGTCTCCAAAGACCTCAAACTGCTGCGGCAACGTGCGCACCGTCATCGGCCCCAACGAGTCGGCGTAGGGCACAGTGACAAACGCAGTGAACAGTGACAAGACAAGCGCAAGGACAAACGGACACGAACGCGTGCACTTGTCCCGGTCGCTGTTTGGAAAGTGCATTGATTTTGTTGTCTGCGTGTGTGTGTGTGTGCTCATCATCATCATCATCATCCTTGGTTTGGGCAGTACCGCCCAGCTTTCGCATCCTCGCCCCTCCATGGTCACACACAGGATCACAGGGTGTCAAAAAGCACATCCAGACCCTGGCCGACCTCCCAGACGGCGATACCACAGCCGAGCTCGTTGGCCAGGGCCACGCGCGCATGCACAGACATGGGCGTGGGATAGAACATGACTTGGTTGTCCTTTGTGCGGGCCACATGCTCCTGTGTCTGGGCATCCCACTGCAGCTTGCTTCGGCTCCCCTTCAGTCCTTCTGCAAAATCCCGTCCCAAAATCGCCCGCCCGCTCCCACTGGCACTGTACATCATTCCGTAAAAGTTGAGTCCAATCAAGAGCTTGTGTGCATCCGTGTCCACCAGCAGCTGTTCTTCCTCCTTGTCGTTGCCTGCCGCCGGACGCAACACCTGCAGGGCAGACGCACGCACCCAATCCGCCGGTGCGTTGGGTCCAGGCGACCCACTCCCGCTGTAGTCGTACGTCATCAGACTCAGATGGTCCACAAACGGCGTGTAGAGCTTAAACTCCCCGTGGGCAAACAGAGGCTCAGGCCCTCGCTGCGGTGGAATCACCATCACAATGCGCTTGCCATGCACCAGTTTCTGCCTCAGCCGCATCACAAAACGCAGAAAGTTGCGGTAGAACAGCGACGTGCGCGGCACTCCCGTGTCCAGTGTCACCCCGTCCAGGCCGTACCGATCGCAATGCTTGCTCACAGACGTGGCCAGCGCGTCCATGTTCTCGTCCGAGCGCAGCAGCTTGAGAAAGTCGTCGCCCACCCATCCGTCAAACAGGAACCGCGGCACAAGCTTGGCTTTGCCTGAGCTTGCATCTCGCACCGCCTGCATCCATCCTCCGTCCACATTGTGCTGCCCCACAACAGCCACACTCCCATCGTCCTGGATCCTGGGTGCACAGAGAGATAGAGGAACACAGAGGGACACACATACACACAAGCATACACACAGTGTCAGCGACTCGTACTGTGTGAGCCTGAATCACCAACCCCCACCCCCGCACGTACTGCTTCAAATCAAACCACACGGGCGCCACCAGCGTAAACTTGTTTCCGTAAATCTTGACGGCATCGTAGCCATAGTTGTTCCAGGGCGTGACATACGCCAGGGCGTCGTAGTGTGCCCGTTTCGTCGTCTGCTGCGGCGTGCTCGCTTCCAGCGCCTTTACCAGAGCCCCACGCGTCACAGACGTCTTGACAAGTCCGCTCCCATACGCATCCCGGCCCTTGGATGACCCTGCCGCCCCAGAGCTCTTTCTGGTCGACGGTTTCGCTGTCACCTCCAGCACCGTGGCAGCAAGCACAAGCACAAGCACCAGCGCCACTCGCTCGCCCACCCGTGTTCCACACTGTCGTCCAGACACAGACATGAACCCCAGTTGTTTTGGTGCAGCAACCGCATCAGCGCTTGAGTCATGCGCAGCCGGCTCCAACCCAGTTCCTCTTTCGTTGTCGAAAAACCCCACCCTGACCCATGTTTGCTCGCAAGCTCGGCAGCTGCTCTGGGTCATCTGCATGCACCACCGTACGACGCATGGCATGCCAAAGTGTCGGCCGTGCTGTGTCACGACCCGCATCGTCGACGGCGGGCGCCTTGCGGTTGCCCCGAGCTGCTGTACCGAACCACACCGCCGTCGTGCACAAGCCACACACGCCCCTTTCCTTGTACAGCCGTTGGGGTGGCGTGTCGGCCTCTCAACGCTCCACCGCCCTGGCCGGAGACGCCGGACGTTCTGTCGGGACTTCCATGCGCGGCGGCGCCGCACTGATGCACCGCCACAGCCTACGCATGGCGCCGGAAACGCACCCTGCTTCGCCCGCATCGTCCACAAGCGCACCTGCGGCCACTCTCCACGCGACAGTGGCCAAGGATGGCCAGGACGCCGATGAGGTTGCGTCGAACCGTCGCGAAGAAGATCGGCCGACGACCCCTGGCAACAACCAAAACGGCTCTCAGGTGGCTCGTCTGCTTCCTGTGTATGCCTCGCTGTCCAAGGCGCGTCTTGGGGCTTTGGTGGTGGCCACCACGGCCTTTGGGTTTGCCATGCATCCTGCTGCCGCCCTTACGCTAAGCCAGGTTGGCTTGCTGGCCACCACCTGTGTGGGCACCTCTCTGAGCGTGGCCTCCGCTGCCACCTTTAACCAATGGTGGGAAGTCGAATCGGATGCCCAAATGCCTCGCACTGCCAACCGGGTGCTGCCTACGCAGCAGATCAGCCGCCAACATGCTTTCAACTTTGGCCTGGCCACAGGGCTGGCTGGACCCGCCATGCTGGCCCTTGGGGTCAACCCACTCACCGCTGCCCTGGCCGCTTCCAACGTGCTTCTGTACTCGCTCGTCTACACGCCCATGAAGAAGCACACCACGCTGAACACCTACGTGGGGGCCATTGTCGGCGCCATCCCGCCCATGATGGGTTGGGCCGCACACACGGGCACCCTCGACAGTGGCGCCTGGCTTCTGGGTGCCCTTCTCTTCACCTGGCAGCTGCCCCACTTCTTTGCCCTCTCCTACACTATCCGTGGGCAGTACGGCAAGGCCGGCTACAAGATGCTTGCCTCCTTGCATCCGGAAAAGACCCCCACACGCATCCTGCAAACCAGCCTGGCCATGCTTCCTTTTGGACCCCTTGCTGTGTACCTGGACCTGTGTGAGCCCCTCTTTGCCACCACAGCCACCGCCGCAACCGGCTACCTTTGCTACCTCTCCTACCGCTTCTACAACGAGCACACAAACAGCAACGCCCGCAAAGTCTTCCTTGCCACCCTTCCCTACCTGCCTCTGCTCCTTGCCCTCATGCTGGTCAGCAAAAAGAAGAGAACGACCGGTGAGGGCGACGACCAAGACGATCTGCTTCTCCCTACTGCCACAGCATGAAACGCATGCTTGCAGCTTGCAATGTCAATGAAATCCTCCAACTGAATCCTTCATTTCACCCTTCGTTTCTGCGTCGTCTCTGCATCATCATGCCATGACCAGCATCGAGGCCAACACACACAGCACCGCCAGAGCCAGAGCAGAGAGATGACCCGTGCTGCTGGCGTCACTGGCCACAGTGGTGGCCTTGGGCGTGGGCGTAGGTGTGGGCGTGGGGCTGGCCGTTGGCGTGGGGGTTGCGTTGGGCGTGGGTGTGGGCGTTGCGTTGGGGTTGTACACACTGCAGTCGTCGCCGGTGTAGCCTGTGTTGCAGCTGCAAGAGCCGTCACCATTGCACGTGCCGTGTCCGTTGCAATTGCCTCCACCCAGGCACGAGCTGGACGTCTGAGCGTCGGTCTCCTGCACCGAGTTGGACACGAAAAAGTCGGTAAAGTGACGGGTGAGGCCGCAGACCTGCGAACCATCGGCACTCTCGGTGATGTTGGAGGCGCAGACCACCTTGCGTGCCTCCTCCTTGTAGTAGGCGAAGCACAGCGAGGCGTAGTTGCCCATCAGGTTCTGCGGGATGAGATCCTTGTCCACACACAGCTTGGTCGGCTGCGGGAAGGGCTCGCTCACGTTGTTGGCATCCACCTCCAACACACTGCTAAAGATGTTGTTGGTCACACCACCCGTCCACTCGGCCGGTCGCGTGTAGTTCTCGTAGCGAGAGCGCGGTGCACCCTGGATGCGCACGGCGACGGCGTTGCCATCCTTGCCGCGCACAGCACCAGCCGGGATGGTGATCACACCCAGCTCCGTGCCGTCGCTGCCCACAATGGCAGGCGTCTGCTCGAGGAGCAGCGACACGGTGACACGCACGGGCACCAACTGGCGACGGAACGGCGGGGTCGGGCACGTGCGGTTGCCGATGCCTCCCTGGCAGGAGCCGTCCCAGCAGCGCATCGCGTTGGTGCCTGCACACAAACACTGCGTCTCGTCGCTCACACAGCGTCCGTCGTCACACTCGACCTTGCCCAGGCCGCAGCTGTCCGACGGCGGGCATGCCTCGCGGCACACCGAGTCGTCGCACAGGCGCTGGTTGCCCGGACACGTGGGTGCGGCGCCACAGACTGTGGTGCCGGACACACACGTTCCATCGGGACACTTCTTGGGCGTGGTCTTGGGGCAACGCTTGATGGGGTCGCAGGCGTCAAAGGTGGACGCACAGCTGCCGTCGGGGCACACCACTTCGCCCGTGGCACAGCTGCTAAACGCTCCCACTTGGTCGTAGCACAACTTCTGGGAGGCGCGGCACTGGCCGTCGGCACACAGGAACGGGGTTGTGGGATCCGTGCAGGCTGCGGTCTTTGCGCAATCTGCAGGAGTCTCCACACACTCGCCCAACGGGCAGCGCACAGGCATCTGGTCGGGACAGCGTTGGGCTGCAGCCGCACACGTTGTGGCGTCGCCACAGGTGCCGTCCACGCAGCGCTTCTGGCCAGACGGGCACGTGGCAAGCGGGCGGCAATCGGTCTCTGTTGCGGCGCAGGAAAAGTCGGCACACTTGACAGGCTTTGTGGCGGGACACACAGTGGTGGCCACACACTCGCCACGCTTCTGGCACGACCCATCGGGGCAGCGCTGCGGGGTGCCGATGGGGCATCCGTTGACGGTGCGACACGTGCTGCGATCCTGCACACAGGCACCATCGGCACACTTGCTCTGGCCCGAGGGGCAGCCCGTCAGTGCGCTGCAGTTGGCTTCGCTTCCGGCACACTGGCCATCGGGGCAGCGGAAAGGCATGGTGGCGGGGCAACCCGTGGTCGACGGGCAACTGGCCTGGGTGGCCACACACGAGCGGTCCCAGCAGCGGTACGGCGTGGCCACAGGGCAGCCGTTGGGGGCCTCGTCCACAGGCTGGGCGGGACATTGGGCCTGGGATTGGACGCAGGAGCCACGGGAGCAGCGCACGGGTGCGTTGCTGGGGCATCCGTTGCCTGCCAGACACTCGGCCTGAGTGGGCGCACACTTGCCGTTGTTGCACATGACCCAATCCAGGGGGCAGTTGTTGCCCGGCGGGCATTCGCCCTGGTTGGCGCGGCACTGGCCGTTGGCACAGCGCGTGGGCTTATCCGTGGGGCAGGGAAGCACCACCGAACACTCGTCCGCCGCAGCCACACAATCACCATTGGCACACAGCACAGGTCGGTTCACATCCGTGCACAGCGTGCGGTTGATGCGACTGCGCGGGCAGTTGGCAATCGAGGCTGCGCAGAAGCCGTCCTCGCAGCGAATGGGCGCCGATGCCGGGCACACCGCCGCGGGGCAATCCTGGGCGCGGCTCACACACGAATGGTTGGCACAGCGGAAGGGGGTGGCCAGCGGGCAGCCGTTGGCCTGCGTGGAGCCACATTCGGCGCGGCACACGCCATCGGCACAACGGGTGGTGCCTGCGGCCGTGCAGGTCGGGGCCTGGGTGCACGTGGCCTCACACAGACCGTTCCAGCAACGCGACGTGCCGGGCAGGCAGCCGTCGCTGAGTTTAGCGCAGCGGCTGGCGTCGACGGCACAGCTGCTGTCGGGGCAGCGGAACGGCTGCTTGAACGGACAGGGCACCTCGGGACACGGGGTGCCGGCGGCGTAGCAGCGGCGGTCGGGGCAGCGTTGGGGCTTGTGTGCAGGGCAAACGTTGTCGCCGGCCACACACTCGGTCACATTGGCCACGCAGCGCTGGTTGGGACAACGGATGGGCGTGGCAACGGGACAGGCCGGAAGATCTTGGCAGGCGGCCGGACCGCTCACACAGCTGCCGTCGGTGGGGCAAAGGTACGGCGTGGTGCCCTTGCACTCCACGGCCACACAGTCGCGGTTGGAACGCACACAGGTGGAATCGGGACACTTGAACGGGGTGTCAGGCGGGCAGGACACAGGCGTGCCACACTGACCCTGGGCATCGGCACATGCACCCGACGGGCAGCGGCGCACGTTGTTGGGACAGGCTTGCGGGGCAGGGCAGGCGTCGGCGTTGAGGCGACAGCTCAGATCGCTGGCACACAAAAACGTGCGGCCGGGCTGATCGCACTTGACCACGGTGGCACACTCGCGCACAGTGCGAGCACACTCGCCCGTGGGGCAGGTCACGTTGGGACAGCGCTGGTACGGCGGGCACTGTGCCAGGCTCGCAGCACACTGGCCGTCCCAGCACTTGGTGCGGTCGGCCGGGCAGGCAGGGTTGCTGCCGCACAGGCCGTGGTTGGCCTTGCATGTGCCATCTGGACAGCGCACCTGGCCATTGGCTGCGTCGCACTGTGTGGCTGTAATGTCCGGGCACTGGGCCACGTCGGTCACACACGTGTGTCCATCCGCACACTTGACGGGTGCCGTCGACGGACACAGCTTGGTGGAGCACTCCTCAGGCTTGGTCACACAATGGCCGTCGCCACAGCGGTGCTGGCGCGACGGCGGGCAGGCCAGTGCGGCGTTGGCCGCACACTGAGCAGCGTCGGTCTTGCAACTCTGGTCGGGACACAGCACGGGTGCAGTGGCCGGGCATTGGATGTACTGGGGACACTGCGACGCGGCTGTGGCACACTCACCACGAGGGCAGCGCACAAGACCCACGGGACAGTCGCTGGGCGGCGCACACTTCTTGATGTCGTCCGTGCACGTGCCATCCTCGCACTTGACCGTCAGCGGGGCCACACAGATGGCCACGGTGCTGCACTGGTCGTACCCACTGGCACAGCTACCGTCTGGGCAGCGCACTTGTGCGTTGCCACACACCAGCGCCGCGGGGCACTTGTCCAGCGAGGTACGGCACGCGCCGTCCTGGCACTTGACTGTGCCCGACGGACACGACGTCAGCTGCGGGCAATCGCTGGCCTGGGCGCGGCATGAGCGGCCGTCGGGGCAGCGCACGGGTGTGGTGCCACCGCACACAATCAGAGCCTTGCACGAGGCTGCGTCGGGCGCACAGCTGCCATCGGGGCACGCCACGTTGCCTGAGGGGCAAGTGGTGGGCGTGGGGCATTGCTGCAGATCGGCCACACACTTTTGGTCGGCGGTGGGGCAGCGCAGAGGCGTGGCGGCGGGGCATGCCTCGGCCACGCGGCATTCGTTGAAGAAACGGCCGCAGGTGAAGCCATCGGGGCACAGGACGTTGCCCGGCGGACAGCGCACACTCGTGGGACACTCAGAGAGGGTGCGTCGGCACGTCTTGGCGTCTTCACACACCACCATGTCAGGAGGACAGAGGGCGCTGGCGTTGAACTTGGGACAGGCAGACGAGTCGACGGCGCACTGGGGCGGGATCGACGCACAGCGGAACGGGCTTGTGGGCGGGCACTGGCACTCGGCGTGGGTGCCTGCACACTGGTTGTCCCAGCAGCGCACAGGAGCAGTGGCCGGGCAGGCGCCGTTGGCCAGGCACATGGAGCTGTTGGTGACACAGGTGCCGGACGGGCAACGCACGGGGTTGCTCGGCGGGCAGCCGCACTGCTCCGGTGAATCCACACACTTGGTGGTGCCGAAGCATTGGACCTTGCCCGGAGGACAAATGGCGCCGCAGAACGAACTGTTCTGTGCGCAGCGGCCTGTGTCGGCACACTTGTGGGGTGCGTTGGGCGGGCACGGGCACAGATCAAACGAGGAGCGGCAGGACGAGTCCCAGCACTGGGCGGGAGTCGTGCCTCCGCATGCACTCGTGCACTCGGCCTGCGTGGTTGCACAGCGCTTTGTGTCTGCACACTGCACCTTGTCTGGCGGACACGGGCAGTTCTGAAAGTCGTCCTGGCACGAGGAGTCCCAGCACAACACGCGCGGAGGCGCACACGAGTTCTGGTCCTGGCAATCGGCCGTGTTGTTGGCACACAGGCCATTGGGGCACTTGGACAGACCCAGCGGACACGGGCACTCGCCGTAGTTGTTTGCACACGAGCCGTCGCTCTGGCAGCGCACCTTGTCCGCGGGACACGTCGTCGTGCCACACGACTGCTGCGTGCCGGGCACGCAGAAACCGCGCAGGAACAGGCTGCCATCCACACGCGTGCCGTTGCTCAAGCACTTGCCATCGCCAGGCGGACACGGGCAGTACGCCACGCCAGGCACACATGTCGACGCCGGGTCGTTGCATCGGTACGGATCCGAGGCAGGGCAGCCGTTGTTGCCGCCGCCCGTGTTGCTGCACTGCGTCTGGCTGCTCAAACATTTGTTGATCGACGCGCAGAAGAAGCCAGGGCACGCGTCAGGCGGGCAGTTGGCAAGCTGGTCCTTGCACAGAGGCGGTTGGCCGTTCATGGCCGCTCGGCACGTCACAGGCAGGTGGGACAGCGTACCTTGGCCACATGTGGGGGTCGTCGTGCCACCACCGCCTCCGCCGGTGCCGGGGTTGTTGTTGTTCATGCACGCTGTCGAGTTCTCCACGCACATGTTGGTGCTGTTGCACCAGTAGCCCGGGCATGCGTCCATGGGGCACGCCTGCAGGCGATCGCGGCACACTGGTGGCTTGCCGTCCATGGCGTGCTTGCAAGTAAAGGGAACGCCAGCGAGGGCTCCCTGACCACACTGTGCGGTCTGGCCACCTCCGCCACCGCCACCACCCGAGTTGGGACACAGAGTCGAGTTCTTCACGCACATATTGGTGCTGTTGCACCAGTAGCCCGGGCATGCGTCCATGGGGCACGCTTCCAAACGATCGCGGCACACGGGCTGCATGCCGTTCATGGCGTGCTTGCAAGTAAAGGGAACACCAGCGAGGGCACCCTGACCACACTGTGCGGTCTGGCCACCGCCGCCACCGCCGCCGCCACCTCCGTTGTGCATGCACACGGTCGAATTCTCCACGCACATGTTGGTGCTGTTGCACCAGTAGCCTGGGCATGCGTCCATGGGGCACGCCTGCAGGCGATCGCGGCACACGGGCTGCGAGCCGTTCATGCCACCCTTGCATGTGAATGGAGTAGCAGCCAAGGCACCTTGTCCACACTGCGCCATGCCGCCTCCACCGCCGCCGGTGCCGGTGCACAACGATGCGTTCTGCACACACCTGTTCAAGGTGGCACACCAATACGCGGGACAAGCACTCATGGGGCACGCCTCCAGACGGTCACGGCACACGGGTTGCGAGCCGTTTCCTCCATGCTGGCACGTAAACGGAACGCCCGCATACGCTCCCTGTCCACACTGTGGGGTCTGGCCTCCTCCACCACCTCCTCCGCCGCCACCGTTGTGCATGCACATGGTCGAGTTTTGCACGCACATGTTGGTGCTGTTGCACCAGTAGCCGGGGCACGCGCTCATGGGGCAGTTTTCCAGACGGTCCTTGCACACGGGCTGCGAGCCGTTCATGCCCCCCTTGCATGTGAACGGTGTGGATGCAAGTGCTCCATGTCCACATTGTGGGGTCTGCTGGCCGCCGCCACCACCGCCTCCCATGCACACGGTGGAGTTCTGCACACACTTGTTTGTGCTGTTGCACCAGTAGCCCGGGCACGCGCCCATAGGGCACGCCTCCAAGCGGTCACGACACACCGGTTGCGAGCTGTTTGTGCCATGCTGGCAAGTGAACGGGGTCGAGGCGAGAGCACCCTGACCGCATTGAGCCGTCTGCTGGCCTCCGCCGCCACCGCCACCACCACCGCCGGTGTTGTTGCATGCTTGCTTGTACGCGCACGTGTTCATACCACCGCCGTTGTTGCACTGGAATGCCGTCGGACAGGCGCTGTAGGTGCAGTTGGACGCGGAGCCCACGCACTTGTCACCGCAGCGGAACGGCAGGCTACCGGGACACAGACCGCACGATGCATTCGAGTTGCGGCACTCTCCCATCTTGCCTCCACCCATCACGTTCGATGTGCATGTGATGCCCTCGTTCGGGCACGTGTTGGCTGTGTGTGCCGTGCCGTTTTTCAAAACGTGTCAGTTTCTCTCCTTGTGAAACGCTTTTGCGAGGAACATTCTGGGCTCCCTTCCTCCGGAGGCTCCACTTGTCATGTGGCCTTCACAAGCCCCACGCGCACGCCTCCACATCCCCAGCAAGCAGAGTAGCACCCCTTGCCCCTCTCTTGCCGCGCATCAGGACATTCCTTCCTTTCGCGCTCGTTTTTTCCTTCTGCAAACAAGCACAAAATATGCGAAACACGCT
Organism: Mantamonas sphyraenae; assembly: GCA_026936335.1. Classification (NCBI taxonomy): domain Eukaryota; family Mantamonadidae; genus Mantamonas; species Mantamonas sphyraenae. The sequence continues at coordinate 183,763 of JAPMXV010000007.1, forward strand.
CGCGCCTCAACTTACGCCCCTTGCACTCAGAGAGTCGATCAGCACACCTGTTGTTCGCACACAGCACCAAAGGACACTGTGCAGGCGCACACATAGTCGAGTTGGTCACGCACGACCCGTCTTTGCACCGAACTGGCGCATTGTCAGGGCACGAGCAGTGAGACGCGTCAAAACGACACCTTCCTGCGTTAGGGCCGTTGTTCGGGCACTCAATGCCCGGGCAGCTCTGCGCACGACCATGTCAGTGTACGTTCGCTCCCAACCGTGTCCGCTCAACCTCCCCAAAAGTGCGCAAACACCTCGCTTCCATTTGTGTGCATCCGGATCAGGAAAAAACGCAGCAAAAACGCACCAGCAAGCCCGAGCACTCGGAAACAACGTTCACGCATCGGTTGTCTCCACATTGAAATCCACTGCATGGAGGCGGACCTTGCCCTTCAGCTTGCAAGGCCGCCGCACACATCACAAAAATCACAAGTGCAAACTTGTTCGCGAGCGACATGGAAGTTCGTGGTTGTTTTGTTTCGTCCATCGGGGCACACCCACGCACCCACTCACACTCCTCCTGCTCCATCCATCCCATCCCCGAGCACCGGCACGCTACCCAATCCCAACGGGTCATCGTCGTTGCTGCCTCCTGAAGCGCTGCCCTGTCCTCCGCTTCGTCGTTGCTGCTTGCCTCGCTTCTTGATCAGCATCGCTGTGTTTGCCACATCCCCCCCGGAACGGCCCGACGGCGTCGTCACAGTTACACTCACCTCCTCATTTCCGTTCCCTTGCCCACTCGATGGCGGCCTGGGCTTCGGCAACTCGCTCGCTTGCGCAACGGCTGTGCGTCGCGTCCGACGGCTCTTGCCCTTGCCCTTCTCCTTCTCATCCCTCCCTTTGCTGTCCTCTTCCAGGCTCAGCTCGCTCGCGTCTTCCGTCTTGGGCACAGGACTGCGTGATTGACTGCGTCTGCTGAGTCCCAGGTCTTCCAACTCCATCTCACTCAGCCCTTCCAGCAGACCGTCGTCTACCCTTCGTGACCCAATCCCCTCCTTTGCCAGCTCTTCACCCATCAATCGGTGATCCTCAGACATACTTTGCTCCTCCTCCGACATTCGCGGCCCTTGCGATCTGCTCATAAGCATCGGTGTCGCAGACCCGCGCCTTCCGGCACCGCCTTCGCTGCTCCTTCTGCTCCCACTCGACGACGAGCGCATCATCTCAAAGCGAGAAATGCTTCCCCGCCCTCGCTTTGTCGTATCCGCCGTCGCCCCTCCCGTTGCCGTTCGCGGCAACTCGGGCGTCCAAACTTCAGACGACACCGAAGGGGACATGGCTTCCGGCGTCGACATGGTCGACATCAGCACAGGCTGCCCCTCAAAGTACCCGCTCTCCAGCCCGTCTGTTTCCACACTTTCCATCATCTCAGACGACACTGCAGATGCTCCGCTTCCCTCCACTTCCACCACACCCTTGCGTGTGCTGCTTCTCCTTCTCACGCTGCTTCTCCTCTGCGGCGACTTGCCGCCCCTTTCGGTGCCAGAGCGTGCTCCTTCGCTAGCTCCGCTGCTGCTGGCCTTGCTGCTCCCGCCTCGCTTCTCGCTGCTGCTTGCCTTGCGCACGCGTCTCTTGCCCTTCCGCCCCTCCGCCGTCTTAGGACGACGAGGCCCCTTGCGTGTGCTCTTCTTTCCCTTTTCCACCTCGTCCGCAGTCCCATGGCCCACACGAGACGCCTCCAAAACAACTTGCAGCTGCTCCGGCACATTCACCGACACGGCGCGAGCGTGGCGTCGACGCGGCGTGGCCCCACTGCTGCTGCTCTGCGGCGGCATCGCCGTCACGCTCAGCACACCGTTGCTCGAGCGACGCTTGCGTGAGCGCAGCGACTGTTCTTTGCTGTCCTCTTGCAGCTTGTTCATCTGCATCCTCTCAAACTGCAGCTGCGTTTTCAGGATTTCGTTCTCCACACGCAGCTTCTGCATCTTCTCTGCGTTCGCCTTGGCTCCTCCTGGCAGGCTCATCATCATCATGTTGGCCATACTGCTTCCTGCGGGCATAGGTTCCGCAAGCCGCACGCTCTTGCCACCTTCCACCCGCCTGCCCGACGATCCCAGCCCACTTGTGCCAAACCCGCTCAGCCCGCGCGACAGAGTCGTCTGTGACTTCAACGCAGGCCGCAGACTACCTGCAATCAGATCGTCCAGGTCGTCGTCGTCGCTGCTGTCGTCGTCGCTGCTATCCCTCTCTTCTCCATCACCGCCTTGGTCTCCCTTGTTGCGTTCCTCTGCCCGCTGTGCGTTCTTGATCGTCGACAGGTAGAACGACGCCTCTGCCACCTCCTCCAGTTCAGACTGCATGCGTTGCAGGAACAGCTGGCTTGTGTCCATCCACGCCATTCCCGACCGTGTTTCCATCTGGTTCCACACACTGTTTGCATCTTTGTCCTTTCCCTTCCCGCCCACGCCACCGTTGCCACCTTCTGCCCCGCTTGGCATCTGACTGCGTCGTCGGCTGCTGCTGGACAGACTGTTGTTGTTCAGCGCATTGCCAACGCCGCTCCCGCCGCTCATGCTCCCGCTTCCCGCACCACTGCTCGTGCCCGACGTGCTCTCGTCCTTGCGTCCCGGACGGCGTCGCAGCTCAGAGTACTCTCGCTCCACCTGCACGTTGGTCGCAAGCACCTTTTTCAACACCTGGCCGTGAAGCTTCATCGTCACCTTGCCGCTTTCGTCAAACAGGTCCTTCACATCGCCCAAGTCAGACTCCAGCAGCAACTCGTCGTCTACGTTCGACATGGCTTGGATGTAGTCTTCCAACTGTTCCAACTCGTGCTTGCCCAGCTCCGACAGACGCTCCCGCTCAAAAACAAACGGGTAGCGTGTCACGCGACGTCGCTTCAGCTCACGCAGCAGCTCATGCTTCTCCAGCGCACACAGTTCCAGGTGCTTCGACACAATGCGTGTTGTCCGGTCTCGTTCCGTTTGCGCACGCAGGATCCGTTTCATGCTGCCCATCAATTCCTCCTTCAACACCTCCAGCGATCGCAGCTGCTTCACAAGCTCCTTCTCGGTGTCCATCCGAGCCTTTTCGCTCATTTCGTCGCCGTCGCCCTTTGCTTCTCCATCTTGCGTCTCTCCAGCCTCCAACTGTCGCTGCAGCGTCTCCACACGCAGGTCGATCTCCTCGATGCTCTTCATCAGTTTCAGAACCTCCTCATTGTCCGGGATTGCCATGGTCAGGTTCTTTCGCAGCAACCCTTGCATTTCCAGTCGCTTGGGTTCCAGCTGCTTCAGGTTTTCCTGGATCAGCTTCAGTGGCAGATGCTCCGACCCACTCGACGCGCGCAGGGCCGCGTTCAGGTACGTGTTCACCTTGCGCCGCTCCACACTCATGTCAAAAAGCTCCTTCATCTTTTGCAGCGACCAATGCGACTCGTCAAACTGCTCCGTCAGCATGCGCTGCAACTGCCTTCGCAGAATGTCCTTGCGCTGGTCCAGGCCCTCCAGCTGCTGCTTCCACTTGAACCGCGTCTGCGAATACCCACTCCCGTGAATCATCCTGTCCTCTTGCTGCTCCACGGTCTGCGAAAAGTCATGTTGCAGCTTCTGCTCCTCCACCTCTAGCTGCTTCAGCCTGTCCAGCAGCACGTGCACTCCGGCCAATTCCGGCAGCGCAAAATGCAGCTGGCCCTCAAGGCGTCGGCGTACCGCGCGTCGATGTGCTTCCAGTTCCTGCATGTCCTTCACCAACCGCTCCACAATGACCACCGACTCTCCGTCGCTGCCCTGTGTGCGCATCACCTCTTCAAACTCCTGCAGGTACTCTTCCTTGGCCTCTTGCAACTCCTCCATCTCCAGGAACAGGTCATGCGTCGGGTCGTGCTCCACCCCACCGTAGAATCGCTGGATTTCCAGGTGCAGTTGGTTCATCAGCTTCTGCTTGCCCGAGTCTGCACGGCGCATCTTTTCAATCGACTCGAGCCTCGTCTCGTGCTCCTCATCCGTTTCCTCCGCGCCTTCCATCAGCAGCGACGTGTGGTTGTGGATCTGGCCCAGCAGCGACATGATTCGGTCGTCCATCACCTGCATGGCTCGTATCGTCTTGACCGGCGAGTCCACGTTGCCCGCCACCTCACCGTCTACGTTCTCCGCCAGTGAGATCACAAGCTGGTTCATCACTTCTGTGTCCTTGCGCGTGGCCTCCTGCAGCTCGCTCACGACCACTCGCTCCGGCAGCGGCATGTGCACCTCAATCTGGTTCTGAAACTCGCGCCACGACCCTTCCACCTTGATGTACATCGTCAGCATGCGCAGCAGCGGGTTGTCCGTCTCGTTTGCAAACTGCTCCTTCAGCTGCTTCTCCATTTCCAGCAGCACCTGCTCCGATTCTGTTTCCAGCGATCGGATCTGCTGTCGCAGCGCATAGTGCTGCGAGAATGTTTCCACGTCCACCACGTGTCCACCGCGTCGCTTGCTTCCGTAGAACGTCGCCAGATCCTTTGCCACCTGCTGTCGCAGCCGCTTGCTCTCTGCCTCCAGTTCCTTGTACTGCTGCATCATGCCCAGGAGCACGTGACGAGCGTCCAACGCCTCCACCAGGCTGCGTTCCACCTGTTGCGCCATCGCTTCCTTCTGCTTCGTCAGCTCGTCAAACTCACGCACAACCGATGCACTTGGCGGGTCGGTGCGCAGAGGGTTGAACGGCAGCATCAGCTCCAGGTTCAGCCGTTGCAACAGCTCCATGCGCTCAGCGTCACCTTCACTCACGTCCACGATCAGCTGGTGGCTCACGTGTCGCGTGTCCAGCACAGCCATGTGGATCGAACCGCGCAACTGTTGGACCAGCTCCGTGCGCTGCATGTGCAGGGTGCGGACTTCGTCTGCAAGCTTTTGCATCTTGCTCACCAGCGCCACCTGCGACGTCTTGTGATCCTCCGACTTTTCGATGCGACTCTCCACCGCCTTTGTTTGAAGGTCGTACGAACGCAGCTGGCCCAGCAAAATGCGTGCAGGGTGATCCGACGGGATCTCGCTGATGATATCTGTAAACAGCGACATCTGCATGTTGCGTTGTTGGTCGTGCAGGTCTCGGATGCGCTCCGACAGCATGCGCGATCGGAACTCGGCCTCCATCTGACTCTGCATCGTCTGCCTCTGGAACTCAAGCACCTTGAACTCGTGGAACAGCAACAGCGCCTCTTCCATGCCCTCTGGCAGCTTGCTCTTCTTCTTCTTTTTGCGTTTCATGCCCCCGTCATCGCTTTCCTCGTCGCTGTCTTCGTCCTCGCTGTCTTCGTCGCTGTCTTCATCAGTGCCCTCCGCCTTGGCAGTCTCCAGGGCATGCTGTGCCAGGTCGCGCAGCTGTGCATCCAACTTTGCGATCAGCTTGCGCTTTACACTCAGCGACGTGTCCAGCAGCTCCATGAGCTTCTCAGGCTGGCCGTGGTGCTTAAAGTATTGCAGTTGTTTCTGCAGCTCCTCTCGCTCCTGCTCCGTGTCCCGCAGCTTCTGCAGCGTCTCCATCGCCTCGTTCTCGTTGCCCATTTCCAGCGTCAGCTTCACGCGAAGGATCTCCTCCAGTTTGGCTTCGTTGTTGTCCAGCCTGCGCACATAGTTCTCAATCTGCTCTGTGCTCAGGTCGCCCACGCGCTTCGCCTGCTCCTTGGCCTCTTGGAACAGCTCGTCCCACTGGCTTGCGTCCATCTCGTTGAAGTCCAGATTTGACAGCAGGTGAAACGACCCTCCACTGCGCGACGACTCACGCATCAGGCCGCCCAGTTGCTCTACGGCTTCGCTGCGCCGTTCGTTCAGCGCGTTCAGTTGTTGCACAAGCTGCTCCAAAAAGTCACTGTCGCCGCTTGACGGGGCTGCACTGAGGCCCTTGCCCACGGTGCTGTTGCCCGAAGTAAGGGACTGCAGCGCCGCATGCAGGCTGCTGATCTGATACGGGATGTCCTGTGCGGTGCTATCCAGTTCCTCGTCCAGCTGCGTCTCCAGCAACTGCCGCTTGTGTTCCAGCTCAATGATCTTTTGGATGCCCTTCATCGTCACCTCGTCGTTCTCGTCGCCCCCTTCTTCCTCCACCACCGACGTGTACATCTCTTCCTGGAGGTGTTGCTGCAGGTCGTTCTTGGCCGCGGTCATCGTCGTGTCCACCTCGACGATCTGGTACAGAAGGTCGATTGCAGCCGAGTCGGTGGGGAACGCACGCACTGCATCGTCTTCCAACTGCACCAGCAGTTTGCGCTTCTGCAGTTGTTGGATCTTCAGACCCACCATCAGGTTTTCGTACCCGACCATCTGCACGTTCTCACCATCGGCAAACATGGCCAACAGACGCTCGCGCTGCATGTCCATCTGACGCTCCAGCTTGCTCAGCCTCTGCAGCGTGTTGTTGATTTGCACCGACAGGCCCAAGTCGTCCATGGCGTTGGCCTGCGACTCCATTTGCAGGCTCAAACGCTTCAACGAGCGCTCGAGCACGTTGACACGCGAGCGAAGGGCATGCAAAGGCGTCTTGATCTCGCCCTTGGCTGCACTCAGTTGCAGCTGCAAGCCCAGGATGCGCGAGTCAAGCTCCTTGACCTCGCGCAACGCTGCACGTGCACGATTCTTCTTGGCTTCACTCTGCACACGGTCCACCATGTTGTTGATGCGAATGCGGATCGACTCACGGTTCATCTGTGCCGATTTGAGCTTGTCCACAATCTTCACCTCGGCCGACGGGTTGGTCGTCGTGTCCAAAGCCGGACCGCCATCTCCTGTGCCGCTCCTTGCGTGGGACGCACTCAGCTTGGCCTTGAGCTTGTCTTCTTCCTCGTCTGCTTCCATCAGCTGCGCAAACAGCCCGCGCATCGGGTGCGTGGTGTTGAACTTGCGCTTCAGCTGTTTCTCGATTTGCGACTTGGTGGTCTCTCGGGTCACCGCAAGCTCCATCAGATCCTCCTTCATCCGTTCCTGCAACGCGGCCGCCCCATTCTCCTCGTCCGCAGGATCCTTTGCGCGCAGCTTGGCCTGCCCTCCGTTCTCGCGCTCCAGCGTAAACATGGCCGATCGGATGCCAAACAGGCTGCCGAGCATGCCCACGGACTCGTGGTCCTCGCCCAGGTTACTGCTCAGCTCCACCTTCATCTCGTCGCACACTTCGTGGTCCATGCGCAGCAGTTCGCGCATCCTCTTCTGCGCCTCAGTCAAGCGCACCTGTCCTCCCGATGCCCCTTCGCCCTTGCCCTCCAGTGCATCCAGTGCGGACTGTGGCACGTCACTCGCGTGCACCAGCAGACGAAGCTTGGTCGAGCCTCGTGTAAACTCCCGAAACAGGGCGCGCATATTGGCCACATTCCCACGCAGCGGATGGTTGTCCTTGGTTGCTGCGTCCACCTGATCTTGCAACAACTGCAGCTGTTGTTCTGCCTGACCCTGGCGCACGCGCAACACATAGCCACTGCGAAGCTCATCCACGAGCTCTTGGCGCACTTCCAACACCTTTTCTCGCGTGTCCTGAATGTACCTCTCCCGAAGCTCCTGTTCCGTCAGCAACTGTGTGATCATCGCGTCCTTTTCGCTGTTGCGCAGGCGAACCTCTTCCAGGGTGCTTCGCAGCGCAGTCATCCCGCTCGGCACACCGTAGTACAGCTGAGTCATCACCTCGGTCTTCTCATCGCGCACCTTTTCAAACCGCTCCACCCACTGTTCCACCAGCTTGTCGCCCTTTTCACCCGCGTATGACCTTGACCGTGCAAACGACGTGTTTGCAAGGCGTTTCCACTGCATGTACAGGCGTCCACTGGTGGTGGCGTGTGCCTTGTGGAGGCGAGTGAGTTGCAACAACTTGAGCACGTGGCGCTTGCCCAACAGGTTGTCCTTGTTGGCCTCCAACAGAGACGACAGTCTCTTCAGACGCATCGATTTGAGCATGTCGTCTGTGGGCTGTGCGTCGCTGGCCAGGTTTAGCCCCACAAGATCGTCCAGAGCCGCCTTGTTCTTTTCGTCCACACCAGGCATCGTCTTGAACTCCTTTTTGCACTGCGCCTTGCGCATATGCGAGTGCAAGTCGGCAAGGCACGCCAGCAGCTTTGTGTCCGTGTTCCGCGTCGTGATGTGCACCGCAGCCATGTGCACCTGATCGAACAGGCGCATCAACAGGTTACGGTGCAGCTCTAGAGATTCCAGGTGCAGCATCTGTGCGCTGAAGAGGCTTGCTGCAATCTGGCGACTCGGAAGTTCGTTGTTGCTTCGCAGCGCATCGGAAATGCTCTCGTGCATCGAGGCCGCCCACTGCATCATTTTGAACACGGAGAACGCCAGCGACAGGATGTTTTGATCCAACGTCTCGCCCATGATACGCGCATGCATGGACAGGCGCATCATGCCAATGGGCAGGGTGAATCCCAGGAACGTTCCGTCGTCCGCAGCAAATGCAACGATTTGTTCGGTCAGGCGGTCCACCTCGACCATCATAGGCTTGGCCACATTGGCGTCGTACTGCTCGATGTGGTTCTGCAGTTCCGTTACCTTGGACTCCGCCACTCCGTCCAGGTCCATAATCATCTGGCCAAGCGCCACTTGCACGCCGTCCAATTGGCTTTGCAGCTCGGCCACGGACGCGTGCATACCATCCTCCGCCTTCTTCACAGCCGTTTGATACTCCACAAAATGGTTCAGGCACGTGTTGATCTCCTGTGTCAGCGTATGCACATCCTCAATCTCCTTGCTGTCGTGCTTGAATTTTGGACTCTCGCGAATCAGCGTCGAGCGCAGCGATTCCTCTGACGACACAATCACCTGACACAACGCAACCAGATCATCCACGATCTCTTCTGGCGTGCGCATAGACACAGGAGGGTGGCCCGCACCCGTCTCGGCCGTTCCTGGGCGGCTGTCCTCCCCCACCAGAGAGGACGACGACGACGTGGATGACGAAGAAGACGACGTGGTCATGCCCGTGGCCGCATGTGCGTCCTCACCCTTGGTTGATTCCGTCGTCTTGCCTTCCTCCTCGCCCTTGTCCGATTCTGCAGATTTCCCTCCTGCCTCCTTGTCCTCCTCTGACCCGTTCTTGGACGACGCCGACGAAGAGGAGGGCGTCTGCTCTTGTTCAGCCTTTGTATCTGCCATCTTTTCCTTTCCTTTGTCCTCCTCGGTGTCCTCTTTCGTCTCCTCGGTGGTCTCCTCCTTGCCCCCTTTCTCATTCGTGGCCTCCTCCTTGCCCTCTTCCTCCTTTGTGGGCTCATCCTTGCCCTCCTCCTCCTTCTTCTCCGTCGGCGACGAGGATTCGCCCTCCTCATCCTTCTTCACAACATCCTTCTGCACTTCCTTGGCCTCATCTTCTCCCTTGCCTTTGGCGCTGGCCTTCTCGTCGTCCTTTACATCTTTCTCGTCATCATCTTCCTTCTGTTCCTCCTCCTTTTCTTCAATCGTGGAAGACACAACCGGTGACTTGCCCTTGTTGCTGTTGTCCGCCTTCTCCTCTTCGTGATCCTCGTCCATGATGTCCACGATGTTGCTGCCGGTGTGAAAATCTTGCTTGCTGAACGTCGCCTCCAATTCGCTCACATATTCAATGGCACTGTCCATCTGCTCGAGCATGGAAACCATGGTGGCAATCGATTTGGGTGCCTTCTCGTCGCTCGACAGCATCTTGGAGATCATCGCGTGCAGGGCGTCTCGGTACTCGTCGCACAACTGGCTTAGTTTCACCACACCCGCACGGCTTCCCACCAGCAGGTGGTCTTGATCGATGCGCACGTCGATGCTGTCGTGTCTCGACCCGTTTCTCTTGTCTGTGTTGCCCCAGTACGCACGGCTCTTGGCCCACACTTCCTGTGGCAACTGCGACATCTTGTTTACCACGCCCTTCAGCGCACGCTGGATCTTGTTTTCACACTCTTGAAGCGCCTTGGCGTGCTCAGTTTCCGTCTTGCTCACCGTCGGCTCAGCTGCTCGCTTGCCCTTCTTGCCGGTGCTGCTGCTCGCTTCATCTCCCCCCTCTGCCTCGCGATGGGACAGCAAAACCTCGCGCATGTCGCGCAGTTGGCTCACAGCCTGCTCGCACACACGCTGCACCTGCGCAGCTTGCTCGCTCACAGGGCCTCGCAGACGGTACGGCACCGTCAGCTTGTCGCTGGCACGTAGCAGGCCTCGCATCACCTTGGACATCTTTTCCAACACTGCCTCCTCCTCGTTCGCTTCCGCCTTGCTCCTCTGCGTCCACCAAAACCCGTCCCACACCCCGTCGTTCGCTCTTTGCTTCATCACATCAGAGTCCTGGCGTTGCACACGATCACAAACAATGCGCATCCCCTCCTCAATGGCCTCTTCCGTTTCCACAAGCAGGTTGATGGTGCCTCCCAGGCGTTCTTCGTACTCCTTCGCCGAGAATCTCGATCTTGCCTGCGCCTCCAGATCCGACACCACCTTCCACCGGCCCACGCTCGTCACAGCAAACTCCTGAGCCACCCAACCGGGCGTTCGCTTGACTGCCACCTGTGCTTCGGCCACGCTCGTGTCCACCTCTTCCATCAGATTCTTCCACACCGCATTGCTCTCCACCTCCAATTTGCCCCACGTCTTGCGCAATTTGCGCACAGCCTTGAGATCTTTTGCCATTTCCAATCCGGCTTCCACCTCCGAGTCGCCGCTCTTGTCGTCCTTCTTTGCTGCAGAAGCTGCTGCATTCCCTCCGCCTTTCGCCGCATCCTGCGTCAACTCCGCCACGCGTTCCAAGGCCTTCTTGGCTTCCTTCTCGTCCCATTTGGTGTCCAGCTCGTCGTCAAAGCGCACCAACAGCTCGTCTAGCTCCTCGCGCACGTCCCACAGCCGCTTGACAACCTTTTCGGCTGCCGGCCTCATCGTCAGATCCCCATCGTGCGCGAGCACATTTAGCACAGCCGTCGGCACGAGCATGTGATGCTTCCTTTCCATGCGTGTGCGCAGCTGCAGCACCTCTTCGCCTTCCAGCTTCAGCGCGCTCAATTGCTGTGTCTGTGCACCCTGCAGTCTGTCCAGAAGCGCCATTGCTCCGGCTTGCTCTCGTTCCAGGTCCTCTTGGGTCACCTGTTGGCCTTTGTACTTCTCATTCATGGCAGCCTGCACCAAACACACACCCTGTCGCATCTGGCCGACAAGGTTGGTCACATCTGCGATCATGCTTTGCACCTGCATGCGCAATTCCAGCTCGCTGTACTGAGTCAACACCGCGTCCAACTGGCTCGTGTCTGTACCCGCGGCCTTCTTGTCCAATGTGCGCTCTGAAAGCACACCCACCACCACTTCGATCTGTTCGCACAGGTCCTCGCACTCCAGCAGCTTGCGCAGGCAGCTGGAGTACTCCGGGTGGCTATCGAGCATTCTGTGCATGTCTGCAAACACTGCCCGCTGCTCCTCTTGCGCATTGCTCACCTCGCTCAGCGCCTCCTGTGTGACCCCGATCGCGTTCTGCATGTGGCTCCTCACAAACGCAGAACGCGCCTCTTCCAGCCGTTCCAGAGCCGAGTTGCTCTTGTTGAACTGCGCCAACACCTCTTCCTTGTCCTTCAGATGCTTCTCCACCTCCTTTTTCACTTTTTCTCGCGATGTCTCCAGCTGATGCACCGTTGTCTCGTACACGCTCTTCATCTGCAAAGAGCTCGTCGCAAATGTCTTGGCACGGTCCTCTCCCGTCGCACGCGACAGTTCGTCCTCTTTCACGTCCAGAATCTCCTCGGGCGCCATCATCATGCTCACCTTGTCCAGCTCTCCGTCGAGGCGTTTCAGCTCCTCCAGCGACGACCGCAACACCTGCCGCCTGTGTTTAGGCACCTCTTGACGCACAATGTCGTCCAGCGAGCTCCACATTGTCTTTTTGCTCGTGTCCAGGTGCTGGTACTTCTCCGCCGCTTCCAGCAATTCCCGCTCCATGTTGAAATTCAGCATCACGTCTTTCCGCTTCACGTCCAGCGACTTGAGCTCGTTGAACAGCCGCACTGCCGCGTGGTTCGGCGCAAAATGCTTGTTCAACTGCGCCTCAAAGTCACGCAGCAAGTCCTTCTTGCGCTGTTCCAAGCTCTGCAGCTCCTCAAATGTCTGTTCCGTGTCGCTCAGCGTGCTGCTTCCATCCTGTTCCAGCAGCCGCTGCAGACGTGCGCTCTCCTCGTCCACAGCTGCCATCTCCTGCATCAGCTCCTCCATGCCTTCTACGTGTGCGCAGTACGCAAAAACCGCCTGCATGCGCTCCGAGCGCTCCGGCACAAGCTCGCCCACCTGCTCGCTGATTTTCCGCAACAGCGGCGTGTCTCGCTCCAACTGCACTCGCAGCTCTGCACACACTCCCACACGCACCCGCTCCATCATTTTGTCAGCCACCACAAACTCGTCGTGCATCTTGCGGATTTGGTGGTCGCTCTCAAACCGCTCGCTGATCATTTCGTCCAAGTGTTCGTTGATCTGTTCGTACTCGTATCCCACCTCCTTCAGCTGCTTCTCCAGGTTCGCCGTCTCGCTTGCGTCCATGCGCGACCTCCCAGACACTGCCTTCACCTCGCGCATCAACTTGAAGTGCTGTGTGTCCAACTTGTGGATGCGCTCAGCGATCTTTTGCATCTCCGGATGCCCCCGGATTTGCAGCTGCTGCGCAAACACCTTGCGCAGAGTGGTGCGTTCGGTCTCCATCTTGAGCGCTTCACCCACCTGCTTTGACAACTCGCTCTCCTTGTGGCCGCCGCTCGCTGCCACCTCCTTGCTGTGCTCCACCAGCTCGCCTTTCACTTTCTTCTTGTCCACCTCCACGCCGCGGATGTCTCGCAGCAGCTTCTCCGTGAAGAAACCTTTGCTCACGTGTCGGTTCAGCTCGTGCTCCAAGCGCGACTGAAGCGCCTTCTTCTCTGTAACAAGCGACTCCAGCGTCGCCAGCGCCTGTCGTCCGCGCTCTGCCAGCTGCGGGTCCGCCGTCTTGCTCTGTTTCATCTGGAAGTGAATGTTCTCCAGCTCGGCACGCATCTCCTCAAACAACTGGTCCTGCACGTCTGCACTCTGGAAGATCTGCAGCAGCGGATGATCGTCGGAGGACTCTGTGCCGGCACGCTCCTGCAACTGCTGACGCAGCGCCCGCTCGCTCAGCGCATACGACTTGAGCATGGCCAGCGGATGATTCTCTCCGCCAAACTTCATCTTGTCCAGCTGTGCGTGCAGCTGTGCGTTTTCGTCGCGCATCCGCTGCCTTTCCGACTCCATCTTCTTCATGCGTCTCTCCATCGCCTCCAGCTTGGCAAGTGCCATATCGTGCTCCACGCTGCCCACCATGTCCAACTCGTCCAGCGAGCTCGTCCCCTGAAGCGGCGAACTCAGCTCACGGTGTAGGCCACTCGGCGACGGGCTGCTGCTGTTGCGCCCGCTCTCGTCTGACCCTCGCTTCATCAGCGCCCCGAGGCCGCCCTTGGCCAGCCTCGACGCAGCCATTATCTTCTTTGTGGCCGCCTTGAACGCTTCGCGTGGACGCTTTGCCTTGAGCCTGCGCGCACGCAGCGAGATCTTCTTCAGCTCGCCCGCAGCCGTTGCCAGATCGCGTGTCTGCAGAATCTTGACCCCGGCCACAATGTACGAATGGATGGAGCGCTGGTACGACGAGGCGTTGTCTGCCACGGGAGGCACCACAGCACCCACCTCCAGCAAATGCAAGGCGCACCGCACCTGGCCGTTGACGATGGCCTCCTGCAGCGGCGTGGAGCCGTTGTCGTCCGTCACGTTGACGTCTGCGCCGTCGGCCATGGTCAACAAGTGGCAGCACTCGAGCTGTCCCTCCGAGGCGGCGTAGTGCAGCGGCGTCCACCCGCGTCCGTCGCGCACGGCGATGTCTGCTCCCATCATCAGCAGAAACATGGCAAAGTCGTTCTGGCCGAGAAAGATGGCCTCGTGCATGGTTGTCCACCCGTCCGTGTCCTTGTGGTTCACGTCTGCGCCGTTTTTGATCAGCATCTTGGCCACGTCCTTGTTTCCCTTGTTTGCACAGATGTGCAGCGTACTCCAGCCCGTCTTGTTGGTACTCTGTGCGTCTGCGCCGCGTTCCAGCAGCAGCGCAACAGCGTCGGCGTGGCCCGAGCGTGTAGCCAGAAGGATGGCGTTGGCTCCTTCCTGGTTGGCGTGTTCCAGATCCGCGCCTGCGTCCAGAAGCGTGCGGATTGCCTCCACGTCGCCACGAGAGCATGCCTCGTGCAGTGGAGTCCATCCGCTCTTGTCGGTTGCATCGACCTCGGCCTGGTGTTCCAGCAGGTGGCGGATGGCCTCCGCGTTGCCCGAGCGTGCAGCCAAGTGCAACGGCGTCGCGTTCTCCTTGTTGCGCACGTTGATGTCCACGTCAGCCTCCACAATGACCTTGACAATGTCTCCGCCGCCGTAGCAAGCATGGTGCAACGCCGTGTCGCCGGCGGCGTCGTGGATGGACGTGCTGCAGCCTTCGCGTAGCAGCAAGCGAGCACACTCCACAAAACCCTTGTTGGCAGCCAGGTGCAACACGCACGCGTGGTCGTTGTCCAGATGGTCGATGTCTGCGTCGTAGTCAATCAGCAGCTGGGCGCAGTTTTCGCTGTTGTTCATCACCGCGTAGTACAGAGGCGTGTAGCCGTTCTTGTCCACGGCATTCACCTGCGAACCTCTGCCCAGCAGCAACTCGACCAACTCTACATTGTCGCTGCGTGCCGCAATGTGCAACACCGTGGCGCCCTCTTCGGTGGTGGCGTGCAGCGTCGCGCCGCGTTCCACCAACAGCCGCACCACATCCGTGTGCTTGGCGAACGCAGCCTCGTGGATGGGACGCCACTTGTTGTCGCCTGCAATCTCCCAGTCTGCACCGTTGTCCACAAGAGTCTCGCACAACGCCGTCATGCCCTTGCGGGCCGCAATGTGCAGCGCTGTGGCGCCTTCGTTGTTGCGCTTGTTCACCTGCGCGCCAAAGCGCAGCAGAGACTGCAGCAGCATGTCGCGCTCTTCCATGTCCATCAAATCGTCTTCAAGGAGCACCAGAAGGTGAATTGGCGTCGTGCCCACCATCGACTGTGCGTTCACGTCTGCCTTTTGTTCGATCAGGGACACCGCACACTCGGCGTTGCCCGAGAACACGGCGTGGTGCAGCGGCGTGAATCCGTTGGCGTCCTCCTCGTCGATGCTCGCGCCGGCGGACAGCAGTCGGAAGATGTTATCCAGCGCGTTGCTGTCTGCAGCGACGTGCATGGGCACACGAGACTCCTCGTCTACCATGTCCACATCTGCTCCCAGTCGGATCAGTGCGCTCAGGTTCTCACCGTTGTCGTTCTGTGCCGCACGATGGAGAGCGGTGCAGCCGGCCTCGTCCTGGGCCTCGAGCTTCGCGCCCTGCTTCACCAGCCAACGGATGGCGTCCGGCGTGTCTGCAAACACAGACTCGTGCAGCGGTGTCCACTGGTTGTCATCGGTGGCTGTTACTTCCAGGCCGTGCTTCAACAACAGCTCCATCACAGGCACGTGGCCGCCTCGAGCCGCAACGTGCATCACTGTGGTTTTCGACTCTTCGCACACCGCGTCCACAGACGCCCCATTCTCAATCAGATACTGCACGGCCTCCACGTGGCCCTGGAATGCTGCATCGTGCAGCGGCTGCCAGTCGCTCTCTGTGCGTCCGTCCATGGTTGCGTTTGCCTTTTGAAGCGCCTGCATCATCTTTACAGACCCCACACGCGCGGCCAGGTGCATCGCTGAGGAGCCATCTGCACACAGTGCGTTCACATCTGCGTTCTGTAGGGCGGGGCGAGGCGGGGCGGGGGGCGGATGAACCCAATGTCAGCGTGTGTGCCGCGTTCTTCCCTGCACGCGTGGCGGATCCTTCTGGAAAAGCGAAAAACCCACGTGTTTGAGCAGCAATTCGAGCACACCGGCCTCTTCCTTGGCAATGCACTCGTGCAGGGGTGTGCAATCGTTCTCGCCCTTGCGGTTGACCTGTGCGTGGTGTTGAAGCAGCAGCTCGACGCAGCCTGCATGGCCGTTGCGCGCAGCTAGATGCAGCGGCGTCGCTCCACTGTTGCTGGTTGCCTCCACCGTCGAGCCGTACTCCAGAAGCTCTTTGGCCACGTCCGTGTGTCCTCCCAACGCTGCGTAGTGCAACGGGCTGAATCCGGCCCGTTCCTGCTTGTTGACCTTGACATTCTTCGCAAGCAGCAACTGAACCACTTCCAAATTGCCCGCGTGGGCGGCCAGGTGGATCGGTGTGCCTCCATACTGTGTGCATGGCCGATGGAAACCGTGTCAGTGTGCGCATCCATCCGGGCATATCCACTCTTGTGTGTCCTCTGTGGCACGCGGTGGTTTCCGAAACGTCTTCGTCCGGAAACGCGCCGTTTGCCCGTTACAGGATCCAAGTCGGCGCGAACGCCGTCGGTCCTCGTGAAGGCCTCGCTGCACCACTGCACTCCTCCCACACGTGTAACCTACCTCATTGGCCTGGTCGACAAGCTTGCCCAACTCGGTGACCATCAGGTCGACAAAGATCTGGCTAGATTTGCAAACGGCCGCATGGTGCAGCAGCGTATTGCCCAACTTGTCCTGTGTTTGGTAGTCTGCTCCTCGCTCCATGAGCATGTGGAAGCACTCGTAGTGCGATCCGCGGATGGCCGCCTGCAGGGGGGTCAAGCCTGTGGGTGTGGTGAGGTTGACGGTGGCTCCTGCCTCAAGCAACACCTCCAGGGTGCGCACATGGCCTTCCACAGCCGCCAGAAACAGCGCAGTGCTCTTGTCGCTGTACATAAAGTCCACGTCTGCGCCATGCTTCAGCAGCAGCGCCACTGTCTCGTGGAACCCGCGCCTGGAGGCGTCGTACAACGCCGTCGTGTGTTGCGACGTCTGTACATCTGGCTCCGCACCGTTCTCCAGCAGCAGCTGCGTCACCTTTGGATCGGCCGTGGTTTTCGATGCCGCTGCCAGGTGGATGGCTGCCAGACCCTTGCGGATACCGTTCAAGTTGAGGTCTTTGGTTTCGTTGATGAACTGCTGCAGGCCTTCCACGTCCTTGGATTTCACCAGGTGGAACAGTGCCTTTAGCGCCACCTGCTCCGCTTTGTTTGCTCCTCGCCCAGAAGAGGACGAGCGCGAAGCGGAACGGTTCGACATTGGTTGGGCGCCGGCGCGCTTCATTTGCATCTGTTCTTCCGCTCGACATTCTCTCAACCACCCAAATGCTCCTGTGCCAGTTTGTGGAGGACCATCATGGCCGCAATGGCCATATCACGACATTCTTCGTCTGCGTCGCCCTCGTACACCGTCTGCAGCCATGCACGCATCTCCTCGACTTCGGACAAGCAGTACACCTGCATCACATGCCAGGGCAGGGTCACGTACACGGCGTGCACTGCAAACAGGAGTGCCTTGCGCACAGACGTCTGTTTGTGGTATCGAAGGTGCAGCAGCATGGCCAGCACCCGACGGCACCAAACGCCGCAATTTGGGGCGTTCCCATTGCTACGCACAACCCAGCCCATTGTCACCAGCCACTGCTGCAGCACCTCACTCTGTTCACCCATCCAGTTGAACGCCCATGCCGCCGACGACTGCTCCAGCGGTGCCAGCAGACCATGCAGAAAGACCTCGGCATGCTCCTGGAACGCATTCGTGTACGCTGTCTGTTTGCTTGTGCCCTCTCCCTCACGTCCACCCCATCGACGTGTCTTGCTCGCCACTCGTGCGTCGATTTCTTCCCGCGCGCGTGCCATGCGTTCTGCGTGCGCTTGCATCTCGTCCTGCAGCGCCTCCATATCCACATCCTCCCCGCCGGCACGCACCTTGTCCACCACATACCTCCAGCTGCTCGCATGACTTGCCTCCAGAACCTCGTTGCTCGACTCTGTGCTACTGCTGTTGCTGCTGCTGCTGCTGCTCGATCCTGCGTTGGCCACACTCAGTTCCCGGGACGCCTCGGCAAGGACCACGAGCATGTCGATACGCTGCCCAAGGCTGTAATTCTCTGCATGCACCTGTGCACACAGCCACGGGGACACCACCCGTGTCGCACACACACACAGCGCCTTCAACGTGCCCATTCTCCGCGCTGCAAAATCGCGCAATGCAAACCGGTCTGTCAGATTCACAAGCGTCTTGGCCATATCCACAGCCACATCATTCAGCTCCTCAGGTTCCTTGCGCACCATTGCCTCCATCTCCTCCATCGCCCGTTCGAGATCATCCGCGTCTTCTGCTTCGCTGTTCTTACGCAATGCACGCAGAACCTCGCTCAGATACCCAGGGCGCTTTCCAGCCTGCAAATCATCTGTGTCGTCGTCAAGCGCATAGCCCACCAGTGAGTCTGCGTCGCTGTCTCCGTCGGCTGCCCTTTGCCCACCCACACCAATCAATCCCAGCAACCGACTTCCATCGTCTCCCTCCTCGCTCTCCTCGTCCTCTATCCACTCTTCGTCATCCTCTTCTTCTTCCTCCTCCTCCTCAACAGACTCTTCATCCTCACTCTCTGTGCCAAACACAAATTCGTTTGGATCGATCTCGACTTTCACATCCACCTTCTTCTGCCTTCTCCTCCTTCCACGTTGCCGCTTGCTCGTGTTCTCATGCTCCACCGGCCCATTCTCTTGCACTCCATTGTCCAACTCGATTTCGGACTCTGCCTTCACCTCCTCGACACCGTCCCATTGGGCCAAACGGACAATCTCCTCCACCGCTGCATCAAAGACAACCCCAAACTCAAGCGGTCGCTCATCGCGAGCCAAGCGAGACATGTGCTCGCCAACAGCCATGGAAAGATGCCTGTGCAGTGCCTGATTGCTTGCAAGACCCGCTTGAACGCCGTTCATCAGCCCGGCTGCGATGTCGTCCAATGCCCTCCCTGCCTCCACACGCGACTCCTGCACGTGCACATGCATGCATCTCATGAGCGAAAATACCACGTGGACTTGCTCCTCTCGCGTATGGCGCGCATAGAAGGAGGCTTGCGACCATTCTTGCACCACGCGCTCCAGTAGCCACGCACGCCAGTCCTCAGGCACACACGCCACCACAGCCACAACCCCGTGGAAACCCACCTCTTTGCGTAGCATGCAACGCTCCAGTAATGCGTGTTTCACGCTCCCGTTGTCACGTGCAAGCCCGGCTTTCAGCACTCCGTCTGCACACACGCACGCACGCTTCCAGTCTTTGGGTAGACTCTCCAGAAGCGCACCTACCATGCGCACGCACTGGGTCCGTGGCATGTCGTTTATGCCGTGAGCCACGCTGTCCCAGCCCCAAGCGTCGGCCGCTGCCACTACGCCCGCAAACAGGCTTGCCTGGCCCAGACGGCACATCCTTGCTGCTACCCACGCCACCACTTGACGCGTGTCTGCTTCCAATGCACCCAGACACACCTGGTGCAACACGTGCTGCTCCTGCAGACCGCTCGGCACGTTTCCCCTTGTTACATTTGCCACCACACTCGGCACACGGCAAACCTCCTCGAGTACGTGACGCCACCCTTGCTCTTCCCACACATTCGCGGCATCCCGCACCACCCGTTGCACGTGTCTGTGTACCCATCCCTCCAGACACGCCACCGCAAACAAAGTCTGATCTCGCCGCTCCA
Source organism: Mantamonas sphyraenae (assembly GCA_026936335.1). Lineage (NCBI taxonomy): Eukaryota > Mantamonadidae > Mantamonas > Mantamonas sphyraenae. The sequence goes on from JAPMXV010000007.1 coordinate 203,314, forward strand.
AGCGAGCGCTCACTGCCTCCACCATCTCTTCCGCGCGCTTGCCTGCCTCACCCACCTTGCGTACCACAAACTCTTGGTCCATAGAACCAGAGGAGGAAGGCATCATACCCGTCCCCTCTTCTTCAGGGTCTTTGCGCTCTTCATTCCGTCGCCGCAGAAACGCCAGTAGCACCTCCAACGCCGTCACAATGACATCCTCTTCCAAGAATTCTTCCTGTAACGCCTTCAACTCTCCTCGCGTCATGGACACCCCTTCCCGAGGCACTATCTCATCCAAAATGCACACAAGCCGGGATTCCATTCGTTCCTTTTCCTTCCTCCACTCGCGCAGCATTCATTGACACACACGACATCACACATCGGGGGGTGCGCTGCACGCAAGCGCCGCTCCCCTCTTCACCCAGTGCTCCGGTTCTTGGTTGCGTGACGGCAGATCAAGCGCAAGGATAAAGTTTGTCGAGTGGCCTGTCGTGCTGAGTTCGCCCACCCGCGATTGCGTTCGGTACAGTGGGCACTCGTAGTTTTCGTCCTCCACCACCAGCGACTCGTAAAGTTCGTTCTCTGTCGGCTCCAGCCAGATCACAGGCATCTCCTCGCGCAGCTGGCCCGGGTGTGCCTCTGCAAGCGAGTAGGACGCTGCGTCCCAGCTTGCGCCCTCCAGAAACAGGCCGTGCACGTAGATTCCGCTCTCGGGCTGGCCGTCCAACTCTTTTGTGTTGCGCGTGTGCATCACGTGCGTCTGAAGACGCAGCATGTCCACCGCCTTGCGTGTTTTGCGCGCGTGGTACTGCATGGTGGCCGTGATCAGTCCCTGCGGGAAGAAAAGACCTCCCATCCAAAAGCTCACCGGCACTCCGTTCTCAATCCAGTCCTCCACAAACTCGAAGCGCTTCTGCAGGTCCACCATCCACGCTCCGAGGCCAAGCTCGCTCGGGTACGCCAGCTCCGCCCACGATTCCGGCACGCGTCCGAATCGCATCGACGAAAACACTTCCTCCAACTGGTCGCTCATCACGTCCAATCCCTGCAACGCACGCTCCAGGCTTGCAAGTGACATGGAAATGTGGTCCAACAGTGCGTTGTACCGCACGCTCTCCTGCGCCACCAGCGTCCCAAACGAGTTCACCGTTCCGTCAATCTCTGCAAACACACTTGCGTGTGCCTCCTCCACCACCAGACGTCCCGGAAGCTGCATCTGCATCTCCTTGATTGTGCGCAGCACCGTTTCCTCTGCGCTTCGTGCAGTTGCACCCACGCCCATGCGTGGTTGGATCGCCAGAATCGTGTCCAGCATTGCGTCCACCTCCTTCAGCTGGTAGACAATGTCTGCGTTGGCGTGCAGACCAAACACCTCGGGCGGGTCATTCAGAGGCAACGAGGCAATGTACTGCCTGTAGTTGCGCAGCGAACCCTCCTGTGGCACGTGATACACTCCGTTCTCCGTGATGTTGTACTCCGATCCCACAGACAGCATGTCTGCGTTCAGGAATTCCTCAAGCATCACATTCACAGTGCGCGCGTCCCACAGGTCCGTCACACGTCCGCCGTAGTTGATCTCGCCAATGATGTACTGCAGCGCAGCAAACGGGTCTTCCTGCTCCTCCAGATACAGCTTCACCGTGCGGATGCTCACGAGCAGATCGTCGTTGTTCCACTCGTACGGGATGTTGAATCCAATCGGCCCAAAGTGGCGCCTGTCCTGGATCACTGCATGGAAGAACGCCAAACCAAACAGCAGCCGCTTCCACTCTTCCACACGTGAGCTCCCGCTGAACGTCTCCTCCGTAATGTCCAGGAAAGTGCGCATCATGTTCGCTTTCAATCCTCGCGGCGGCTCGTACGTCAGTTTCAGTCCGTTCTGCAGGATCGGCACAGGAAACTTGTCCGTCGGCATGCTTGTCAACCACAGGCGGAAGTCCACGTCGGGCTCTTGCGCATGGCTCCCTACGTCCAGCTTCTTCTCCAGCGTCGGCATCCACGACTCGCTCAGATGGCAGTTTTGCAAACATACCCAGTTGCCCTGATACCTTCCCTGTTCCAGCGCACGCGCCGCTCCTGGTCCTTGGCCCTGACCCAACGAGATGATCTCGAAGCGTTCGCTGTACCCCAACTCCGCCGCCAGATCCGTCAGGTAGCTTGTCGGATCGGCACCCGGGCTCAGAATAAAGATGATCGGCGTGCTCGGCGAACTCTCCCAGTACGCCTTGCGCAAATCAAACAGCGGCGGTTCCACAAACTCGCTGCCCAGCACCTGCGACACAAGCTGCTGCGACCCAAGCACAACCTTTTCTGGACGCAGCACACGCAGCAGAAGCAGCTTGCCAAACGCAGGGACCCGTTGGTTCCACGCGCCCGGCAGTGGGAATGCATGAGGCTTCTCGCTCGTCGCGTACTGTTTCCATCCTTCCGGGTCGCTCTCCACACCCGCACACAGACCTCCAAATGGCTCCACCTGCTCCAGGCTCTCCAAAGCCGCCCACTGCGACTCTTTCAACCACTCGCTGCACGGGTTCGGCTTCGACGCAGCCACTCCCGTCTTGCGACCGGCGCTCAAGAAGAACTGCCAAGCCTCGTCGCTCACCTGGCCCTGGTCGCGCAGGATGGAAATGCACATCAGAAACGCAAACAGGCGCTTGTCCTTGTTGAACAGACCCCTGCACACGCTGTTGTAGATCGACTCTGTCGCCGCACGGATCAGGCTGCGGATGCGTTCCGACAGCACGCTGCTGCGCTCCGTTTTCTGGATGCACTGGTTGAACAGGTTCGTGAAAAAGGACAGCGAGTACTGGTACATCGGGTCGATCAGCGCAAGGTCCGACACCACAAAGTACATCAACGCACCACGGCGCGCCACATCCCTGTACTCGTCGCGTGCCTTGTCAATGGCCGCGTTTGTCACCTGCGCCTCTTCCAGACGCGCCGCAATGTCGCTCGACGTCGTCTTGCTCGCTGCTAGCGTGTTGATCATCGTCTCGTCCTCAAGCAACCTGCGCGTCTCGCCCATCAGACTCAGGATCTTGTCTTCGATGTCGCGCAGCTGCTGCTTGTCTTCGTTGATCTGCACCACCAGCGAGTCCTTGCTCTCTTCCAGTTGCGGTCGCTCGATGCGCACCACGTCCGACAACAGTTGGTCCTCCAGGCCGTCCAGACTCACCGTGAAATTGATCAGCGTCACCTTGATGCACACCTCCGGCATAAAGTGCGGATTCGGCAGCTTCGTCGTGATGTACATGCGAAAGTCTGGGTTGTAGTCCACCTCCACGTCGCCGATGCGGATCAGCGTGCGCCCTGCCTTGCGGTACGTCTGTCGCGTCAGCACAGGATCCAGCATCTTGTCCAGCGTCTCGCCCACTCCCTCCAGCAGCACTGTAGCTCCCACACGCACCGCATTTTCCAGCGTGCGCATCAGGTTCGGGTCGCCCATCTTCACTGCCTGCAGGTTGTTCGATCGCTCCAGCTTCTTGATCCACAGGTTCGCCTGGTTCTGCGGGTCGATCATCAGCGGCCATCGTCGGCTGTGTGTCACCAACAGCGCGTTTTCCACCGCCAGCGAGTTGTCCGGCAGACCCATCATGTTCCACTTGCGCACTTCGATGTCCTCCGCCAGGATCCCTCGGAAGTTCCAGCCCTCGTTCAGATCCAGCTTCGCCTCCTCCATGAACGCCAGCCACTGTCCCATCAGCTCTCGTCGGAATCTTTCCGTGAATGGTCCCATGTATGACGTGTACGCCGCTGCCACAAACATGTTGCCCACCACAGAAGACTGCTGCTTCTCCAGCGACACCTTTTCCGCCTCCCAACGCGTCCTCTCGTCGCCCAACCGCTCCAGCAGCTTCTCGGCTCGCTCCAGACGCGTCTTGGTGTCCTGCATTTGCTCCTCCAACTGTTGCTTCTTGCGTTCGCTCTTGTCATACTTTTGCTGCAGCGCATCCACGCGCTCCTCGATCTCTCCCAGCTCTTCCTGCTTCTTTTCCAGTACCTTGAGCGACGCCGTCAACTCCTCTTCGGCCTTGGTCAGCGCAATCTGCTTCGGCAGCACCGTTTTGTACACGTTTGCAAACTGGTGGATGGCACGCACCCACATGCAGATGCTCATCGCCGCCGTCGACACGTTGGCCAGGTAGTCCGGATGGAACTTGGGGTTGTTGATGTAGCGTCGGATGGCCTTGAGCACGCTCTCTGGGATGTTCTTGTTGTCGTACTCTTCCAGCGAGCGCAGGAACTGCGTGTCGCTCATCAACTTCTGCCCCTCGGCCCAGCTCGGCTTGGCTCCGCGCAGAATGCACACCGCTTCCATCACAAGCACCACCGCGTCGGGAGGCTTCTTGAAACTCTTCATCTCGGTCACATCGTGCCTGTTCAGCGCCTTCAGCGCAAGCATCGCCTCTTCGTAGTACGGCATTGCGTCGTCCAGTTCCTGCTGGCACGCATCGCGCACACGCTCCATCTCCTTGCTGATCTGCATCACTTCGTCCTCTTCCACCTCCACGTTGCGCTTCACCTTGTTGGCCACCTTTTTCTCCGCGCCAAACTTTTCCAGCAGGTTGCGTGCGTTCGTCGTGGCCACCTCCAACACACCCTGCATCTGCTTCAGGTCCTCCTGCATCTCGCCCACATCCTTCTTGGTGTTGTTCAGCGTCTCCAGACCCGTGGCAAAGCGCTGGATGCGCTCGTGGATGCTTTGGCGCTTCCCACCCAGCATCTGCTGGTACTGCTGCAGCAATTCCAGATACGATGCAGGTGTCGTGTACGTCCTGCGTCGCAGCTCGTCGTAAAACTTGTCACCCATCTCCTCCACGGAACGGTGCATGTGCAGGCACGCCTGCGCAAGCACCTGCCGCTGCAGCGCCACCTCGTCGCCTTCAAACTCGCTCAGGCGCTTCTCTGCCACGGACAACAGAGCCTCGTCCGTCCAGGCGTCGTACCAGTCGATCGTACAGCAGTTCACCAGCGACGGAAACTGCCTGCACCACGTGCGGAACCGGTCGCCGATCGGACTCAGACACAACACAACATGCAGATGTGCACGCACCTTGTCCACAAACCAGTTGAAGATACCGCTCTTGCTGTCCGGAATCTCTCGCTTGTTGCGTGTCGTCGCAATCACCTGGGAGATCAACGCCTCGCGCTCGTCCGTTGCGTACAGTCCTGGCACTTGGCCGCTGTTCAACAGGTTGTTCACGTCTTCCAGCAGGCCCTCGTCCACAATCTGCGAGTCCGTCAGCAAGAAGCACACGTCGCGTTCCTCCAGTCCCGCTCGCTGGTAGATCTCTTTCAGTTTCTCGCGAAAGTCGTCCAGCGAGAACGTCTTTTTGATTTCCACCTGCTCGCAGTCCATGCCCGCAATGTGGCACGCCAACATGGCCGTGGTCTTTCGTCCGCTGCCACTCACGCCAACCAGCATCGCGTTGCCGCGCGGCTGTCGCAGGATGCGACACAGACGCACCACGTGCTCCACCGCCTCGTGGAAGAACACAATGTCCATGACCGTCGAGCTCAGCGAGTTGTAGTCGTCCAGAAAGTCTTCCAGCACAGTGACCACATGCTTCATGTCCCACGCCTCGGCGTAGTCTCGGCTGTATCCGCTCTCGTGGTCTGCAACGCCGCCTGCGAGCGCTTCGTCTTCGTCGTCGACGGCCACCTCCATTTCGTCATCGCTGTCCGGAGGCACCCCTTGCAGAAAGTCGCAAAACAGGATGTCCCGGAAGTCCTCCTCCTTCCATGTCTGCTGGAAGTACTTGCTGATCATTTCCAGCACAAGCGAGTCGTACCAGGCGCGATCCTCGGCGCTAACCAGACGGTCGCGGAACACACGTGCACTCTCGTGCACCCACAGGCGCACAAGCGTCGTGTCCTTCTGCAGGTACACCGGTTCAATCTGCATGATGCCTTGGATCACCTGCGACAGGTCGCGCAGGTTGAACGTGTAGTGCGACTTCATCGGCGTCGGCAACAACACCTCGGTCACCTTGGTGTACACCTCCATGGCGGCAAGCACAACCTGCTGCGAAAGCATGGCGCACTCTTCTGACACACCCGGGTTCGACAGGAACCCACCCAGAATCGAGCCAAAGATCTTGTTGGTCGAGTTCAGGCCCAGCACGGGGATGTTCAACACGTTGAAGTGCCGCACCAGGCGCGGCGTCATGGTGTTGCGTCCTCCACCCGGCGGCCCACACGCCACAATGAACTGCGTATCCAGAATCTTCTTGAAGAACAGCCTCTTCATGTCGTACAGGCCACCGCTGTCGATGCACTGCCGCAGCAGCTCGATCGCCGGCTGCGACCCGTTGTCGATACGTGGCATGTTGACATCGTCGATGAAAAACAGCATCTTCTTGTCCAGGGGCGGCGTGAGGAACTTGTTGCGCCGCTTGTCCAGGTTGTGCTCAATCCAGCCCTGGAAATCCTGCACCGTCGTGCGTGCGCTGAAATTGACGTTGGTGGTCACATACGACGACCCCGGCGCATTGGTCATGCGGTTGATCAGATCCTTGATGATGAGTGACTTGCCCACACCCGACACTCCTGTGATCATCACGTCCTTGCCGTTGCTGACCAGGGCCTCGGCGATGTACGAGATGCGCACCGTGTCCACCGTGGGCACCACCATCTTGTGGAAGGCCATTCCCGGTTCGTAGCGGAACACCTTGAGTGTGTCCTCCCACAGGCGGAACGAAGCCGTTTCTTCGTCCACGAAAAAGTCAAACACCGTGCGCATCTTGGGGAAGGACAGGTACACGTTGCCAATCATGGCGCGTGCAAACTCGCTAAACATGGACACGCGGCTGCCTTCCAAGTTGCTGCCAAACGACCAGATGTACGCAAAAACAAAGTACGCGCTGACCAGCTCTGCGACAAACGCGCGGTTTCCGTCCAGCAGCACCACGCCGCGGTCAGCTTTCAGAAAGCACTCCAGCATCTTGATGAAGTTCATCACAATGTGGTTGTCAGTCAGCTGAATGGGCCCCTGAGCCTGTTCGCGCAGAAACTGCAGCGTGGGGTCCACGATTGCATCCATCCATCCCATCAGCTGGTCGTCAAAGCCCGGCAGCCGGCGCTCCAGCTTTTGGCAGAACGACTCGGCCAGAGCGCGCCACGTAAGCTGCGCGCTCTCCAGGTACACCATACCACAACGGCTGATGGTAGCTGGCGAGGCACCCCGCAGGTTGAATGTCTCAAACAGCATTGTGATCGACGGCGGCAGCTTGATGCGCTGGCCGTTGGACAGACACAACATCTTGTTGTCGTCCAACACAGTGTTCATGTCTTCGATCCATTCCGCGTCCACGGGGCCGTCAAACGTGACCCAGTGCAGGCCGCTGTTGGCAGACTCCTTGGCGCGGTTCACAAGCAGGGCCACCACGCCGTTGCGCCACTCGCGCGTCACTTGGTTGTGCGCACCGTACAGATCCTCCTGAGACAGAGCCTTGGGATTGAGCGGATAGATGCTCACGGGCTGGTAGGTGTCGTCCTGGACGTCGTCGTTGGTGTACAGCGAGCTCAGCGACTCGGCAAGGATTTTGTAGCACGTGGACTTGCCCGTGAGAGGGGCACCCACAAGCATCACACCGTGGCGCACCTGCATTGTGTCGTACAGCTGCATGACCTTGCTGACGAGCTCGGGCACGCTCTGCAGATCGTGCTTCTCCAGCGTGGCCGCCACTTCGCGCTCCAGCAGGCCGTGCTCCACAGGCGGGATGTTCACCTCTGGGAACAGGTCCTGAATGATGGCCAGGAACAAAGGTGTGTCCTCCACCAGCAATTTGGGCAGGTTGGACTCGCGCAGCGCGCGGATCAGCAACATGTCCTCGCTGATGTCCGTGTTCTGCCGCTTGATGGCACCAGCCATGAGGAGAACACTCTTCAGGGCACGCATGCCAAAGTCGTAGTGGTGCTGCTGCGACAGCTGCTGCGAGCTCAGTTTGTACAGGTTGACCATCTTGCTCGCAAGTTCGTGCGCCGTCTGGAATCCCTCACTGTACAGAACAATCTCTGCGATGCGAGCGTAGTCCGGAATCATCATGGCCACGGGGCGGAACAGAGCCTTGAGGTTGTCCGGCAGCTCCGTGCGGCCCTTGTAGCCCGGATTCATCGTCACAAACACGCCAAACGTCGGCTTCAGCGCAATCTCCTTTGGCCCAAACACAAACTTGGTGCGTCCACTCGACAGTGCCTTTTGGATGCTGTGAAGCTGCTGGGCAATCACACTCAGCACTTCGATGTCGATGCGGTTAAACTCGTCGAAGCACGCCCAGCAGCCGGCCTGCGCGAGTCCAGAGAAAAAGCGACCCATCATGCGGTAGTACAAGCCCTGGGAGCAGTTGTACACCACACAGCGCTGACCCAGCGATTTCGCCAGGTCTTTTGTGGTCTCCGTCTTACCTGTGCCTGCGGGGCCCGAGGGAGCGCCGCCGAGATGCAGATGCAGAGCAGACGTCAGGGTCAGATAGCACTTGTCTGTCAGGGGCGTGATTACCAGGCGTGTGGTGTTGCCCAGGTATTCGTATCCATACTCGAAGCTTGCGTTTGTTTGGCGAATGACGCAGTTGTCGGCCTCGGGCACCCAGTAGAAGCGCAGCTGGCGGAACCACTCAAAGTCCTGCACCGAATTGACGCCCTGGTCAATCATGGATTCGAGCACGTCTCGTCCGTGCACGTTGATCACAATGAGCGTGTTGAGCAGCTGCCTGTGCAGCGGCGTCAAGTCCCCGCGCACAAGTTCGACCATCTGGTTGATCTGATCCGCCATCAACGCGTGCACCTTGCGCAGCGCGTGCGGGTCGCGGTCGGCCTGCATCTCCGTCAGCGCATCCGTCACCAGATGCGTCCACAGGATCTGATCCACAGTGAGGATGCATTGCGCGGGCCAGTTGCCAAACAACCAGTCTGCTCGCTTGTGCGGCGTGTACTCCTCCAGGCACTCCTTGAGATTGCGGTACAGCGACTCGCGCATCATCTTCTCCACCGTGCCCAGCCAGTACTCCACCTTGCCCTTGGCCACCACGGGGGCGTTGAACTCCACCACCTCGCCCTCTTCGCTGACCATAGCCTTGACGTTCTGCGTGGTGCGGCTCTCGTAGAACACGAGTTCGTAGATGCCGTCGAAGCACTTGGGCAGGTGTTCCTGCACGGCCTTGGGCTCGCGCACCTGCGCCAGGATCTGCAGCAGCTCGTCGTTGGACAGAAAGTAGAAGCGAGGGAACGCGGTGCGCTTGGTTTCCAAGTAGTCTTCCAGCGTTTTGAGGATGTCTTCGAGCAGCTGGTTGCAGTTGAGAAACATCTCCAGCAGGTTGTCCGTTTCAAGCACCGTCAGCACCAGCGGGTTGACGTGCACCTTGATCATAAAGTCCTTCCAGTCCTTGTCCACCATCTGGAACTTGGCGGACTCTTCAGGCAGCTGCCGTGTGATGTCGCCCGAACCAAACACCACCTCCAGGTAGATCCAGTTCTTTTGGCACAGCACCCACTCCTCCATGACGTCGGACAGCAGCGACAGCTTGTTTTCCCACTCCAACACGTCTTCTTTGATGCCTTCGATGAAGCGCGAGGCCATCATGGTCTGCAGCGTCACCAAGTGGTCTTCCAGCAGCTGTTGCACCTCTTCGTACGAACCCAGGACAAACACATTGCGGTTGGAGTGGTGGGGCACGACGTCGAAGCGCACGGTGGCCCACGCTGTGCGCACCTTGTCCAGCGTCACTTCCAGCGACAGCTCGCCCGTGGCAATGGAACTGATTTCTGCGACGTATTCCTGGTGGTCCTGGATGCCCATGTGCACCAGCTCGCGCAGACTCGGGTTCACTGTGGAGCCCGTGTACCTGTACTTGAGGCGCTGGTAGATGAGCTCCCAATGGCGTGGACGCAGAGCAGGGTTGCCCAGGTGCACCAAGTAGTCCATGTGCGCGGCAAACTTGCGCACGAGCGAGTTGAGCTCGGCCACAACCATGTTTTCCGTCAGCTTGCGCGACAGCTTGGACACGATGCGACTCCAGCGCTTGAGCTCAACCTCAATGTCCGACACAGGCACAGAGCCGATGGGGGTGGTCATCCAGGTCTCGCTAACAGTGTTCCACTCGTCCAGCGAACTCCAGATCTTGTGGCGCACGGCAAACAGCTTGCGTGTCTCGGTGAGGTGTGCAAAGGTGTACTCCTTGACACCAAACACCACCTGCATCTCGCGATAGGACTTTGCACGGTCGTAGATGCTGTCGATGCTCTCTTTGATGGAACGCAGCTTCTCGAGGACCGCCTTGCAGTCGCTGGCCGGATCTTCGTACATCTCGTGGTACAGCTCGGCCATGTCTGCCACGAGTTGGTCCTCCAGGGAGCCAATGTTGCGCTCGAGGGTAGTCACCATGTCTGTGCGCTTCATGACCACGTAGGTCTGCGAGTCCTCACGCACGCTCTTGAACTGGATGACGGTGGACTTGAGGTCCTCGAGGAGCATGTCTGTGGAATGGGGCACCTGTTCGCTGAAATTGCTGAGCAGGCGCACGAGCGAGTCGACGTTGTCTTCTTCCTGGTGCAGCTGAACCAGATCTGCGTCGAGCGAGTTGAAGCGCTTGAGATACGCGGTGAACTCGGGCAGCTTCCATGGCCGCTCCTCAAAGTATCTGCACAGGGCGCTGTAGCGGTTGCGCAGATCCTGGGTCTTTTGGCGGATGACGACCTTGGCGAGACCCTTGATATCCTCCATACACTTTTGGGGCACGGGCAGCAATTCGGAGCGCAGCTTTTTGTTTTCGACGGAAAACAGGTCGCTGGGCTTGCTGGTCTTCATGCGGTCGACGTCGGAGAACCAGGTGTGGAACTTGTGCATGAGTTGCTGGAACTCGGCCACAGAGGGCTCCGCGTTGCGATACTGCTCGATGTCCCAGCCGTCGTTGAAGTCCGCGATGCTCTTGAAGGTGCTGTAGATGCCGTGCGTCTGCTCCACACACAGGTCGAAGCTGGCCATGAGCAAGCGCTGGACGCCCGCGCGCACCTCTGTGTATGTGTCTGTCTCGCGGATGATGCCAGAGACATGCGGGCCCTCGGGGATGTACTGGTCGTCCATGAAGAATCCCTTGAGGGAGGACATCTTGAGCACACGGGGCACCGTGTTGTAGGTGAGCAGCAGATCGTCGATGGTGTGCTTGAATGCCGCGACAAAGGAGTCGCCGTCCGGGGTGTAGACGACGCCGCGCTCGCCGCGAGGCGTCTTGTCCAGTGAGACCACAGTGAGAAAGAGAGCAGTGTTGCGCGGGGCAGAGGGCTCGAGAAACTCGACGAGGTTGTTGAGAGAGCGGCAGGAGTGGTTGATGAGGTTCTCACAGAGGATGTAGTCTGCAAGGCGGATGAAATTGCCGAGGAGCTGGGCCTCCATGCAGGCGCGCTTTAGGGCGGCCAGGCGCTGTGCGCGCTCCTTCTTTGCGCCCACCATGCTGATGCTCTTCCACGAGCGGCTCTTGCTGGTGGTGGAGCTCATGGTGTAGGAGTCGAGGTCGAAGCTGTCGGTGTCCTCGGAAACGAGGGTGCGCTGGACGACGTTCTGGCACAGCTTGGCGAGGATGAGTTGCACCTTGTCGGTGATGTGTTCCAGGCTCTTGAAGGCATCCTTGCGCACGGCCATCTGCTTGTCGAGGAATAGCTCGAGGGAGACTGTGGTGACAATGGAGTCGAGGTCGAGGAGTTGGACCTTGTGGAGGTCCTGGCAGAGGCTGTTGATGTCCATGAGAGTGGGTACAAACACGCTTTGGGCCCAGAAGAGCTTGCGGTTGAGTTTGTTGCGAATCTGGCAGTACTTTTTGTAGCGGACCTGGGAGCGCCACTGGCGGAACATCTTGCCGACGAGGTAGAACTTGAAGAAGGAAATCTTGGTGAGCATGTTGAAGAGGGCACTCTGGCGCATCCACTGGGACAGGGAGAGGTACTCTGTGTCTTCGTCGGCCAGGACGTGGACGACGCCCGACGGACTCATGACAAAATGCTCAAACGGGTCAATTTCCTGGCGGCTGACAACCTCGAGGTCGTAGGGGCGGAAGTTGTCGCCATCCTGGGGCACCCTGTTGAGATAGACAAACTTGAGGGTGTCGTCGGGATTGGAGGCGGCAAAGAAACCCACGGCGTCTTCGCCTGTGATGATGCCCAGCTGCTCCCACTCGGGTTGCACGGCCTCGTCATCGTTTCCGTCGCCTTGAGTGTTCTCTGTGGCTGCGGTGGTGCCAGTTGCATTGAGGGCAGCGGTTGCGGCTGCCTCGTCGCTGCTCTCGTACTCGTCGTCGTCGTCGTCGTCATCCTCCTCTTCCGAGTCCACCAGCGAGTCTGCGTCGTCCAAATCGACGTACATTCCCGGATGGTCCTCGTCGTCCACGGTGCTGGCCGTGGCTGTAGAGGCAGCCGAGGAGGCTGGGCGAGCGCGTGTGCGTCCGGAGCGTGCGCGTCGGCCAGAGCGTGCACGTGGCGTGGTGCCACCTGTGTCGTCGTTGTGGCCGCGTGCGGGAGCTGTACCTGGACGAAGGACGGATTGGAGGAAGGGCAGCGGTTCGTTGTTGGCGGTTGTCTGCGGACGGCGTACGCTCTGTTGCAGCGAGCGGGTGTCGTCAAAGGCAGGTGCCGAGCGAGCCATGCGTGCAGAGCCGATCTGGGCACGGGACTTGGCCTTGCCACGCGGCGATTGGGTGCCAAAGCCCGTTTGGAAGGCCTGAAAGGTGTTCTGGCGAGGCGTGCGTGCACTGGTAGAGCGCATGGTCACGCCCGGTTTGAACGAAAGGTCGCGCGGCATGGACATGTCGGAGATTTGGATATCATACAGTTGCTGTGGGAGGATGTTGACGGCACATGGTGGGCCGTAGAGACGGCGTGGCGGCCGAGGGATGGGTGTGAGCGGAGGGTGCTTTGCGCGGGAGTTTTTTGCAACGGCCAGAGGCAAAACACAACGCACCTTGGAGGCAGTCTTTGAACGCGGGGTACGGGCGCTTGCAGACTGGGCGCGCTGGGAGGAGGAGGCATGGGATGTTTTGGGCCGCTTGGAGGTGGTGGAGGTGGCCTGCAGGTTGGAGCGGGAGCTCTGTCCAGCGGCTGTGTTTGAACGGCGCGCGGTCGAGGCGGATTCCAGCTGTGGGAGCTCGAACTGGACCTTGCCCGAAGCAGATTTGGGGTCGCGGCCAGATTTGGTGGTGTTTGCCATGCTGGAGTTGGGCATGGAGGACGCCATGCTGCTGGAGGACACGCCGAGGTCTGTGATCTGGACATCCAAGGCCTGCCGAGGTGAAGCAAAGGCGCATAGGCGGCCGGGGAGACGTGTGAGCAGAGAGACGAGGCGTGGGACAGGAAGAAAAGGGAGAGTGGAAGGACACAGGGGCATAGGTAGGGAAGAAGGCATGTGGGAAAGGCCTGAGAGGACGGGGAAACGGAGTGCAAGTGCGGATGTGTGGCAACGGTCGGCGTGAAGGAGGGCGATGTGAGGGAATGTGAGCAGGTGGAATCTTACCTGCTGGTCGTCATGGTCGCCAAGAATGCTGGGGAAGACGTTTGCAAGGACGGAGCGGATCTGCATCTGCTCGAGGACGTGGTCCTGGGCGGCGCGGGAGTAGACGCGAGCGACGTAGTGCTTGAGCTGGGCCGAGGGGCTGCCGTGGAAGTATTCGCCAGGCATGTCGAGGAGGATCTCCTTGAGAAAGACCCAGTCTTCGTAGTCGTCGCTGTTGAGGGTGTGAATGAGCACCTTGACGATCTGGTTGTCGATTTTGGAGCGGACCTCGCTTCGCGCCCGTTGCTTCTCGTCCACCGAGGCAACAGAGGAGGCGCTGGCGGTGCTGTGATGCGTCACCACGCTATGGGCGGACTCGCTGGCCGAAGAAGACGACGACGAGCCCGTGGTGGCCACGCTGAGATTGGAAATGGCACGCCTGCCGCTCATCGTTCAAAACGGTTCAAAAGGTTTTGATTGGCTGGCGCAGACCCCTCACTCACGGCGTCACGATGACGTGCCATTTGGCGTCACGTGCAATATACAGCTCCCAGGCGAGCGTCATGGCGGTCTCGAGATGGGCCACCCATGCGGCGGTGTCAAAGAGAGGTTGGTTGGATCGAGCGCGGGCAAGTTTCGTCCGTAGCGCCTGCAGCTCTGCGGGGTGTGTGGCAAGGTGAATGGCTCGCTGCTCGTACTGTTGCCACGAGGTCACCACCATGTCGTTGTATGCGTGGACGGCGCGAGCCATGCCTGCGGCGACGCGCTGGGCCATCTGTTGGCCCGGCATGGTCACCATGGGGGTCCCTGCCCACAGGGCGTCCACCGTGCTGGTGTGGCCGTTGCACAAGGGCGTGTCGAGGATGAGGTCTGCGGCAACAATGCGCTGCACGTGAGGATGGTGTGCCAGATGCTCGCCAAACACGATGCGATCGGCCGAGATGTTGCGCAGGCCGGCCTGATGCAGGATGTGTGATTGGGCGTCGCGCGGGAAGCGCAACAGCCACAGGATGGAACGTGGCACTGCTCGCAGGATGTTCATCCAGGCGTCAAATGTGCGCGCGTTGATTTTGTACAGCTGGTTGAAGTTGCCAAACACAAACGTGGCGTTGTCGACGGGCAAATGGTTCGCCTTGCGGTGTAGCAAACGCGTGTCGGGCGTGTTGGTCACGTCGGCTTGTTGGTTTCGGTAGTCCTGGAACAGTGAGAGGAGTGTGTTGTGAGTGGGAGGGGTCAGCGTGGGTGGGAATGGGAGAATCGGATCGCACGAGGGTGTCGGTGTGCGTCTGCACACACGCAAATGGGTGTCCGGTGTCCACTCACATTCACAAAGTAGGAGTGGGGCATGTAGACGAGCTTGTCTGCATAGTGGGCGACAAACTCTACGGGAGAGGCAACGGCGTCTGTGATGAGGTAGTCGTTGATGCGTGAGTCGCCCATGGTGCCACAGAAGCCCATGTAACTCATGGTGATGGGGCTTGCCTGCATGGCAAAGAGCTGGTTGCGCTCGCCCTTGGTCCATCCGTTGAGGTTGACGGCAATGTGGACGTTCTGAGAGCGCATGCGTCGCACAGCCTCCTGATCCGACACTTCTGTGATGTCGATGAAGCGATCGACAGACGAGGCGATCACCTTGCGCTCCTGCGACCCGTCATCCGGTGTGGTGGCGTACATGAGCGCCATGACACGCGATCGGTTGTGATGGGACCAGACGGAGCGCATGAGACGTGCCAAAGGGTGGTTTTTGATGTCCGACGAGACGTATGCGACACGCAAACGATCGTGCCGTTCGTCTTCGTCCTCTTCGTCGTCGCCATCGCCATCCTCCTCCCCGCGGTTTCGATGCTCTGTGGCCCACTGCACCCATTGTTTGTGAGTGCGAGCAGGCGGCTGCGAGGGCGGCCCACCACGCGCCTGCGCGGCATCGAGAGAGTTCTTGGCCATGAGGGCGGCGAGGGAACGAAAGACGGGCAGGGAGAGGTTGTAGGTGAATGCCTGGAATGGGGTCACGGCAGGTGTGGGCGACTGCTTGTCGAGCTGGTCCTGGATGAGGGCATGGAGCTTGGGCATGTGCTTGTCGACCTGCTGCCAATCGCAAAGGAAGTGAAGAGAGTGGACGTAGGCGGTGAAGGCCGGTGCGTTGTTGTCCCATCCGCTGAGGTCGAGAGCAGTCTTGAAGTGCTGTGCAGCCTCGTTCATGTCCATGCGCGACTTGAGCGCACGTCCCAGGCTGTAATGTGCATCCTTGGAGCCTGGCGAGTGCTTGACGGCAAGGCGGAACTGGCGGATGGCTTCGTCACGCTGGCCCAACGTGGTGTACACGTTGCCGAGGTTGACATACGCGTCGCCGAGGTCCGGCTGAATCTCAACAGCGCGTTTGTACGCGTGGATGGCTTCGTAGAGGCGGTTTGCATGTTGGTAAGAGATGCCCAGGCTGTTGTGAGCGAGAGCAAAGTCGGGCTGGTGCTTGACCGCTTGCTGGAAGTGGTGTGTGGCTTCACCGTGGCGTTTCCAGTCATGGTAAATGCGACCCAAATTGAAGTGGGCATTGGCAAAGTCGGGCTGGAGTTCGATGGCGCGCAGGTAGGCAGCTTCGGCGCGTTCTGGGTCGCCAGCGCGTCGTGCACACAGGGCAAGGTGGAACCAGGGCTCGGACAAGGACGGGTCGATGCGGATGGCAGCCTCAAAGGCGCGTACAGCCTTGCGATACTTGGCCATGCCCTTGTAGATCAGACCCATGGAGAGGAGGGGCAGGGTGTCGTCCGGGTGCTCCTTTGCCACTCGTTCAAACTCCAGCAAGGCCATTTCAGTCTGCCCCAGCTGCTGGTAGATCTTGCCCAGATTGACACGGTGCAGACGCGTATGTGGACGCACGTTGGGGTCCAGCTCCAGGGCCTCTCGGAGGCAGGTGATGGCAGCCTCGTGCTTGCCTGCTCCAAAGTGGTTGTACGCCACAGTGCTTTGAGGGTGCGCAGCACGGGACGGGGAAGGGGGCAACACGGCTGTGTGAGAAGGAAGCGAGATTGGGAGCGGGCAGAGAGGAGGACCTACCCGAGTTCCTGGGCGCTGTGTGCTCCGGGGCACTGGAAGGAGGTGGTCGTGCCAACGGGGCTATCTCCAGGGTGGCGAGGGGCACGCGTGGATGCCGTGGCATGTGAAGAGGGCGCCTTGCGTCGCAGGGAGGGCTTTGCATGCACTGTGGCGAGCACAAGGAGGAAGAGGAGGATGAGGCGAGGACTAGGCCAACGCGACATTTCGCTCCGCACAAACTTTTTTGTCCTGGATGAGCGCACGCGAAGCCGGCGGCGAGTCGGCGCGCGTCGAGGAGGACGACGAGTCATATCAGAAGCGAATGGACGCGTTGGAAGCAGCGTCGATTGTGAGTTTCAAGCAGGAGAGGGCGGAGAAACACACCCTAGCGTGGAATGGGCTCACACGACGGCACTCGTGCACCACCCCACACTCGCACCGTACACAGAGCAAGGAGCTGGATTGGCTCATGAACACAGAATTTCCACGGGAGCAGCAGAGGGTGACAGAAACCGTCAAGGTGAGGGGTCATGAAGAGGGCGGTGCGAACTGAGAAGCAGAGACGAGTGCTGACGCGTTGCCGGCGCTCTGCAGACATGCCTGGGGATCATCAGCGTGTCCAAAATGCCACGACTGGACCACGAGTTGGATCTGGACACACCGGGGTACATCCCGTTGTTTGTGCAGCAGTAGGTTGTGTGCGCAGGGTGGCGGGAGGGAGGGGTCAAGGGGCAGGTGACTGACCAGGTGTGCGGTGCGCGTGTGTGTGCTTATGCGCGTCCACAGACGTTCCGTGAGTGGATATCTGGTGCAGTTGGGAGGGGTCATTGCACGAGCAGACATCCAAGTGAAGCTGAACAAGGTGCACGGGAAGCACGATGCGGGGTTGCGTGTGCAAATCCAGCCCGAGGCGCCGTACGTGCTGCACCAACTGCGCGACGCATTTAACTATATGAGGCAGGCGTATGTGCTACTTCACAGTCTGAAGGAGGTTGTGAACCTGCACAGCAGCTGGCGGGCGGTGGTAAAGGTGGTCCAGAACGCACTGGAAAGCCTGGTGGCGAGCAAACACTGCCTGCAGTCGCCCAGCGGCTACCTGTTCCCCAAAAAGGCACTGACACACATCAACGATGCATTCGAGCCCGAACTTCCGCACGAGGTGCTGATCGAGATGACTGTCAACCAGAACGACCTTGTGATGCGTGTGCTCGGCTTTGCCACACCGCACAAGTCGGCGCTGGCCAAAATGGGCCTGAGCTTCGACTCATCCAGTGACCGAGGCAGTGTGGACTTTGGAGATTCATGTAAGTTTGGCAATGAGAAGCAGGAAGCAGCAGGAGGTGGATGCCGCGGCGTAGGAAGTTGACTGACACGGTGACATGGCACAGTGGACTCAACGACCTCCGAGGCGTTCCTGGAGGAACTGGACGCCAAATCGCAGAGGGACAAAGGAACAGGGGGAAATGGAAGTGGCAATGGCGGGGATGCGGGAGGAAGCAGCAGCAGCAGTAGCAGCAGTGGCAACAGCAGCGGAGGGTCTGGTGGGGCGAGAGAGACAGCAGGCGGTATCCAGAAGGATGTGAATGTGTTGGTGAGTGCAGAGCATTACGTGGGACGCGTGGTGGACTACGAGGGGACTGCAGTGGAGGTTGTGGACGGCGTTACTTTTCGCTACCCGCTGGAACCGCTCAAGGAGTTTCTCAAGGGCTGTGAGGACTGCATCCTCACATGTTCGCTACTTTTGCGCAAGTTGGAGCTTGTGGGGGAGATTGCAGGGGTGGGACAATAGAATACATTCGTGTGGAGCACGTATTGCCAGCATGAATGAATGCGCGGGGCGAACCAACGACACATCCAGCCACCATGCCTCGCACGCTGAAGCATCATGAGCGGAAGCTGCTGAAAAAGGTGGACTTTCTTAATTGGAAGCGGGAGCAGAACCTGCGTGAGCTGGCCGTGGTGAGGCGGTACCGTCTTCAGGACCGTGAGGATTACCACCGGTACAACAAGCTGTGTGGCCTGATCAAGAAGTTGACAAGCAAGCTGGTGAAGCTGGAACAGAGCGACCCGTACAGGATGGCCATGACCGAAGCGCTTCTGGAGAAACTGTGGGTTGTCCGGGTGTGAGATGCTCACATGCGGCGGACGGAAATCTCGGCACTCGTCCGCAGCGCGTCGCTGACACGCAGGAGACACTGGACACAGGTACACGATGGGCGCCATCCCAACCAAGAAGAGCCTTGCGCTGTGCGACAAAATCACGGTGGCCTCGTTCTGCAGGCGGAGACTGGCTGTGATGCTGGTTCGGTTGAAGATGGCCGAGACACTGCGGCAGGCGACGACGTTTATTGAGCAGGGCCACGTGCGTGTGGGACCCGAGACTGTCACCGACCCGGCCTTTCTGGTGTCCCGCACCATGGAGGACTTTGTAACCTGGACGGACCGCAGCAAGATCAAGCGTCACGTCATGCGCTACAACGACAAGCTGGACGACTATGATTTGCTGTGAGCGGGGCATTGTCATGGAGATGAAAGGAATGAGGGCAATGAATTGTGTACATACGATTTATATTACAACTTGGAAGCGACCAAGACTCAGCGCAACGTAGGCGCTGGCCTGCAGGAGTCCCCACAGGCAGGCTTCCCAAGGATACATAACAAAAGGCCCCGTGCGATAGACGGCCGCCAGGAGGGAGTTGGAGACGGCGCCTGTGAAGAAGCCGACGAGAGAGCCGATGAACGCCAACCCAAACGGCGCGGCGGCGCTCTTGCCCGTGCGTAGCACATGGACAGCCACAAAACCGATGCAAAAGTACACCAGAGATGTGCCCACACACGTCCAAATGGTGGCGTAGAGCCACATGTCTTGGGAGCACGCCGGCGGGAAGACGGATGGTTGGAACGAGAGCAGCAGCGGGGGGGGGTGGGGGAAGGCGCGGTCAGCTCGTGAAGGATGGACGGTTGGAAAGAGGCAACGAATGGGAAGTCGGCGGTACTGTACCTCGGTACGCGGTGAGGGGTGGCCCAGTGATGTCCATTGGAAAACGGTGGGGTTGGGCTGCGTGCGTGGGGGCTGCCAAGGTCTGACGACGAGAAGACATCGCGATGGCAGCGACGGCGGAGGATGAAGCATGGAATGCACTCTTTGCCAACAATGGGGACGCAGAGGCAGTGGAAAAGGCGTTGGGTGTGGTGAACGAGGCGGTGGGAGCGGGGCAAAAGACGCAGGTGGCGACACAGCCGCCGCTGAAGAGGCGGAGGCGCAAAGACAAAACGGGCGGGGCAAGCGCGTCCTCATCATCCAACTCGACGTCTTTGCTCTCTTTGGACGGCGCCCTGGACAACTCACTGGACACGTCGTTGGAAGCATCGTTGGACGAGTCGCTGGAGCTGATGGGTGACGAGAGCGCTCTGTGGACGGAAAAGAGCAACTCGGCAGCTGAACAGGCACAGGCCGGGCTTAGCGAGGCAGCGCGACAGCACGTGCTACGCAACGCCAACACAAAAGACGCGGTGTGTCAGAACTGTGGGGCCATGAACATGCTGCCAGAAAACGGAGTGATGACATGCCAGATGTGCGGGATGGAAAACCCGCAAGCCGTGGTGTTTGACGGGAGCAGGACCACAGGCACAGGCATTGCCGAGGATGCGGACGACAAGCGAGCAGCACGTGTTCAGAACGAAGTGGTGAGGCGTTCGGTGCGTGGTGACAACGAAACACTGAGCACAGACGTGGCGTCGTCCGGCAGCAACGACGCAACCGCACGCAAGCTGCAGCAGGTGCAAAAGGCTCTGGCCACCAAGGAAGCCACGCGGTATCGCGCATTTGAGCGTCTGGACGGTCAAATTGAAGGCTGGTGCCAGCAGCTGGGGGTGCACGAGGTGATCACACGACGAGCAAAGGAAAACCTGTGGCGATTCCTGGAAACCAAGCGTCGTCCTAGCGTGGGCATGGCCGGGGCGTGCATCTATGTGGCGTGCAAGCAACTGGTGCATGGGGAAAAGGTGGTGCACGCTGCGTTTACGCTGAACGAGGTGCAGGCTGTGGTGGACGGCGCAGAACCCAAGGAGATGCGACGCATTGTGTCCCTGCTGACAGGCCCCATGCACATCACCATTGCCAAGGCAGAAGCCACAGAGCTTGCGGAACGATTCATGGACCAGTTGCAGGTGAAGGATCCGCTGCGGTCGCGTGTGATCAAGGCCATCCACAACATCGAAGACTACGACCTGGCGCCATCGGGTGTGCTTCCAGCCACCGTGGCTGCTGCTGCCATCTACTTTGTGTCGTCGCGACATAGCGTGCATGACAAGGGCAAGTCGCTGACCCAGAAAAAGGTCGCCACCTCCGCGGGCATCACCGCCTTTACGCTGCGCAAGCTGGCCAAGAAGCTGGAACAGAGACAGTGTGTGGTGTTGGAGGGCACGGATGCGGGGCATGACAAGCTTTCCGAGCCGTCCAGCATGTCCAACAGCCACGGCAGCCCCAGCGCAAGCCATGACCACGACGAGGAGCAGGGGGATGACGACGAGGGCGAGGGCGAGGAGGTGAATGGTGGAAACAAGAGCGACAAAGAGGAAAGTGGCGACGGCAGTGATGGCGGACAAACAAGCGACGCTATGGATGCGCTCGAGTCGTTGTTTGCACTGTGACGAGTTCGACCGAACGGCGCAAGCATCCATTCAGACGAACTGAATCAAGCACTCAGAATAGACTGTGCATTGGTTTGGTTCTCATCAAGTGGTCAATTGGTCGAGACATTATTCGCCGGCGTTGCGTGCAGCAGATACCGCTGCAGGTACACAATTGCGGAGGAGCAGACGACCCAGATGATCTGCATGACGAGCGAGTGGGAAATACGCACTCCAAAAAAGGTAATCCCATTAAACTCGCGCGTGGCATCGAGGTAGTTGACGAGGTGTTTGATGTGTACACGCACGCTGTTGCACAGGGTGTGCTCGTCCACATCGGTCTGCTCCTTCTCATGCAGGCGCAGCACATCCTGTGCAATGTCGTCAATCCGAGACGGTTCCAGCAGGCGTGCAAGACCCACATGAACTTCCTCCATGATGGAGCTGACCCTGGAGCAGGTCCACAGAAGGTACAGGGTGCCTGGCATCAACACCAGCGACCACACCGTGTTGACCATCTTGAACACCAGCAGCACCTGCGAATCGGCGGAGGTGGTGTCAAACACAGCCAAGCCCACACTGGCAGCCAGGTACAGCAGCTGGAACGCAAGTACGAGGACCATGGGGGCGGCAATCCACCCGCTCACTTGCGCAGTCGTCACGAGCAACGCATCCAGCTTGTGGTCGACCTGACCCAAGGAAGTGCGCACCATCCAATGTTCGTTAGGTTCGCTTCTGTCGTGAGGCTGTGTGACCACAGCCACACGGTCGCCATCATCGTCACCACCGCTGCGGCCGGTGCTTTCCGGCTGCGTCGCAATTTTCTGCGCCTTGAGCAGCTCTTCCAACTGCCTCCCTTGTTGCAACACACAGTCGACCATGACGGTGCCCGTCAGAATACAAGCGCACATGGGGGCAAGCAGGTAGAAGTTGTAGGTGACGCTAAAGAGGAAGAAAAGCGGGAGCAGGATCAACACACGCACCACTACAGACACGCCTTCCTTGTCGTACAGGGTCCAGGCAGACACCATCTGCAGCGCACATATGGACACCGAGGTGACAATCACAGAGCCGATGAGAAGACGCCCCGTGGTTGCATCTGTGGCGCGCACACGCTCCAGGGACTCGTCGGTCAGAACGCGCTGGTCAAACACAGGCAGCAAAGCGCGCTGCAGCGGCTTCTTGCTGTAGTTGACGGCCACAAACACGACGTTGCTGAGCAACACAAAGCCTGTAAACATGCAGGCGAGCACAATAAAGTTGGAGGGCACCACAAAGACGTGTTCAGCCACTTGAGGCGTCGGGTACCACACGCCGTCATTCAGCGCGAGCACAACAAAGACACCCACTGCCATGCTCACAGACAGCATCAGCATGATCATATGTACCACTGTGCGCCAGGATCGCTGTCCACGCGGTGGGATAAGCAGCGAGGAGACGCTGAGAAGGGTGCGTGTGGTTGGCAAGGATTCCAGGTACCCGTACAGCCGTGCCTGTGGGTCGCTGACGTCGTCCTTATCTGCAAGCAAGGCCGTGTGCATCGACGGCGATGGCGCATCTTTGCCATCGCCGTCGTCATCTGTGACCACCTGGTACCCTGTGGTGGACATGCGGTCGGTGTTTGGTGTGTTGTCGGTTGCGCGTCTGCGCTTGCGGTGGCAACTTGGCCAGCAGCAGCAGCACCACCCATTCCCAACCATGCCCCTTCGATCCTCGCTGTTTCAAGACTATGAGAAGTACACGTCGGAGCCGCTTGGGGTGCGTGCACGGCGCATGGTGAACCAGGAGACGGGGTTTGACGAGCTGTACCCACACCTGGCAAAGGCACGGTCTGGTCTGGGGAGTATGCTGGGCAGCAGCCGACGCAAGGTGGCGCACGCAATGGCCGACGAGTTGGGAGACATGGTGCGTGATGTGAGGGAGCTCGGACTGGATTGGTCGCTGGGAGAGGGCTTTGAGTACGTCCAAGACTTGGCGGCATCCATGCAGAAACGGTATGAAGACAATGTCAACGAGGTGATGGTTGTGTGGACTCCAGGCAGCAATGTGGCCCCGGGTGTCATCGATCGCTTCCTGGGCGTGCGTCTGCTCTTTGAGGACGACGACCAGCTGCGTGCCGGTGCCAACAGCTCTTCCTGTGTGCGTGCCATCCACGTCAAGGGCTCGGGAAGCCACGACAAGAACAAAAATGGCGTCAAGATTGTGGGCGAAGCGTCGTCGGGGCCAGCAAACTCCACCCAGCTGTGGCGTCGCCTGCAGAAAGGAACGGATCTGACCCTTGCCTTTCCAGACCACCGCTACGACACGGGCGTCATGCAACGCAACAGCGTCGGCTCGGGCGCTGGCGACTTTCAGGTCACTGTGTCGCCCAGTGTGCTTTCGGCCGACGAATGGCGCAACGCAGGCAACCCGCTGACCCGTCGCTTGTTGCTGGCCGATGCCGTCTTGGTGGCCGGTGCCGACGACGCTGGCGCCTACGGACGCGCCGTCCTCATGGGCCTGAGCTGTGCGGCGGCCGAGATTGCACACACCAAACACGAAGCGGAGGCCTTTGTGTCGCGTGTGCACAGCCCGGACACGCAGGATGCCTTTCTGCGTCATCGCACCGCAAAGGTGGTCGATGGCATGTCTCGCACAGCAAACATGGTCTCTGTGCGTCTGCAACCCTACGAAAGGCAGCTCCTGTACGACATCGATCAACATGAACGGCAATTCGAGGCGGATCTGCGCAGCGCCGACGAGGTCGCTGCGTTGGGCGAGGATGTGCTGGGTACGGCTCGCAGGGCCACCACAGGGGTGCAAAAGCAGGCGTATGAGGATGCCATCCATTCCATGGTGCGTCGTTGGATGCCCCCCACGCAACCGCATCGAATCGTGGCCGCATTCGAATCGTCCATCAGTCGCCAGGAGTACGCCTTTTCCACCGCCTCCCTGGAAGAGTGGGCCGACCACGTCCTCCGCCGCTTCCGCAACCATTCCTCCTATCAATTCTTTGCTCACAATTGGACCCATCACGACGAGTTTCGCGAGTTGAATGACATGCTGGAGCGTGTCCTTGCAACCCTGCCCCCCGACATCACGGCCACCGTCATGCGCCACAGTGCCATCACTCCCGACCGTGTCGACGAGGCCATGCTTGCGCCCTTGAAGCAGAGCATTGTGTTTGAGCTGCAACAGGTGCCCGGGTACAGCGCCTGGATTGCCGAAGGGGGTTGGGTGTTGGGATCGCTGTCCACCCTCATCTCCCTCACCATCACCAGTGTCCTTCCCCACGAGCCGGCCTTTATCCTGTTTTCCATCCCGCTCGCAGTCATGATTTACATGGGCACCCGTCTTCGCTACCGCCTGGGCATGGCCGCGCGCATATGCGATGCAACACGCTCGGCAGGACGCGAGACGCTCAAGCACACCCTCCTCGACAGTTACAAGTGGCGCGAACTGTCCACGTCTGCCATGCGACGCATCGTGGCAGACAGCATGGTCCTTGTAGCCGAGCAGGTCCAACTCAGGCTCAGCGACCTCCGCGCACACATCGAACAGCTTGAGGCCGTTGGGCTCGCCCTCCTTGGCAAGCTCGCCACCCTGCATTCCCTCCGGCAAAGGTTCGATCACTTGCGTGATTTGGACCACATTGTGCAAAGGCACAGTCTTGCGCTGTGAGGAGCGCGACCTGCAACACTTTATCTCATTTTCCACCAACAAGAACCATGGCAGACGCAACGAAATTCTGGCTCAGCTTTGTTTTCCTCATCATCTCATGCATGGTGTTTGGCTTCATGCTCGGTTTCGGCATCGCTGGCAACATGCAGGGTCTGATCGGTGGCTCCTTCGGTCTCTTGGGCGCCATCATCCCATCGGCCCGCGGCGTTGTCGTCTACCGTCCTTCGGATGAATCTGGCTGATCGAACAGGAAATTGCCTTCTCATGGCCGTCGCGGGAAACCATCCCACACGCAGAAGAGCAAGCAATTTCGCGAGCAAAGCTGTCCGAACGTGCCGAACGGAATTCAATGAAAACTGTGTGCCATCACTTCCAATGCTTACCAGCTCATCCTTTGGTGTCCATGCCACTCTCTCGCACCTTCGATCCGTTCAGTGCGGTCGACAAACACACCCCTCCGAACAAAACTTTTTTGTTTTCAGCCAATGTTCCCGTGTCGCTCATCCAGCCCGTCCTGACATTCTCCAAAGCATCCGTGTGCTCCCTCCACCCACAGGGCAGTATTCCATGTCTAACCAACCCACAACCACGTCTCATGGCTGAGGGACGGTTCGTTTTGGGACAAAGCGCCACATTGACGCGTCGAACCTTGCTCCCACCTATCAACTCACCCTGTGAGAAGAAACACGGTGCTTCACACGGCGTGCATTCCAATCCCCCTCGTCACCACACCATCCTCGACACAGACCCCCCATTCGTTCGCGGTGGCGGGTGGCAAACATCTCCCCGCTCGGCGACTTTCACCCGTCACAAACCCTCCATGGCCTGAAACTGGAAGCTGCGGTCGTGCAACATCGACCCATTGTGGCTTGCACTGCTGCTCGCCCCGCCACCTCGAAGCCGGCTTCGATGCAGACTGCTGCTTGCCGTCGTTCGCGTCGTCCGCCTTGTGGACGCCATCGACGACGCCTCCAACGTCGAGCTGTTCATCTGCGACATCATCTTGCTTTGATACTCCACTTCCTCCTTTAGCGCCACATACTTGCTCTTCTGCTTCTCCAGCTCCACACGGAATTGCACCTCCACCTGGCGTTCCCGCTCCTCCATCTCCCGTTCCTTCTCCTCCACCACACGTGCCACCTCCACCCGCTGCTGCTGTCTCCAAAGTCTCTGTTGCTCCGCCAACACCCGTTCGCTCTCGCTCTCCATCGCACGCATACGCTCCCCGGCCTCCACCAGCTTCCTCTGCATCATCCTGCAATCCTCATGCACCTCGCGCAGGCTCTTCTTCAGCGCCTCAATCTGTTCCTGCCCTCGCTTCACCTCCTCGCGTGCCTCTTCCGCCGCCTCACGGTCTGCTTTGGCCTGTGCGTCCCGTTTCCGTGCCTCGTCCGCCCCCAAAGTCCGCAATTCTTCCTCAAACTCCCGCTGCCGCCCGCGGATGATGTCTGCGCACTCCTGTTGCATCGCCTGCAGCTCTACTTCTTGCTTTTGCCTGTATCTAGCCACCTCTTCCTGGTACTCCTTGCCCAGCCGCTGCATCTCCGCCTTCAACTCTGCGTACACCGCGTCCTGCGCCTCCTTACCCCGCTTCTCCAGGCTCTGCATGCGTCGCGTTTTGTCCGCCACAGCCTCTTGCAACGACGTCGTCTCCATTTCCAGCTGTCGCACCACAGCCGCCGCGTTGCGATGCGCATCCACTGCGTCGCTCGCCCTTCGCTCCGCCTCATCGATGCTCACCTGCATGCGTTCCTTGCACACACGTACAGCCTCCTCCACCGCACGTTCCTGCCGCACCTGCCACTGTCGCTCAAGCAACACCTCGCGTTCGTCCTGTTCTGTCTCACGTCGCTTCTCCATCCGTCGCATCGACACCTGCACCTCCTCCCATGCCCGCTTCACGCGTCGGATCCCATCCAACACACCTTCTCCGTCCTCACCTTCGTCTTCGCTACCCCGGCCCCCTTCTGTGTCCTCCACGTCGCTCTCTCCCGCCGCCCGTTGCATGTGCCTGCAAAGGCCTCGCAGCATGCTGGACGCCTGCCTGTGTCCCAGCATCGCTGCGTCGGCCTCTTTGTGCAGACGCTGCACCTCTCTCTCCTGTACACGCACCTCCTCTTGTGCCTCCTCCAGCGCCATCCTCAACTCGTGCATCTGCGCTTCCAACACTCCCATGCGCTCCACGCTCGCATCCACCTCCCCCTGCAGTTGCTCCACCAACCCAGCCTCCTTCTTGTCCTCCAGTTCCCGATGGCTTTGTCGCAACATGCCCACCAGCCCGGCTGTACTCTGTGCACTGCGTTCGTACACCGCGCGCAGTCGCTCTTCCAGCCGCTTGCCACTGTCCAACACGTCACCCACCGCCTTTTCTACACTCCACACCACCGTTTCCTCTGCGTTTCCTTCATCGTCCTCCTCGCTGCCGCCGTCTCGCCACCCCCGCCTCTGTACATACGGTGACGATGACGGCTCAAACACCAGCGACGACGTCGACGTCGACGTGCTGCCGTTGCCCGCGTGAAACGAGCCTCGTGTGCTTTCTGCAGTCACAAACGGCCAGCCAAGCGCCACGTCCTCTTGCCACGCCTCCACCTGCACAATGCTCCTGCGCAACACGTGAGACATCCACCTGTCCAGCCGCTCCACAGCCCCACGCATGCTCTCTTTCTCCCGCTCCAGCTTCTTCTGTCTCCTTTGTGCCCGCTGGCTCTCTGCCTGCGCCTCTTCCACCTGCGCCTCCAGTTTCCTGATCGCTTCCTTCTTTGCTCGAATTTCCTCTCCCGAGCGCACCGCCAGCGCTTCCAACGCGCTCACCTTGCTCAGTTCCTCCAACACAGACGCAGGTACGCCATAATCCTTTGTGCTTCGCGTTTCCTGCGCTGCCGCTGCCGCTGCCGATGGCGATGGCGATGGTGATGCCTTGGCAGAGGCCGAGTCGGCCACGGCTTCGAGCTCCTTTCGCTTGCGAAGTTCCTCCATCTCCTCTCGCATGCTCTTGGCCACCTTCTCCTGGGCCAACACCTGCGCTTCAGCCGCTTGCACCGCTGTTCTTGCCAGTGCCAGCTGCTGCTCCAGCGCGTCCACCTTGCGCACGTGTGCATCTTCAGCTGTGGCCGCTTGAGACTCGGCCAGCGCCAGACGTGCCTCCAACGATTCGATGCGTGCATTCTGTCTGCTTGCCTGCGTGTCTGCCTGTGTTTTGTACCGCATCAACGCCTCCTGCTCCTCCTGCATTTGAGACACAGCCGCCTTCCATTGCGCTTCGCCCTCCTGCCGCTGTGCAGCCACTTGCCGCGCCTGCGCCAGCTGCTGGTGCAACACACGGTTCTCTTGCATGATGCCCTGCACGCTGCCCTCCACGTTGCTCTGCATCCGTGTGTACTCCTCCGCCAACGACTCAAGCTCCGCCGTCTTTTCGCCCAGCTGCTTCAGCATGGCGTTCACCTTGTCGTCGGCCTCCCGTTTGGCACGCTCCGTCTGTGAGCGTGCCTCCAGCACTTCGTCCATTTTGATCCGCAGCAGCTTGTCCGCCTGTGCCGCCCGCTCCTCCATTCGCCTGCGTTCACCCACCAGCTCCTCTGCACGGCCCTCCAGATCCCTGTTGCGAGCTTGCAACAGTCTCACCTCGTGCTCCAGTTCCTGCATGCGCCGTGCGCCGTGTTTCGCCTGCGCCACCGCCTCCTGCGTGCTTTCGTCCAGTCCCGTCCGCCACACGCGCTGGAGCCGGTCGCGGCAGTCGCCCATGCCTCCACGCTGCGCACTCAGGTGCACGTTTTGGTACCCTTGTACCTCCTCCACCATCTCTTGGTGCTGCACACGCAGTGCATTCAACTGCTCCCCGAGTTCCTGTTCGTTGCCATTGTCAAACGCTGCCCTCGCCGCCCACACAGCGCTCATGCATGCGTCCAGCCTGCGTTCCAGGTCGCCCACCGTCGCCTCGTGTGTGTTGTACATCACTTGCATGTGATCCAACACTGCTTGCTCCTCGCTCTGGCTCTGTCGCACCACGTGGACCATTGCCCTCTCCATCTGCTGCATCATGTTTGACATCTGCGCCACATTCGATTGCATCCCGTGTCCCTCCCCCTTTTCCCCTTCCTCCCACGCCTCTGTTTGTGTGTTGGCCTCCGCCACAAAGCTCGGGCGGCTGCTCTTTTCCTCTTGTGTTTCCTTCTCCTCGTTCTCCTTTGCTGCTCGCTCTTCCTGCAACTGGCTCACCATGGCTGACAGCTGCGAGTATTCCAACATCACTCGTTCCAGCTCCACTCGCGACACGTTGAGTGTGTCCTCCTCTTCGTCCTCGTCCTCTTCGTCCTCGTCCTCTTCCTCCGCTTCTACTTCCTCCTCACCCATCTCCTGTGTCTCTGGACGCCCTCCATGGCGTCGTTGCGCCGTCTGCTGCTTCCCCTGTCGCTTGTTGGAGGGCGGCGGAGGCGTGCGCCATTGGGCGTACCGAGCACGCAGTTCGCGTTCAAACTCGTCGCGTTCAAACTTTGCTCGCGACGCCTCTTCGCTCATCAGCTGCGCAAAGTCGCGCGTGATCATCATCTGTTCAATCATGCTCTTCATCATCGCCTGCTGTGCAGGACTACCTGTGTCCAGCACCGAGCTGTGTGTCTGCTGAGGGCTCGCCGTCGTCGTGCTGCTTGCCTGCTGCCCGCCTTTGCCAACGGATGTCCCGCCACTCACTTCCTCCGCCTCCACATGCAGGCCCTCGCGAAACCGCCACTGTCCCAGAATCGATTCGCTGCTCGCCAAGTGTTCCCTGCCCGACGGTTCTCGCGGTGGCATGGATCCCGTCACCGTCGCCTCGTTGTTGTCGTCCACATCGTCTTCGCTTTCCCGAGTTGGCCGCTCGTCAAAGTGCACACTCTTTCGGCTGTTGTTCTGTGCCGTGTGGCTCTGCTGCTGGCGCTCCGAAACCTGCGACAGGAGCGAAGCCAGGTCATCCATCGAGTCGTGCGACCGGTCGAGTTCGTGCTGTGTGCTAAGGTCCATCGCACGCGTCAGATTCAGTCGAGCCCCAACCCCGCTTCGACGTTCCGGCACACGCAGAGGGCTTGCCGTGCCTCCGGGTGAGTTGAGGAAGAACGACAGGTCCTGAGCACTCTTGTTCAACTGTGTCAGCACGCCGTGGTGCGCTCGTGCACTCGTCATCCGGCCTTCCCAGCGTGTTTCTTCTTTGCATCCGCAGGCGCCAGCGTCACCAACCAAGTCCGCCCGCTTGCTCCATTCAGACATGCAGTCTGCGTCACACTGGATCCAAACGGCGCGAGGTACCGCCATGCCCTATCTCCAATGGGCCATCCAGACCCTGCACGATTCCCTGGGCGCCTTTGCCTTTGGGTTTGTCTGCGGCGCAGGTGAGTGAATCCCGACGCTCCAAATTCAGCGCGCGTGCTTTGCCCTGCGTCCACCCTGTGTCCACCCCTTGCCGTCTCCCCGCCCGAGTGTCT
This sequence comes from Mantamonas sphyraenae, assembly GCA_026936335.1. NCBI lineage: Eukaryota > Mantamonadidae > Mantamonas > Mantamonas sphyraenae. Next base: position 233,545 of record JAPMXV010000007.1, read on the forward strand.
GACACGCCCCGGGCGCTCCTCTCTTCATTCCCGTCCCGCCGCTCTGCACAGTGTTCATCGTCGCCACGGTGGCCATGTGGTTCCACTCGCAGCTGCTCTCGTACGACGAGGAACACCGCACGCGGCAGAGACGCATCCAGGCTCGCCGCATGCGTGCAGCAGAAGCCGATGACATTGACGAGGGTCTGAAGAAGAAGTCCACCGAAAAGGGGTACCACGAAATTGAAACCGTGCAGGTGGATGCCGGCCGCAGCAGCATGAGCCGAAGCGAATCGGGCCCCATCCAGCACCACGAGTTTGAAGTGGCCACCCTTGGACCAAACACATACTGCCAACACTGTACCTACATGATTTATGGCGTCCGCAAGCAGGGCCTCATCTGCAACAGTGCGTTTTCGTCCCCTGTTCTCCCTTGTCCATTTCCATTTCCTTGTCCACCGAAAATAGCTTCCACAGGCCATTTCTCCCCCACAGCCCATTCCCACCCGTGGCTCCCCCCGCCCACCTTTCCAAACCACCCGTTCCGATGGATTGCCTGCTTTTTGCCACGCATGGTGGAGCATGAACCGTGAACGGGCTGCGGACACGTCCGCGCCAAAGCAAAGTTGGCAACGGTTGGCACTCACACTGCGCCGGGACCGCCCCTGTGCCTGCACACGCACGGAAACTCACCTCAAAGCTTGTAAAATTGTCATTCACAAGCGCTGTTTGGACAAAATCACTGCGCCGTGCGTGGCGCTGACAGGCGAGGACGACGACGAGCAATGGTGGCGTCCGCATCCCTTGCTATTTGAACCGAGCCCGCGAAAGCGCGGCTACCTCAACATGAAGGCCACGCTGGGCAACTTCAAAGCACGCATTCTCATTCTGCACGAGGGCAAACTGCATTTTTTCAAAACCGAGAATGATATGGTGCCGTGGGGCTCGATCGAACTCACGCCAAACTGCCAATGCCTGCAAAACACGAGTGCGGGCAAGGACCACTGCTTCGACATGGTCTCTCGTGGCGAAGAGGGCAATCAGACCTGGGTGATGCAGGCCAGCTCACGCCGCGTTATGCTCGAGTGGATCGATGCCATCGAGGGGGAGATGATCAAAGATCTCGAGTGTGTGCGCACGGGTGTCTATGCCTGTGCACGTGACTCGGGCATCACACACAACTTTGTGCTGTCCGACTTTGCCAAGGAGTTCCACTGTCAGTATTGCAACGAGCTGCTCCTGCGTCTGGGCACACGCGGTCTCATTTGCCAGGACTGCAACTACATTTGCCACGAAAAGTGCCTCCAGAGCATTCTCAAGCCATGCGGTAAAAAGATGAGCGAGGGCCAGCTGGCCAATGCCATCTCGGTGCCTTTGGAGCCCTCCAGCATCGGTCGCACGCCTTCGCAATCGGGGCAGGCGAGAAAGGACGATGCAGAGGATTCGTTTGAAGCAGGCACCGGAAGCAATGGTGCATCCTCATCCACATCCGCACCTTCCTCCTTCGTCGGTGCCTCCAGTAAGGAGGAGATGGAGACGTGCGAGTGGTTCAACCAGGTTCTGAGTGCGTGGTTTACGGATGAAAAGCGAGCGTACTTTGCTTCCAAGGTGCAACGAAAGATGGAGGACAAGTTTAAGGAGAAGGACAGGCCCTCCTTTCTGTCGGACATCATTGTGGAGCGTTTCGACCTGGGCGAAGCGTTGCCGCGTGTGACCGGCGTGTCGGTGCTGCCCACAGATCCGTCGCTGGAGGGCGAGTTGCAAGCCAACATCCACTTTGAGTACCGCGACGAAGATGTGGGTGCCATGGTGCACATCCGCACTTCTGTGTGGATCAACTGGCCGTCGCAGCACTACGCCAGCATCCCAGCTCATATTTACGTGTCGGTGAAGCAGTTTACCGGTGTGCTGCGCTTTCGTCACTCGCCCACCACTGACCAGACGTGGTTCTCCATGCAGAGCCCGCCCAAGACAGAGTTTGTGATTGACAGCGAAATCGGCAACGGCTACCGCTTCCAGAACACCAAAACCATCATCAGCTACGTGCGCGACAAGTTCAACGAAACGTTGAACAACATGATCATGTGGCCCAACCGCATAGCCGTGGTCACACGTGCCAACGGCCAACGCAAACTCAAGTTTGTGCGCAAGACAAACTACGTTCGCAAGCGCGACAAGGAGAAAGCAGCTGCTGCTGCCTCCCAGGCCAACGACGAGCAGATGGGCAAGGAGTACCTTCAGTATATGGCTCACGAGAACCACAAAGAGGCCCAACCCGTCGTGTTTACAGGAAAGTTGGCACCCACCTCCAGTGTGGGTGGCGGCGTCGATGTCGCGTCCACCAGCGCCGGAGGCGACGGCGCAGACGCCGCCGATGGCACACAACACACACCCAACGGCAACAATCACAGCGAAAATCGCAGCTCTGCAAGCGCCAGCCCCACGGCAACCAGGCATCGACGCAAACCCACCATCTCTGGCAGCGAAAACGGCCTTGGGGGCATGCTTGCGGCGGGCATCAATCCTGCTTTTACCACCAAGACAGGAGGCGGATCCAACACAGAGGACGCCTCTGCAGGCAAGAATGCCGTTCCCAGGCGTCCGCCTCCTGCGTTGCCCGCGCGCAACGAACACACTCACGTGCGTAGGGGGCACAGGCGTGTGGCCTCGTCCAGTGTCGCCATGTCCGAATCTACGTCACCTCGTGTAGATGGCACAGGTGCAGGTGCGGGTGCGTCGAGCGGCGGCAGCCAGCACAAATCGTTGCGAAGAGTAGGCGGGTCCGATTCGGATTTGCCTACGCTCCAGCGCAGCAGAGAGGGCCGTCTTGCTGCTGAAAGCAACGTCAACGGGGTTGTTGAAAGTGGCAAGGACAAGGAGAAGAAGGACGAGGAGCAGGCAAAGGGCAAGGGCAAGGAGAAGCAGGCCGTTCCCCCCTTGCCTGCTCCCGTGCAGAAACGCGAAGCGGCCGCTTCGTCATCGTCTGCATCGGCGTCGGAACAGGAAAAGACGACGACGGAGCGACGAAGTGTGTTTCCGCCACGCAGTGTGTTTGTCCAGGGCATGGGCGGCACAAAGGAATCGCCGTTTGCAAAGCTCAAGCGCAAAATGCACATTGGCAGCGACAGCGATAGTGACAGCGACAGCGACAAGGACGATGAGAAGGACAAGGACAAGGACAAGAAGAAGGAACACATTGGTGAGCTGAAGAAGGAGGGAAAAGAGCAGGGAAAATAGAGCAGCGCGACAAGGAAACTACAGTGAATTCGGGTCAAGTTGAGCCTCGCGCCGCAAACCCCGTTGCCAATGAAAATCCCCTTTCTGAAGTTTGTTCATTCCACCTTTGGCATGGCGCCTGCATTTGTGTGTCATGGGGCTGTGCTCGTTGTATTTGGCCCGTATGGCCTGCAGATGGAGGACCGAACGCCAAACAAGCTGCGCCACAGGGGGCAAGAAAACGCGCACAATGAGCGAACACCACGCAAAGCATTCAAAGCATAATGACAAACGGAAACGTAGCCACAGCAACATCGCCCTTGACAACGACGGTGAGGACGGCCTTTCGGTTTCCGAGCGGTCCGGAATGAAGCGTTCGCGCCGCCACGTCTGTGCTTCTGTTCATTGTGACAATGGCGTGGGACTGCAAGAACGATTCTGTGATGTGTGTGTGCTTGGTGGTAGCGCCCGGGAGACTGTGGTGGACGTGCAAGGGCCACGCCGAAGTTTGAAGGTGGAGGGAGGTGTAGGAAGCGTCAGGATGTTTGCAGCCGCTCAGGCGGCTATGGACACGGAATTGGTTTACGGCGACTATGAGGAGTACCGCGAGGATGAGGAGTACAGCGATGATGAGGAGGATAGTGAGGATGAGGAGTACAGCCCGGTCGCAAGACGTCCAAGGAAAGCGCAGGAGGGCAAAAAACGGAAACCGACTCAATCGGACCAAGTGGTGTCGGTCCAATTGGCCCACGGGCGACAAGGAGGCAATGGCAAGGCGAGGCGACAGCAAGATATCTTGGCAACCTACGGTATCGAATTTGAGCAAGGCATGACTCAGCTGGAAGGCGACGTGAAAGTGCTGGTTGACGTTAGCTCCGTGGTCCACACGGTCGTGGAGGAGGCGGCCCGCGTGTCAGACGTACCCGAAGACAAGGTGCGTGAACTGGTTACACGATGTGTCGAGGCTGAGAAAGCGGCCACAGAACTGCGGGTGGACCTTCGGAATGCGAATGTCAGGTACGTGCTCGTCTGCGATCTGAAGCCCGAGTTTCTCGATGAGCAGGCCCAGTCAGTGAGCTTCGGCACGCACCTGCGGCGCATGGAGAACACGCTGGCGCATGTGGCGACCATGAGCAAGACGTTGCGCAAGTTGAAACGGGAGAAGGCCGACTTGAAGACACTAGCACAGGGGCATACGTTGAGTTTGACTGGACAGGCGCAGGTTGCTGTCTATCATGCTGTAAAACACCTGTGTTCCCAGCACGATGTGTACGAGTGTGGCAACGACAAGGTGAATGAGAACCCCGGTGCATGTCTGGCTGACGACGTCAAGAATGAGCTGGTGCGTTTGTACAACCAACTTCAACACGTCACCTTTGTGATCACCCTGCATGATAGTGATTGGGCATACAACGTCGCCGAGCACCCAGTTGTTCTCCTGCACCCTCGCCTTGGCTTCGCCATCGTCGAGCCGCACGTCGGCCGGTTGGTTTCACTCGTGGCGGCGTTGCTGCTGTCGAGCGACATTGAGGCAGCCGTGCGAGCTCCGCGCAGGAACATGCTGCGGCTGGATGCCGGGAGCCTGAATGAGTTGCTGGCGGGCGGCGGGAGCTTGCTGACGTACATCTACCAACCGATCCTGAGGGACGACAAATCCGTGGCACATCTACTGCAAGGCACACGGGGCACACAACCTGCTTCCAAGCACCTGGACCTGGTGCAGGAGCACGCCCAGAAGTATCTTGCTGCCGTGAAGTTCCACCTGTGTCAAATGGGCTTCGACGACCGCACGATCAACACCCTCACGTCATTGCACGCATGGGACGCCGTGTTCGATACGGGTGGAACGAAAGCTGAGCTGGATTGGAGTGGCCTGCCTGGTCCTCATGTGCTGGGTCAAGTCAATCTGGGTGGTGGCGGACACATTGGCTCCCTGTTTGCGGCGTACGCCAATGATTATGCCGTGACAGACCATGACACATTGCGAAAGGCACGTCTGCTCCCACCAGGAGAGGTGGTGGAGCAGGCGCGCCAGCTGGAAGGCGAACAGACCCTGCGTGGCGCGCTGGACGGCCTGAAGGAACAGATTCGGACGCGTTGGGAGGCGATGAAGCGACACGATGCATCACATGTGCCGTTGGAGAACATCGGATCCCGACACGCGTCCCCGGTGACGGTTGACGCGGCGGCAGAGGGTGTCGAGGGCCTTGTGGCAGCGGCGCGGGGCACAGACGAGATCGAGTACACCAACCCTGCTTCCATGTACAACAACATGATCTCGGTCAAGAAGTGGGAAGCCCTGTGCAAGAAGCATGCCGACAATGGGAAGCGCGAGCGGCTCAGCAAGATGCGTGGCGTGCTGGAGGCAACCGTGCGCGACAAGCTCAACACGAAGATGACCAAGGCGATGAAGAAGGCGGGTGTTGATGCCTCCATGGACGTGTTCGTGGGCGACAATCAACAGCTGGCCGCCATCCTTGGTCCAACGCCACCCAGCTCTGACGAGGCGGTCTTTTGGGACACAATGGCCAGCAATGCCATCGACTACGTGTACCAAAAGCAAGACGACGATGACGATGGCCACGGTGCCTCGCGACTGGACGCAGTGATCAACACAATTCTGCCGGACCCCTCGGACGACGAGTGGGAAGTATTCATGGGCTTCTCGACACCGAAGCTGGACTCGGACCATACTGAGCGTCTGGCATCGTCTTCGTGTGTGGTGGAGCTCGGCAGCCTCGAGAAACTGCGAAATGCTGCGCTCATCAACGCACGATCCGTGGAAGAGTTGGATGCGATGGCGCACGCCTTTGGGCTAATCGTTGCCATCCAGTGTGATTTGCTCGAGTGTGGTCTGCTGGAACCAAGCAAAGACCTCGAGAACGTGCTGTCGGCTTGCCTGCAGCTCAAGGTAGGCCGAATCTACCTGAAGCCGCCGTCTGAGGTGGAGATCACATGCGAGGCAACCCCGAAGCTCCCCAAGTTCCCCAAGTACATCTCTGTGACAGCTGACCTCGTGTTGAGCAGACAACCGAGCGGTGGAGTCGTTGCGGAGTATCTGGATGAGCTGGCACCCGAGAAAGCGAGGTGCGGCATCGACCTGCGTTGTCTCCCCAGTGGAGCCTTCACAGCCCTTTGCCAGCGGGGAGCTGCACTCGTGCTGACCAACTGGAAGGTCATGCTGATCAACCAGGCCGTTGACAACTTGGTCGACCTGGTGGTGGCAAGCAACGGCGACGTCGAGCGCCGTGATGTCCTGGCAGTTGTCAAACGCCTGCACAAAGGAGTGGATGACGAAGAGGACACTGATGCTCAAGACACACCAACAAGCAAGGCATGCGAGCACGCGGTCGTGACTGTGCTGCGCGAAGTGGTGGGGCTTTCTGTGGACAAGTACAAGGCGCTGATGTGCAACGATCCGAGCGACTCCGGCGCCGACTCTCATGTTTGCGCGTACGAGCTGGCCAGAGAATGCCAGTCCACACGCAAGCTGTACCCGGTCAAACAGTCTCTTCATCACCAGCTCGCGGTCGAACGGGAAAAGCTGTTTGGACGATGGGCCCTTTCCGCACTCTGTGACGGGTTGCTGGATGTTTGCTGGGAAGACAAGGAGGACACAATGCTTGCGTGGTCCATTCTGTGCGGTGCGGTCACATCGAGTCCAGGTGCGTGCTCCTCAGAAGGCGAGTACTTTCCATCTCCGTGTCCCCATTGCGTGGCAGGAGGCCCGTGCGACTGTGCCGTGGGCAGCTGGCTGAGGGGGGCAAAGCTGGCTGGAAATGGCCAACATGTGCATGCCCTGAGGGCTTCGTTTGCGTGGCACATGGTCAAGATCGGGGAGGAGAACGGGAGCAGCCGCTTGTTCTCGCGCGACGCCATCAAGGCGATGCAAGTGTGTGCATCCAGGTGCGCCAACGGCACAGCACGTGTTGTCACGCACAATGAGGACCACAACATCATCCCAGGGGAGGACATGGGCACGTACACTGACCCGCTCCTGCTCGCGGCCTTTGACGTTTTCGCCGTGGTTGACCCTATGCACGCGCCCAGGATTTCAAAGACACCCTTCATCAACGATGGGCATCTGTCCATCCGCCTCTTCTCTGCGGTACACGCTCTGCACGTTCGCCATTGGCAGGTGCCGGCAGGGCCTGGCCAACGCCGGTTGTACTACCTGGAACATCTCATCCTTCCCGATGAACGGCTCTCGCTGTTCCCTACTTTGCGTGCGTGTCTGAATCTGCTCCGCAATCCAACCGCTACGTCTTTGTCAGACACGAAACCAGTCGATGACGCCCAGCTGCTGTGCTTCCTGAAGGGCAATGTGGGGTTCCTGGAGGATGCGCCACTTGCTGAGCGTGCACAATCGTCACCGTTTCTGTCTCACAGCAAACCCAGGTACAACTTTGCGATTCATGGCAAGGGTGCCCTGGAAGGAACGTCGACAAGGTGCCGCGACAAAGACGCACACACTGAGGATCAAGGCAACCAACGACGCCTCATCGAGCGTGTTGCTGCTGTGACTATCCGTCTGTGCCAGGTTGCCATGTACGTGGCCGCACACCAGCACCGGGAGCGTGGGAAGGAGGTTGAGGACCCACACGAGGCCGACGGCGACGGAGCGGCGCAAACACAGACCGAGGCTGTGCATAAGCTGCTCCGCAAGTGGCTTCCACAATCGGCGGACAAGATCATTGCCCTGAAGCTGTGCCCAGAGTCCATGGAGCACAGCAGACGACCACACGGTGTTGTGAGCTCGTTCTCCAGGCTCATCCCATTGAGCTCGAAGGCAAATGCGCGCTTGCAGTTCCTTGCCATGGATCCAGGCATTTCGAATGCGCCTTCAGCTCTGTACATCCCACGCACGGAGCTCGTTGAGAACCACAATGTGCTTCACTTTGCAGACGCCTGGCGTTTTTCACCACCGTCACTGGGTGCCATGGAGCGCAGGACAGGGATCAAGCGCGACAACGCTCTGCTCTCGGCGACAGTGCGTGAGAAGATGCAGGAACTGCGAAGCAAACGATCTGGGTTGTTTGTGGACGTGCACACCGCAGCCAGGGCTGGACGGGTGGTGAAGAGTCAGTGCAGCGGCAAGATCCTGGAGTCTGAACAAGGGTCATCCGCTCAGTTCAATGAGGGATGCAGCCAGAGGGGCGACAGCAAGACGCATGATCGACGCGAACAGAAAAGACGGATCCGAAAGATGAGGGAGCAATGGCTGGCACAGGTGCGGGCGACAGAGAAGATGCAGTTGGAGTTGGAGGAGGGGCAAGTGCGAGGCATCACACTGATGGAGGAGGGGCAACTGCGACGCATCACACTGCTGTGCATCGGTGACGGATTCAAGGGCGGCCGTGGTGGAGTGAAGAAACTGGAGGAGCTGGCCAAGCACAACATGATTGTTGTGCGTGTGAACGAGTGCAATACGACGCTGAGATGTCCCACATGTGGCAGTGTGCACAAGAGCAAGCACGGAAGTGACCGCACTGCGCGTGTCAAGTACTGCGAGCGATGTGAGATGCACCGGAACAGGGATTTCGCGAGTGCGCAGGCGATCGCCAACAAGGTGTTTGCTGCCCTTCGCGGCCACACCATATGGTGCATGACCAAGGTTTGGCAACGGAGTCAGATCGGAAGGACGTTTCGAAGCAAGATTGGTCTGCCAGAGAACGTGGACGGCGAGGCACAGAACCTGGAGGCGAATTCGAGTGCAGGCTGAGGACGGGGCACCAGAACCGTCAACCAACCAACCAACCAACACTGAGTGTATACCACTCCTCACAGGACGTAGGTTTTGTTTTCCCGAGCCCAATCGCGTTGCGCCAGCTCACACAAAAGTTTCAATTTGAACCGAACAGCCTGTACTGTAAAGGAATAGAAAAACACCCCAATGTCCTCAGGCTACTCTGTTCCATGCGTCATTCTTCAGGATGGGGAAGAAGTGGAGCGCACGAATGTCCACCATGCTTCCAGGGTGTCAAACGCCCTGTCCACAGTGGCCATGGCACTTGGCGTCGAGCTCCTCACGCCCACCGACATGAACATCGCCTCACACCGCATCCGAGACTACAAAGGCAATGCGCTCGAGGTGACTGACGAGAACGGGGTCTCGTACAGGCTTCAGATTGCCTGAAAGGCGCGCGTGTGGGGGCATCGCCGCCGCTGCCGCAAATCAAGAGGGCCCCCCCTCCACACACGCCCCCAGTTTCTTTCTTGTAAATACCATATTGAACCTCTCCACTTTGCGTTCATTGCTCGTCCTCCTGCTCATCATCATCATCGTCGTCGTCGTCGTCGTCGTCAAGAGCGTCCAAATCAATCGCTTCCGGGTTGTCCACAGAGGCACCCGTCTGCTCAAACTCGTCCCGCTTTCGTTTGGACGACTCTTCGTCTGCTTGACTGTTGCTTTGCTGCTGCTGCGGCCCGTTTGCGGCCGCCTCAAGCTCAGCGGTGCGTCGTTTGAGCTCAGCCTCCATGCGCTCCTGGATGGTTTGCTGCGAGGGCATGTCCAGGGTCATCCCCTGTTGTGGCTGAAAGTGTTGTTGTGATTGACTGTACATCCGTTGCTGCTGCTGTTGTTGCTGGGCCATCTGCTGCATCCATTGCCGTTGCTGCTGGCACAGTTCCTCAAACGGGTTGTCCAGCTCCAGCTTGGCCAGCAGGGCACTGGTCTGACCATTGACCTCTGCAGCCGCCGTGGGCACTTCGTATGGACGTGTGTTTGCGTCGTACACGGGTGCGCTGGCGTCAAAGTCCTGCGGGATGGTGTAGTCCCCTTCAAACTGCGCCTCCACCCAATCCAGCTCCTCCTGTGTCACCTGCCACGACTCTCGCCCACACGAGGCTGCGTCTGGCAGCTGCGTGCGCGTGTGTTTCAGGTTCAGATGCTCGTGCGTTGCCTTGACAATGGCCAGCCACTCTTGGTCAAAGCACAGCACAGGGGCGTCTCCACCCTCCTCCCCCTCTTCCTCATCATCATCACCCATGTCCAACACCTGCAAGTAGTCACGTCCAGGAAGCACCTTGTCCAGCGCAAGGAAACGCGTGGTCTTTGCCGACACCTTGTTTTCTCCTCCTCCTCCTCCTCCTCCTCCGCTGCTACTGCTGCTGCTGCTGCTGCTGCTGCTGCTGCTTGTGTCTTCCGTCTCCATAGCTTCATCATCCTTGGTGACAGATGCGGTGCTGGAAACCTCTTCATGGCGCACGACGGCAGCAAACTTGACGTGCAGATGCGCTGCAAACCAATAGGCTGGCTTGAGCTGAGTGAGCAGCTGCTGCGTCTCGGGACTGCCCAGGTCGTGACGGTGCACCTCGTCGGCCAAATGGCGCTTTCGGCGCAGCAATGCCTTCATGTCCCCGTGGTAGGCAATGTCGTTGGGCCAGTCATGGGTGACCATGGCGTCCAACTCACCCGTCACCTGCCGCAGACGCCACATGTCAAATGAGCGCACGTGGTATGCACTGCGCATTGTCGACCGGTTGTACGGCGGCATTTCGTGGTGCCCCAGGTGGTAGTCGCGTGCGTCGTGGATGCCAGAAAGTCCGGCGATCCGCAACGAGCCAAACCGCACCACGCCCGCCATACCCATGTAGTAGATGTTGGGACACACCCAGCCTCCGTAATACCTATGTGTGTGTGTGTGTGTGTGTGTGTGTGTGTGTGTGTGTGTGTGTGTGTGTGTGTTGTTGGAGGGTGGGCGGGGAAATGGGTGTGAGCGCCCAGTCAAATCACCAGCCTGGCCTTTCCCCTCTCTCGACGCGCTCCCTTTTTGCACATACAAGCCCCACAGATAGTTGGATGCTTCGTGGTTGCCCCCCACAAAGATGGTTGGCACGGGTGCCATCTTTTCACCTGCGTAGTACTTGTAAAAGGTGTTCATGCTGCGATACTTGTCTGGGCAAGCCATGCACTGCAGATCCGACAGGTTGCGCACGCTCTGAAAGTCACCCGTGCAAATCACCAGATCGATTTTCATCCCCTTTTCCTTCTGCAGGTATTCCACGCTGTCGTACAGCGTGTCCAATTCACCATGAGTGCACCCGACGACCGCAACCTTCATCACGCTCACGATTTCCCTGCACCCATCCACGCATCACCGTGCATCATGATCCATGTGCAGTTTCCATTCATCCAATCATCCAATCATCCAATCATCCAATCATCCAATCATCATCATCCCATGCTCGTCCACTTCCCTCATTCCCATTCCCTCACCCGTTTCCCCTTCCCCCCCGGGGTTTCCCCCACCCCTTCCACCGTTTCAGGTGTGTCCAGCACTGTTGCTCACTTGCGTCCAGATCCCTTCTTGCCCTTGGCCTTCTTGTTCTTCTCCGCCACAATGCTGTTGGCTTCCCGCTTCATGGCGTCGCGGTCAATCACGTCGCTGTCGTCGTCCATGAACCCGTCGTCGTCGTCGTCGTCGTCGCCTTCGTCCTCCTGACCCGGCAGCACAATGCGCACGTTGTACTGCGGCAGCTCAGGCTCCAGCGCCTTGTTCATCTCGTCCGACTCCATCATCTCGTTGCCGTATCCTGCGTCCTCAGCCTGCTCCACGGCGTCCTTCAGCTTGACCAGCTTCACCTGGCACTGATGCAACACCTCTGCCACCGTGCTGTCGTCCATGGGCACGGGCGGTGCGTCGATCTTGATCCCGTCCAGCTTGTCTGCCAGGTGCTCCACGCCGGCCTTGACGTTGATCAGCACCTTGGCCACCCGCTCGTACTTTTCGCGGTTCTCCTTCAGGCGCTTGTTGCTCTCGCTCAGGTAGCCCTCAAAGTCGTCCACCACACGGCGCGACTGCAGCGAGCCCGTGGCGCTGTACTTGATTTCCTCCAGCTTCGACTTCATCGCCGTCTTTTCGTTGTTCAACGACTCGATCTTTTGCTCTGCTTCCGTTTGCAGCTGGCGCAGCTGGTTGTACGTGTCTTCCTGAGTCAGGAACTTTTGGATCACCTCGTTCACGTCGTCCACACCCGTCGCCTCCTGGATCTTGCGGAACGCCTGCTCAAAGTCCATGATGCGCGACTCACGCTCGTCTTGGTTCTTGCCTCCACCGGGCTGGATGGAGTCCACCACGTTCTTTGCCGTGCTCTGGTTCTGCTCCGCCTCCCGTTCCCGCGCCGCTGCCTCCTCTGCGTTTGCCGTCTCCTCGCGCTTCTGCTGCCGTTGCAACATGCGCTCACTCATCTCATACTTGGTTTTCACGACCTGCTTGCGCTCCTCCAGCTGCTTCTCCCTCATTTTGCGCTCGTCGTCCACCACCGACTTGAATCGTTTCAGCTCCTCCTCCGCCACCTTCATCGCCTGCTTGGCATCCTGACACATCAGCTTAAGCTCCTCCAGGTCTGTCTTCTTTGCGCCCAACGTCCGTTCGATGGCCTGCAGCTGACTGTCGAACTGCAGCCGCTCCTCGTTCAGTCGGTCTTTGATCTGCTTGTATGTGTTGTGAATCGACTGTGCCTCGTTGTGCTTGATCATGGCCTTGTCCAACCTGTTTTCCAGGTCTCGGATCTGGCGCGACACCACGCTGTCCTCCGCCAACGTGCTGGCACTCTCTGTGGCCTGCTGCTCCTTTTCGATTTCCCGCAGCTCATCCTGCAGCGCCGCCAGCTTCTCTTCCTTCTTGCGTCGCTTCAACACACTCTCGTTGTACTTGGCCCGCATGTCAATCACTCGCTGGTCCAGGCGCGCAACGTCCATCTGCAGCGACGACGCTGTCGCAAAGCGTTGGTTGTCCTGCTTCTTCAACGCGGCGATGGCCTGGGGTCGTCGCGCGAGAGTGGTGAGTGTGTGTGTGTGTGATACGGACACGTCATGGTGTGAGCGACTCTGGCAAGTGGACATGGACATCCACCCACACATGTCTGTGCATGGTGTGTGTGTCTGTGTGTGTGTGTGTCTGTGTGGCGCCTACAGGCTTCCTTTGTGTTGTGTGTGTGTGGCAGCTGCGCGCAATTTGGCCTCTTGTGTTTTGTTTGGCGCGCCCTTGTGGGGGCAGATATGACTGCAGGACACACTTACCTGACGAAGTTCCTTGTTTTCCTTGCGGATGGACGCAATGGTCTCTTTGTTCTGCTGAATGGTCCAGCGTGACGTCTCCCAGAACGCCTTTCGGTCGCCCTCTGTGAAAAGCGCAACGGTCAGTTTTCACCCTTTCCTGCCCCGCATGCTTCGCACCACGCATCTCCACACGCCATCAGGGTCTGTATGCATGCCCAAAGACCAAAGTCACTCCCTGGATGCCCTCATTGCATGCATGCACCCGTCTGTTGCAACCTACCGAGGAGATGAAAACGCTTCTTCAGATCGGCAAGGTCTTCCTCCGGGTCCAGTGTGTTTGCTGATCGTCGCTTCGACCTGTGTGTCCCCATCCACACACCCAATGCCCATGTGTTTGGCAGCGTCCAACCCGTGCGGTTGTGGCATTGTCCCCCTTCTGTGTGAGTGTCCTTGGCAACGTGCAACGGCCACTCTCTCCACCCCGCTTTCCTCCACGCAACACCCGCTCCTTCCTATCGCGACATGGTAGCCACACAACACACACACGTCTGCGAATGGGTGCAGATGACCAATAGGAAGCACTGCATCACACAAAAACATACATCGTTGGGGATTTTTTTGGTTGGGCGTGCCCGCGTCTCTCTCTCTCTCTCGCCTCGCCTTGGTCCACCACCCGGCTGCACGTTCACCACTGAAACTCCAGGGCTGCAGTGGCACGGTTGAACACAAAGTTAAAGTTGTTGTACCCGTCCTCCTCCGTGTACACGATGCTCATGCCTGCGGCCAACCCCAGACGCCACGACGACTTGTGCCGGTGCACCTTTTGGTATTGACAGATGATCAGATTGTCCGTGTCCGATTCCGAGTCGTCGTCGTCCGAGTTGAGCTCCTCGTCCGACAAGCTCTCCCCAATGATTTCCCCGCTTGCGGTGACCCCTCCGTTTGCATCTGCCTCAGCCTGCACACTCGACGACGACGCGGTGGCCCCTGCTTCTCCTGTGGTTGTTCCTTCTCCTCCTCCTGCAATCACGTCCTGCTGCTGCGCTTCTCCCGCCTCTCCACTTGGTCCGTCGTGTTGTGGGATGCGGCTGCCACCGCTGTTGCGTTCCTGCTGTGTCGTTGTCGTTGTCGTTGTTGATGTTGTGATGCTCGTGGTGCTGGTTGTGTCTGCGAGTGATGTGTGCGTGTGTTCCACATCCATGGTCATTGTCATTCTGCCCTGCTGTGTGGCCTGCTGTTGCTTCAGCTGTGCCTGCGCAAGCTTCCGCACACGTCGACGCTCCCTACGCTCGCGTCGTGCCATCTTACGCTCCAGAATTGCATTCACAGTTTCTGCTGTGGGTCGGTTTACACTCAGCCGTTCCATCAGCATTTCTGTGCTCGGTACGCCCCCGCTGGCGCCGTCCATTTGTTGCAGTTCCTGCGAGGTGGTTCGCGTGTGGTGGTCCCACGTCCCGTGTCAGTCCACACGTATGCACACACATGGCACATGGCACATGGGCACACGGCACCCTCTGCCTCGCCCATCATCTCTTGTGTCCTGCCATTCACACTCTCCCACGCTCTCTACACGCCAAAAAAGAGGCTGACTCACCGTAAAGTCGGCCCGCTGAGTGCGTCGCCGCTTGCCCGTTCGCGGCATGACGACGGCCTCAGCTGGCTTGCCTGGCAAGGATGTTGCAGACGCCACCTTGCGTTTGGGCTGCATGCGTGCGTAGGAATGGAGTACGATGTTGTCAGTGAGTGTGCGTGTGTGTGGGTGTCTCGAGACGGAATGCGCGCCCAGGACGCCTTTGGCTTCCCGGCAGCAGCTCACCTCCCACTCCTCGTCATCGTTGCCTGCGTCCCACGCATCTGCTTCCTCCTCCTCGTCCGTCTCCTCGCCCACAAACTCCTCTTCCTCTTCGTCGTCGTCGTCGTCTGTCCATTGGTCATCCGCATCCTCCTCGTCCTCCTCCTCGTCCCACGACGTCTCCCGCCGCTTTCGCTTCCCTTTGCCCTTCTCCTTGCTTCCTGCCCTGCCGTTGGCTCCCGCGCGTGCTTCGCTCACAGTCTCCTCTCGCTTTACGGCCGCACTGGGGTCTTCTGCGTCGATGTCGATCCCCTCCTCCCGCAGCTTCGCCGCCCAAGTGTCGCGGATCAGCTGCGCCGCACTCGTTTCCATCCTCTCCTCCCGCTTCATCCGCTCCACCATCGCCTTGACCACGGAGCGGTAGAACGCAACCACCTGCCACTGTGCAGTCGAGTTTCGGTACGAATCGTGGTCCAGTTTCATGGAGGTGAAGGGGGAGGGGAAGGAGAAAGGCTGGCAGACGCCGCGCCGCCCCTGCCGCCACCGCAAAAACGAAACAACTTCATAACTTCACACGCAATGACTTCATACGAAAAGGGAACTGAGAAGCCGACCAACGGAACCTTCAAGGCATTCGACCACGTGCACCTGTGGGTGGGCAACGCAAAGCAGGCTGCCGACTGGTACTGCGCACGTCTGGGCTTTGCCAAGATTGCCTACAAGGGTCTCGAGACCGGCGAGCGCGACGTCGTCACACATGTCGTGCGCCAGGGCAAGGTGAGTTGCTTACACGCACCGTGCGGGTCTGTGTTTGTGTCTGTGTCTGTGTTGTGACTGCCAATCGTGCACGCAAAGCCCTTTTTTTAGGCAACACCAGGTGGGTTGGCCTTTTTCCTGACACCCCCCTCTCTCGGTTGCAGATCACCTTTGCCTTCAGCTCCCCGCTCAACCCGGGCAACACGGAGATGGGCCAGCACATGATCGACCACGGAGACGGAGTCAAGGACGTGTGCTTTGAGGTCGACGATGTCGAGAGCATCTACAACGTAAGCGAGCCGCCTTTGTGTTTTGCTCCCCCTCCTCTTTCCGCCACCAGCAACCATCCAACTCCAAACTCGTGTTTCGGCTCCGTCTGCTGCTCTGCATGCTCGCCAGGCCCTAGTCGGCCAGCCCCACGCCTGCGCATGTGTTCCACATGTGCATTGGCCCCGCACGGTGTGTACACACCAACCCCATCTCACTGCACAAGGGTCGCCAAGGTTCCAGAAATTTCCGCCTGGTCCGCCCAACTGCTTGCCGACCCTCCGAGCGACGCAGGCGCCATGCCACAGGCACGAAACAACTCACACATGCTGTGCAAACACACGCCCTACCCTGCCTCACTCTCAGTATGCCGTCGAGCAGGGTGCCAAGTCCCTGCAGGAGCCGACAACGCTGAGTGACGACAACGGAAGCGTGGTGGTGGCCACCGTTCAGACCGTAAGTAGAAGCTGCTGCTGCACCGGTCCTCCGGCGGCGTGTGTACGTATGACGAAAGGAGCATGGTTGCTGACCTTGTGTGAACGGCACACACGCACAGTATGGCGACACGCAGCACACGTTTGTTCAGCGCAACGAGTACACGGGCCCGTTCCTGCCCGGGTTCACGGCGGTGACGGAGGAGGACCCGCTGACAACGTGGACAGAGAGCCCCAACCTGGGCTTCATTGACCACATTGTGGGCAACCAGCCGGACCAGGAGATGGAGGCCACGGCAGAGTGGTACGAAAAGATGCTGCAGTTCCACCGCTACTGGTCTGTGGACGACTCGCAGATCCACACCGAGTACAGCTCGTTGCGCTCTGTGGTCATGGCCGACTGGGACGAGGTGATCAAGATGCCCATCAACGAGCCTGCAGAGGGCAAGCGCAAGTCGCAGATCCAGGAGTACGTGGACTACTACGGCGGCGCAGGCGTCCAGCACATTGCGCTCAACTGCCCCGACATCATCCATGCTATTGAGATGATGCGTGCTCGAGGCCTGGAGTTCCTCACCATCCCCAAGACCTACTACGACAACCTGCGCGAGCGCCTGGCCGACTCGCCCGTCGATGTCAAGGAGGACCTGGACGTGCTGGAGAAGCTGCACATCCTCGTCGACTTTGACGACAAGGGCTACCTCCTCCAGATTTTCACCAAGCCCGTCGAGGACCGTCCCACCCTGTTTATGGAGATCATCCAGCGCAACAACCACAACGGCTTTGGGGCAGGCAACTTCAAGTCCCTCTTTGAGGCCATCGAGCGCGACCAGGAGCTGCGTGGCAACCTGTAATCCTGAAATCGGTACAATACAAATTGGGATCCTGTGTGGTGTGTTTGCCATCCCATCCCATCAAATGGAGCCGTTCATTCATCGCTGCTCTTGCTCTTTTTGCTATCCCGTTCCTCCTCGGCCTCGTCTTGCGGCTCCACGGAGGTGGTGGCACTGGATTTCGATGCCGACGACGATGACTGCTCGGGCAGTTGCTTGCCCTGCTGTGCCCTGCCCTTGCGCACGGCGCTGGGCAAGATGTTGTTGAGTTGGCTTTTCAGGTCACCCGTACCCTGCAGCTGTGTGTCGCTGCTCACATTCAGGTCCACCTCTTCGCCAATCTGATCCATGTCCAGGTGGAACACGTGCATGAGCTTGCCGCTGCTGCTTGCGCCCTCACGCAGGGTCACCACAAGGCGGTCGCCGTCGCCCGTCAATGCCATGCCACACGGACACCCTGCCAGTGCCTTGGATCCGGCCAGCGTCACACTGTGGCCATGCACAGCCAGAAGCAAGACGTACTGAAGACCCTCCACAAGCACGGCCAGAGTGACGCGTGAGCCACGGGCAACCTGCGCTGTTTCCACCTCCATGGCATCGGTGAGGCTTCCTTCCAACTCCTGCCCCTCCATGCTGCTTTCATACACCTGTTCCATGCCCATGATGGCATACTCCACCAGAGATGCATCCACAGCCTCCTCTGCACCCCGTTTGCGCTTGCTTTGCTCCCTCACAAGCTCTTGCACCGCTCCGCTGATGTCCAGCGATCCCAACTCCCTTCCCTCCAGGTAGTCCCACACCTTGACCGTGCCGTCACACGATCCACTCACCACACGCGAGTCGTCGAGCGGCCACACACAGGACACGGATCTTGAGAAATTGCAGCACCCTGCCGTCAGCATCACAACACACAATACCACACGCTTACACATCCCACAGGCACTCGCATACACACACACACACACACACACACACACCGGCACACCCGCACACACGTAACGCACTGTGAATGGCCCAGAAGGAAGCTTTGGACGACATAGGCGTGCGGGAACCGTGACACGCGCACCTTTTCGTCTTTGTCGGCGCTGAAGATGAACGCTGCGTCCGGAGAGAGGGCCAGGGCATTGATGGTGGACACGTGGCCCATGAGACGGTACTGAATGTTGAGGTCGGGGAAGGAGGAGACGAGCACATCGCCAAAACGGTTGGCCATGATGGCACAGACCTCGCCTTCGATGGTGGCCACGAGCATGGAGCTCATCTTCTTGCTGCTCTTTACTTCGCTCACGACCTCCAGCGTGTCGGCACGAAGGCATTGCACCTTTTTGTTGTTCAGTGCCACCAACAGGTGTGTGTCGTCGCCACTGTATGTCATGCACGCGGCCACACTCTCCAGCGTGGTGGTCGCCAACACGCGGTCGCTGCCGACGTCCACCACACTCAGCACCGCACCCGAACACACGGCAACCGCCTGCGAATCGCCGTTGCCTTGGCTGCACACCAATCCCACGGGCAACTGCTGTTGTGCTTTGGACATTGGTTGGGGTGGGTCAAATCGTGGGGATGCGGGAGAGCGTGTGTATTGCTGTGTGTGATCTGCACAAACAGAGAGAGAGAGTGTGTGTGTGTGCGCGTGTGTGTGTGTGTGACACAATGGGATTTGCTACACCGATGTGATTCCCAGCTGGGAAAACAGTTTCTGGACCATGATGAGATAGGCCGAGAGGATAAGAGAGAGGAGCTTGGCCACCCAGCTGTAGGTGACAGTGCTGCCATACACAGTGGCACCCTGTTTCTCCAAGGAAAGGCAATGGAGCAGATCCGCAACCTGAGTGCGTCGTTGGATGTCCGCGGCATCCTCGTTTCCCACTTCGACGGAACGATGGAGGAGAGCAGCAGCGGCCACACGCACACGAGTGTGCATGTGTGTGAGGTTGGCCAGAGAGACCCATTGCCAGAGGACAGGCACGAGGTAGATGACCAGAAGCTGGGTGGTGTTGAGGAGCAAGTTGATGGTGGTGGTGGGATCCAAGGAAAACACAAGTGTGAAGAAGGCCTGGACCAGGAGTTGCACAACCACCAGAGATCCCATGAGGGCCAACCATCCTTGCAGGCGTCCCATCCACAGCTGTTGCAGGCCGCGGAGACGTTTGAGCTCGTTCCACAACTGTTGAGGCACCACCTGGGCCACATCCTTCTCCATGCGCAGGAGCATTTGGTGGAGTGAGGTGAAACGTGCAAACAGACTGTCGACCGTGAGCATGACCAGTGCCAGGGAGATGGAACACAGGTTCAACACGGCGAGGGTGGTGGGGATCTGCGTCAACAGGTACAACCACAGGTTGGGGACGTCCTGCATGCGACTGAGCTGCACAGTGTAGCTGAGAATGGTCATGCCAATGGGCATCAGAGGAAACAGCCAGTTGGCAAAGTGGAGACGCCGACGGAAATGGGCCCACGCAGCGTCGTCCCGCTCTCGGTACAGTGCCACAACCACACGAGGCAGCAGATTGTACTTGTACGACAGATACAGGGTGCACGTAGGCATGCACAGGAAAAACAGCAGCATGGCGCTGTAGTTGATCAGCACCAACGTCTGTACACTTCGAACAATGAGCACCCCCACAAATTCCAGGTACGACACCGTGTACAACACCAACAACAGGGAGTGGATCACCACCCAGAGTTTGGAGCCCCACCTGCGTTGGGACCAGGGGCGTGGCACCACACAGGCGAACTCCAGCCACCATCGCAACACATTGGCCTCTTGACGCATCACAGTGTCAAACACCTCCTCGTCCGATCCCGACGCCGTGTACTTGGAGACCACTTGTAAGGATCCCGCCACGTGCAACGGAGCATCTGCAGATGAGCTCATTGCGTGAGGTGGGGGGGAAGGGGTGGAAAAGTTGGAGGCGGGGCCGGAAGCCACACTCCGAGAACTTCATTTGTTGCTGCAAGACTCACACACAAAGGAAGGAGGGTGGTGGATGGTGGTGATAACAGGTGTATAGGTGTCAAATCATTCCCGTACGCACAAGTCGACGATACTGCTGTGAGGCAAACACACGACGGAGTCGAAGGCCGACAGCGAGGAGAAGGGAGAGGCCCATGAGAGAACCGATGATGACTGCAGCGATGGTGCGTGTGCTCCACCCATCGCCATTGAATGGGTTCCACGAGTTGGGGGTTGTGCGCGGCACAATCTTGGCATTGGCACAGTTGTAGTACTTGCCCATGCTCAACACTGGTGTGCGCACGTGAGGGTGTGTGACCATGAGGGTGAGTGTCCATGATGAATAACAAGGGAAAGGCAAAGGGGGGGCGTGGGGTGGAGGGAAGGGAATCCCATGAGCATACGTTGGATGGTGCACTTGTTGCAGAAGCGAGAGGCAGGCAGTTGCAACGCGCGTGTGTACGGCCCCTCGACGACGTTGAGGGCATTGTCGGTGAGCACGACGACGTCTGGGTTGTCTGTGGCAAAGTCGTCCTTGCCAGCGTAGTTGACAGCCACACGGAAGGGCTCTGTGTTGTCCTGGGCAAGCAGTTCCCACTGGAAAATGTACTGTGCGGGGCGGGGATTCCAACACGCGGGGGCTTGGGTCAGCCACGATCCAACGGGGAAGGGGGGGGGGAGGGAGCATCCATGCCATGTGCACATACCATGTCGCCGGCAATGATGGTGGTGCGCACTTGTGTGGCGTCGTCCAAGGAATCGCCACAGGGACCCTGCGACGACGCACGCACCACCCTGGGCATGGGTTGCGTCATCAGCACGTGCGCCTGCGTTGTGTGGAGGAGCAGCACACACAATGATAGCAGCAATCCAGCATGTTTGATCTGCTTCATTTCGTCCTGATTTTCCCCTGGTCCCCCCACCGCAGCAATGGCAGCATGACTCAAATATCCACAATGACCGACACGTGTGCTGAGCCGCGTGGGTTATCCTTCAGATCCTCGGCTATTTCCATGGCTGAGTACGTGATGGCCTTGACCTCGGTGCCCTGCGGGTGTTTGCTGAGGTCAAACTCTTCGCCGTGCGACGTGGCCTCGATGCTAAACGCCTCGCGGTCAAACTTGGTGATGACCACGCGTTTGGCACAGTGGAACTCGCCTGTGAATGTAAAGAGCAACTCGTCGAGAAAGTTGAACAGCAGCGACTTGAGATCGTGGCCCGTCACCGAGATCTCCATCTCCGCCGCCTCCTCCACGTACTCCAGCTCCGTGATGTAGTCAAACATCCCGTGCGCCGCATTCTCAAACGCCTCTTTCAACGAATCGCCCCATGCGTGGATTTTGATGTCTGCGGTGTGGTCCAGATCTGTGCCGTTCGTGGAAAAAGGGTCGAAAGGGGGTGAGTGTCAGCCACACCCACACACCCGCACACCCGCAACCCCCTCCCCTCCATCCCTCCACACACCCACATTCATATTTCTTCCCCTCCATGCGCTTGCGTTCGCCAGCTGCCGTCACTGCGGTTTCAAAGCCTGCGTGCGACAAGACGGTTTCGATGACGGTGGCGTTCTTCTCGTTGTCGTTGTTGTCGTCGTCCTCTGCTGCTCGAGCTGCCTTTGTCGACGGCTCCTCACTTGTCATGTCCTCTGCATCCAACACGCCCTCTTGTCCCTCTTGCACGTTCCCCGGCTCCTGTCCCTCTTCCTCTGCTTCCTCGCGACTGCGTTTCGTCGACATGGCTGTGGTGCTGGCTGCCCCGCCGCGCCTGCCAACCCAAAAAGCCAGGAAAGAAGCAGCAATAGCAGCAATGAGCAGCAGCAGTGATGACACCACATCTACAACGACGATGACCGACTCGTACGAGTACATGTCTGGGTTTGGCAACGAGTTTGAGACGGAAGCTCTGGACGGGGCACTGCCCAAGGGCCAGAATTCGCCTCAGCGATGCCCCTACGGTCTGTTTGCTGAGCAACTGTCCGGATCGGCGTTTACGGTGCCCCGGGACAGGCAGCAGCGTTCGTGGCTGTACCGTGTCTTGCCCACCGTGGCCATGACCGGGAAGTACGAACCGCTTGAGGGCTCGTATGTGCTCAAGCCCACCTTGAGCAAGGAGGTAGGTGGCATGAGCGGACCAACACGAGTGTGTTGCACCCGTGTGCGGTGTCCACGGACGCGTGCATGTTCAGTGCAGGTGGAAACACGCGTGCTTTCCAGAATGTTCGGGGTGATTTTCCCACCCTCCCCTTCCCATGCACTCACACGACAATCCCAATGCCGTGCCGTGCGCAGAACTTTACGCCCCAGCAGCTGCGTTGGTCGCCTGCGGATCTGCCGGGTGAGGAGCAGTCTGTGAACTGGTACCAGGGCCTGCAGTGCGTGTGTGGTGCGGGCGATCCCTCTCAAAAGTCGGGGCTGGCCATGTACGTGTATGCCATCAACGCCGGCATGGAGAACGAGGCATTCTACTCTGCGGACGGAGACATTCTGATTGTGCCCCAGCACGGTGCACTGGACATTACGACGGAGATGGGCAAGCTGCTTGTGCAGCCGGGAGAGATTGCCGTCGTGCAGCGTGGCATCAAGTATGCAGTGGACGTCCCCGAGGGACCTGCACGTGGGTATGCATTGGAAGTGTACAACGGTCACTTCCGTCTGCCCGATTTGGGGCCGATTGGGTCGAACGGGCTTGCGAATCCCCGTGATTTCCAGACGCCTGTGGCGGCGTACGAAGACCGGGACTGTGAGTTCAAGGTGGTGGGAAAGTATGCCGGGGAGTTGTACACGTACATGAGTCCCTGTTCGGTGTTCAACGTGGTGGCGTGGCATGGCAACTATGCGCCGTACAAGTACGACCTGTCGTTGTTTATGACCCACAACACAGTGAGCTTCGACCACACCGACCCGTCCATCTTTACCGTGCTCACGTGTCCCTCCAACGAGCCCGGTGTGGCAGTGGCCGACTTTGTCATCTTTCCCGAACGGTGGGTGGTGCAGGAACACAGCTTCCGGCCGCCGTACTACCATCGCAACACCATGTCCGAGTTTATGGGCTTGATCAAGGGAGAGTATGATGCCAAGGAGCAGGGCAGTGCTGAGAATGGCTTCTTCCCCGGTGGTGCCTCGTTGCACTCGTGCATGAGCGGCCACGGGCCGGACGAGCCTGCGTTTGAAAAGGCCTCCAACGCCAAATTGGAGCCCATGAAGTATGAGAACACGCTGGCGTTTATGTTTGAGACCACATACATGTTGGCCCTGGGCGACTGTGACTACACGGCCAACAAGGAGCAGTCGCAGTATTGGGAGTGCTGGAAGGATCTCAGGAAGCGATTTGACCCGGAAAACATCAAGGGCAAGTGGGATGTGGAGTTGGAGGAGTGATGTGCATGGGATGTGCAAATGCACGCAATTGAACAATGGAAAGGGTCATTCACCACACCAGCCATCCGATCACTTTGTGAAGCACCTCGTCGGGTTGGGTGACCCATCCCTGCCAGTCGTGGACCAGGGCATACTCTTGAAAGGACCCACGGGCAAACATAACGTCTCGTTGGTCGGTGTTCATGCACAGGAGCGTCTCGACAGCTTGATCCGCACATGTTGGCCACGCACAGTGCACGTGTGGACTCCACGCACGCTCCACGACAGCCATCACCATGGCGGAGCAGCGTGTGACCTCTTTCTGTCTGCGTACGTCGTCAAGGGGAGAGGATGAGGACAGCCCCGAGCGGAGGTTGGGATCTGCCCCACGACGCAGCAGTGCAGCACACATGGTTGCGTCGTCACACTCCACCGCCACACCCAACCCAGTGTTCTTCTTCCCCGAGCTGTACACGTGTCGCCACGTGTCCACATGAACGCCCTCGTCGTCGATGAGACGCGTCGCCGTGTCGACGTCGCCTGCGTCCACCGCATCGATGAACGCAACCATGTTGAGTCTGTTGCTCAACAGTGCGTTGGCAAAGGGGTCTTGCAGTGATGTGCCCACCTTCCAGCAAGATGTGTTCTTGCGTACGGCTGGTTCAAGCAGGTCAAAGTGCTTGATCAGCACCTCATGGGCCAGGCTGAAGATCTGGATGCTTGTGTTGTGTGCCAAGCCCGAGGCCAAAGCGGCCACACCCTCGTGGGTGAGTGCCTCGTCGTTGCTCAGCTCGAGGACGTGGATGCGTCTGCTGTTCGCCAACTCGACCCCAATCGCAGCAGCTGCACGATCGCCCACGGGGTTCTCTGCGAGGTTCAATATGTTGACAGTAGCCACCAACGGTGCCAACTGTTCGGCTGCGTCATCCCCGATGCTGTTGTAGCTGAGGTCCACCGCGCAAAGTGACAAGCAGCCGCGCAGTGCCTCTGCAAGTGCCATCCCGCCAACTTCACCAATGCCACAATCGCTGATGCATACTTCAGACAGCTGAACCGGCCTGCGCATGATTTCCTGCGCCAGAGCCACCGCGCCGGCGTCCAGAATCGTCACGCTGCGCAAATCAAGCACGCGCATCGATGGGTTGTGAACTATGGAAGCCAGCGACGTGCATGCAGTGTCTGATAGTGTGCATGAAGTGACTGTCATGTGTTCCAGGAATTTGCATTGGCACAGAGCGTGTGTGAGGGTGTGGAAGCCCGTCTCGCTCGCAGAAAGGTGCACAAGGAGACAACTGGTTGCTGTTGAGCCCCGCAGTGATTGTGCAATGTCCACACACTGTGTATCTGTGTAGTGGGAGTCCAAGAGCTTGATGGAGGTCATGGGGACTGACAACTATTTGTCTTGCTCTTCCTCACGCACACCCCCTCCTCTGCCAAACCGGATCGGTTTCACTGATCCACCATCATCATTCCCACGTGGAGTTGCACGTGTGCCCCGCTTCTTGTTGCTGTTCCCTCTCGACGCCGAAAATCTCCCACCCTGCACCTTGGGTGTCGCCGTGTCTCCCGCCCAGTCCTTGGGGGGTTTGAACGACACAACCTGCACCGTTGGTTCGTTGTCTTTGTTGTCTTTGTCCTCTTTGCCCTTGCGATGCTGTCGTCTCTCCCTGTTTCTGCGTTTCCGTTGCACAGCGCGACCTGAACTCGGCTGATGGGGTTCGCTCTCGTCGGTCTTTTCACCTGTTTGTTGTTTCTCTTTGTTGCTCACCAGCTCCAGAAGCTCGTTCAGCTCCTGTTGCTTGTCCGACCGCTGTTTCGCGCTCAACCTTGTTGGCCGTCTGGGTCCCGCATCCGTTGCCATCCACCGTAGCACCTTGTCCATCACCTCGTCCGGAAGCGTGCACCACAGGGCGCTGGGTTTGTACTCGTCCATGCCGCCAGCCTCGAACATGAGAAACCGTTCGCTCAGATTGAGCATCACCACTGTCTCCATCTCCTCATCCAGTGCCCTTCCGTACAACCAGTGCCACTCCTTGCGCCAACACGCGCCTAAAGCCACCTCTGATGCGCATTTTGTGTCGCCATCGTGCTTCACCCATGGCTGCGCACCCATCTCTTGCAACAACGCTACCACGGCGTCGTCCTCCCGTGCCACTGCCTGGGCCAACGCAGTGCCTTTCTCCCTCCACACCGTCGTGTTTGCATTCACACCCCGTGATTTCAGCTCCTTCATCGTCTGCACATCTGATTTGCTGGCGGCTTCGACGAAATCCCATGCGCGGTTCCAATTGGCGTTTGCTGCTTGACTGGGCACTGATTCGCAAGTCTTGTTGTGTCGTACCACTTCTCGTCTCCATGCAAAATCACCCACGATGTTCTGTAGGGTGGTGTTGTGCATGAGGAGCGCGGACAAGGCATCGGCGCCCTCTTTGGGGATCAGGTTGAACATGAGATCCAACGTGTGCAATGTGCTGTTGTCCTCCAAGGCGATGGCCAATGCCACAGCCCCCTTTGCGCCAAAGTCGTTCGAGGAAAGATCCAACTTTTGCAGTGTCGCGTTGTCCACGAGTCCCATGCACAGAGAGATGCACCCATCATCTCCAAGAGACGTGTAAGCCAGGCCCAACGAATGCAGCGTCTCGTTCTTCTGCAATGCGTTGGCCAGTGCTGCTGCTCCTGTGGGGCCAATGTGGTTCTCCACAAGGATGAGGGTCTGCAGTGAGGTGTTGTCCTCCAACGCAGCCGCCAGGGCCAGCATGCCCTCACTCCCAATCATGCTATCTTCCAAATCCAAGTACTGTAGAGCCGTGTCTCCTTGCAACACAGTGGACAGAGCACATGCACCTGTGTCCGTGAGTTTGTTGAACGCGAGCTTCAACCACGACAGCGTCGTGTTTGCTCGCAGCGCGTTGGACAATGCCTCGGCACCTGCCACGCCAATGTGGTTGCTTGAAAGATCCAGTGTTTGCAGTGTCGAGTTGTGGTGCAGACCCTCGGCCAGGGCAGCGACACCGTCGTCCCCGAGGTTGTTCATGCGCAAGTTCAACCGCTGCAGGGACGCATTCACCTGCAGCAGTGTTCCCAATGCGGTCGCACCATCCTCATGTATGTCATTGCCTCCCAGGTCCAAACACGTGAGTGTTGTGTTGTTGTGCAGGGCCACAGCAAGCGCCTCGGTTCCTTCGTTTCCAATTTTGGCGTAGAAAAGGTTCAGGGTGCGCAGCGGGGTGTTGTCTCGCAACGCCAAGGAAAGAGTCACCACCATCTCCACGCTGTCAATGTCCACGTGGTCAAAGTCGAGTGACTGCCGCTGTGTGTGAGTTTTCTTCGTATCGGGCATCACACTCTGTCCTGCCGTACCTCCCCGACCATGCGCATCGCCTCTGCTGTCCCGTCAACGTCTCCGCTGTTCAACAAATACCTCCAATTGATGTCAGCGCTGTCCATGGTGACGGACAATGGAGAAATTGGTCGCACCTGCGCTTCAGCACACCACCACGCTCTGCACAACAAACAGCAACGCATGGAATGGCTCACAGGGAAACATGGAAATCCCTCCCCTCCCCCCCCCCCACTCCCCCACATGGAAGCACACCATGCGCAATCCAACCACCACTGTGCTCCCGCTGCTGCGCGGGGGAACCCATCTTGAAACAGACACAACGCACAAGATGTTTAGCCGATCGACTCGTAGCAGCGCAGGTGTGCTTGGTTCGCTGGTGAGCGGAAGCACGACAGTGGTGGAGCAGCAGGGTGTGGTCAATGTGTTGGCGCTGCGCATGTACGCCGCCGATTTCCAGAGGAACAAGCGCCACATCAACATCGGCACCATCGGCCACGTCGACCACGGCAAGACGACTCTCACTGCAGCCATTACCAAGGGTACGTGGGCTGCGTGTGCGCTTGTGCGACACCGAAGCGCAAATTCCTGACAACGCCCTTTGGCCGAATCCACTCACTCCCCCCCCCTCGCCTCCATTCATGCACACATTGCACTCTCGCAACCCACAGTGCTGGGTGAGGCGGGAAACGCCGAGTTCCGCTCGTACGACCAGATCGACAACGCCCCAGAGGAGAAGGCTCGCGGTATCACGATTGCGACGTCGCACATCGAGTATGAGGTAACGTTTGGGCTGGACATACACACACACATACACACATATGCACACGGCAGCACACTTGGACCCTGTCTTTCTCCACCCAGCCACCGCACGCTAACCCCGACACGTGTGGCGCCCCACAGACGGAAAAGACTCACTTCAGCCACGTCGATTGCCCCGGTAAGTTGTGGCAAATGCAAATCCGTCGAAGCCGCGCTTGCGTGTAGCACGGCAGCAGACGGTCTCGGCAGAGGATGTGCATGTGTGCTAGCGCCACTGGAGATGCCCACCGATGCATGTGCACAGCGTGTGGCGGTGGCCCTTTGGCGTGATGGGAGTTCGGAGGGGTGCGGGTGCTTCGGGAGATTTTCCACAGCGGACGGTGCAAACCAAACTGACGCACGGATGATTACGCCTTTTCCATCTCCCCCCAACCCCCACCTTTCACACAGGCCACGCGGACTACGTGAAGAACATGATCACGGGTGCATCGCAGATGGATGGTGCCATCATTGTGGTGAGCGCGACGGACGGACAGATGCCGCAGACGCGCGAGCATCTGCTGCTTGCGAAGCAGGTTGGGGTCAAGGACCTGGTGGTGTTTATGAACAAGGTGGACCAGGTGGACGATGAGGACATGCTGGAGCTTGTGGAGCTGGAAATGCGCGAGGTTGTGTCGTCGTACGGGTTTGACGGCGACAACGTGCCGGTGGTGCGTGGCAGTGCGCTGGCAGCGTTGGAGGACAAGGATCCGGAGGGCATTGGCAAAGCAGCCATTCTGGAGTTGATGGCAGCCGTGGATGAGACGTTTCCGGACCCCGAGCGTGACGTGGACAAGCCGTTCCTGTGTCCCGTGGAGGATGTGCACTCCATCGGCGGCCGTGGCACGGTGGTGACCGGACGCATCGAGCGCGGTGTGATCAAGCCCGGTGACGAGGTGGAGATTGTGGGCATCAACGAGAAACCCATCCGCACGACGGTGACGGGCCTGGAGGCCTTCCACAAGAACCTGGATCAGGGCCAGGCAGGCGACAACCTGGGCATGCTGCTGCGTGGCACCAAGCCCTACAGCAGCAAGGATCGCGACGGCGTGCGCAAGGGCCAGGTGTTGGCTGCCCCGGGCACGTGCACCGCACACAAGAAGTTCAAGGCCGAGATGTACTTCCTCACCAAGGACGAGGGAGGTCGCCACACCCCGGTGTCCTCCAACTACAAGCCCCAGTTCTTCTTCCGCACGGGCGACGTCACAGGCACCCTCAACCTGCCCGAGGGCACCCCGATTGCCGTGCCGGGTGACAACTGCCTGGTCGAGGTCGAGCTGCTCTACCCCGTTGCCATGGAGCCCGGTCTGCGTCTCACCGCACGCGAGGGCAACCGCACCATCGGCACCGCCGTCATTTCCGAAGTGATGTGAGCTGGTTGTTTGGTTGTGTGTGCTTGGGATGGGATGGGGTGGGATGGGATGGGATGGGTGCGAGTGCAGTGACGCAGATCCAAAAAAAACAGAACCAATACATCTCCCCCCCCCCCCAGGGTTGAGATCGACACCTCCTGCATTACCGGGCTGTCCGGTACAGTACGTAGGGATGACTCATGGGTCTCTGTGCGCTGGAGGGAAGCCAACCAAAAGCCCCAACCCCCCAAACCCCATGAGTCATCGAAAGGAACGGCAGCACATGGCTGCGGTGGCGCTGGCGTGGGTGGTGGTTATGTGTGGAGTGTGTGTGTGCAACAGTGTGGCGCTGAAGCACGACCTGGTGATTACCGGGGACACGCGGTCGGCGTGGCACATTCAGTCGTTTGGCTTTGAGGCCGGCGGCGTCATGGACATGCGCATGCCCTACCTCGACCTGCAACCCATCCACAAGGCCGAGTTTACACCCACCACCACGCCCATCTCGGCCGTGGAGGCGGTCAAGCTGGCCACGGGGGACGACGACGGGACGGCGGCCGCTGGGAAAGACGGAAGCGCGGCGTCGGACTTGGACGCCTCCGTGGACGAGGAACACGTGCCGACGGGCGTCAACATGTCCTCGGGATGGAAGCAGCACCGTGTGGGATTCCTGATTAAGGAAACGCAACGGGATGCATCGTTGTTCCTGGAGCAGTACGCAGGGGCGAGCAAGTGTCTGTTTGATTACGACCAAGTCAGCACCCACGACGTGGTGCTCATGCTCAGCAATGCCAGCACAGATTGGAAGGACTGGAGCTGGCACGACGTCGTGGCCAAGAAGGACGTGGGCATGTTTAACCTCTTCTTTGTCAACTGCGAACCCAACACACAGGTCTCCTTCGAGGTAGGGCCGTGACGCACACACACACACACACACACACACGCACACAACCCAAAGTAGGGTGTCTGTCTGATCACTCACCTTGCCTTTCCCCTTTGCTCGCCCATCTCTCCCACCGACACATTCCATTCTCCATTTTCCCTCGCGCACAGCTCAAGGTGGAACAGTACAACCCGGGACCGAACTATTTGAGTTCGGGGGACATGCCTCTGCCGACCATGTACACGTTGTTTACGCTGGTGATGGGTGCCATGTCGATCGGATGGTTCATGACGGTGCGGGAGAATCGTGCCAATGCCAACCGTGTGCACCACCTCATGTCGGCGCTGCTGGTGATCAAAGCATTGAGTTTGGGCACAGAGGCGTTGCGCATGCATGCCATTGCATCGACGGGCGACTCCACAGGCTGGTCCGTCCTGTTTTACATCTTTACGTTTGCCAAGGGCATGCTGCTGTTTACGATTGTGCTGCTGATCGGCACGGGCTGGTCCTTCATCAAACCGTTTCTGTCGCAGCGGGAGAAGCGCATCTTTGCCCTGGTACTGCCTCTGCAGGTGTTGGACAACATTGCGCTGATTGTGGTGCAGGAAATGGCACCGGGCAGTGTGGCGTGGCTGTCGTGGCATGACATGCTGCGTGTCCTCGACGTCGTCTGCTGCTGTGCCATTCTGTTTCCCATCATGTGGAGCATGCAGCACCTGAAACAGAGTGTGGGCTCGGGCGACAGCAAGGAGGCACACAACCTCCGCAAACTGCGTCTGTTTCAACAGTTCTACGGCGCCGTGGTGATGTACATCTACTTTACGCGCATCATTCTCTACCTCCTCAACACCACCGTCTCCTTCCGACACACGTATCTGCACCCGCTGTTTGACGAGGTTGCCGCCGTTGCCTTTTACACCTTTCTGATGGTCAAGTTTCGCCCTGTGGCCAACAACCAATACTTTGCCCTGGGCCAGGACGACGGCGACGACATCGAACTCAACAACATCCAGGGCGCAGACGCAGGCGTGCGTGTGCGCGAAGTCCAGGCCATGGGTGTCCATGAGCGTGACGACGACGTGCACGATGTGGAGGACGATTGAGTGAGAGGCACACAATGGACAGACAAGAGAGAGAGAGAGAGAGAGAGAGAGGGTGAGCAGCAGAGCAGAGAGAAATGAAACGACACACGCGTGGGCAACGTGTGTGTTTGCATGGCAAAGACTGTTCGACGTTTGTTCATGCGTTGAGCGATCCCTGGGTCGAGTGCTGCGGGTTTTCCCGTGCAAACACACGCTCCTTGAGGCCCTTGCCAAAGTTGCGCCAGCAGCGGACGCAGCGGTAGAGTAGGAGGAGGTGGATGACGACGGCGACGCATCCAAAAACAATAAACGGGGGCTTCCACACGTTGGGGTAGAGGGAGGGCGAGAAGAAGAACTCTTGGATCTTCCAGACGATGTACACAATATAGACGGGCCAGACGGCAACAAACAGGTAAAGGAGGGATGACTGCTCCTCCTGCACTCCCTGCCACCCGAGGCCAGCCCAGCCAAACATGATCACCAGCGCCACAATGTCTGCATACAACTCCCAATCCTGCAGCTTGAACAGAAACAGACCCGACATGCACACCAGCAGCGTAGCCAGTCCGCAGGTGATCTTCAGCAGGGCAAAGTAGATCTGGTAATCTCGAAACATATCTAAACGTGCGTGTGCGTGCGTGTGCATGTGTGTGTGCATATGTGGTTGGATGGCAGATAGGAATGTCAGCCGTGTGACCTCTCGTTGGGGGGGTTCCCCATGTGTGGGAATGTCTGCAAACGTGCGTGTGTGTGTGTCAACTTGCCATGATAGCGGACATCGGCGCCGAGGGTCTTGTACACGCGCCAGCCAAACTCGTTGTAAATGCGGTAGCCAAAGACCAGGGTGATGGGAGTGAATACGGCGACAGCTGAGGGTGGGTCACGTGCGACGGGTGGGTGGCGAGACGGCAGTGTGAGGGTGGGTGGTGGGCGCCACAGGGGCCAGGAAACACTCGCGGGGGGCGGGGGAGGAGCAATGCACACACGGGAACCGGGAAAACCCTGGAGATCGGCTCGGACGGAGCGAGAGGACGAGACGGGCGCTGGCACAAATGAAACACACCTGCGAGACGGATGGTGTAGGCGACCGAGTGGTCTTCGTAGGTAAAGTAGGTGAAGATGACGTAGAAGGCGAGAAAGAGGGAGCTGAGAAGGAAGCAAAAGTGCTCGTAAACATTCTCCTTGCGCACGCCGTCGACGGCAAAGTAGACGGTCATGACGGCGCTGAGAATGACCAGCACAGAGTTGTACTCCAGACGTACGTCGTTGGCGGCGTGGCCTTCCAAGAGGATGATGATGGTGAGGGTGACGTAGACGAGAAACTCAAAGGCCACAAAGAGCAGCAGCCGCTTGGCTTCGTCGGAAATCTCAAAGCTTGGCGTCCGTGGCTCTGGCGACCACACCAAAGGCGTGCTTTCGTCCTTGCCCCCGTGACCGCTGCTCTTGTGTGTGTGCGAGCCTGTCCCCGCGCCAGCCTGTGTTTGGGCCGACGGTCTGGCCGCCTGGGTGGAGGTGGCGCCGTACGACGAAGACGACATTTCTTCGAGTGGATTGGTTGGCTTCGCGCAGGAATAACCAAAAGAAAGACGACGAAAGCAAGTGGCAAGTGACAACCCATGGCCCTACGCGGTGCAGGCGGCGTTGTGTCGATGTGGACGGTGGTGTTGTTGGGGCTGGTGGTGGTGGCCCAGACGCTGGTGATCAGCTGGTTGATGGTCCACGGCGGCCACAGCGCAGACAATGCACCAGAGATGAAGGGAAACGGGCGGATAGGTGCAAGGGATGCGTCTGCACGTGACGTGACGATAGAGGCGGGGCGTGGGGCGAGTGTGGGGAGCTCCACGGCGGTGGAAGAGCAGGTGGGTGATCACAGTGATCAGGACCGCAAAGCGCTATTGTATCTTTTTCACAAGTTTCGCCAGGCGGCTGCACAGGTGAAACGGATGGTGTTGCAACGGAAGCATGGAAATCGAGTGGATGTGGATGTCGGGGTGGCAGGGATGGAGGCGGTGTTGGGTCGACGGTACCTGCTTCCGGAGGCGTTGCGTGTGGCCACGTACAACATTTGGCACACCAACGCACCGTGGGAAAAGCGACTGGAGGCCATGGGTGGAGAGCTGCGACGGGTCAAGGTGGATGTGCTGGGGTTGCAGGAGGTGCGGCAGGTGGACGGGGAGAGCCAGGCACACGTGTTGTTGAGGCGTGTGGCTGCTCACATGTTCCACGTGGTGTACACCCCGGTGATGAACCAGGG
The DNA here is from genome assembly GCA_026936335.1 of Mantamonas sphyraenae. Lineage (NCBI taxonomy): Eukaryota > Mantamonadidae > Mantamonas > Mantamonas sphyraenae. The sequence goes on from JAPMXV010000007.1 coordinate 266,849, forward strand.
CCAAGCAGACGAGGAGGGGTTGGCCATCCTGTCACGGTTCCCATTTGTGTGGCACAAGACGGTGGAACTGGTGCCGGAGAACAAGCAGGTGGCAGGACACACCCTGGGCTTGCGCAAGGTGTTGCATGCGTTGGTGGACGTAGGAGGTGCGTTGGGCCGTGTGCATGTGCTCAACACTCACCTGGCCATCTTTGACGTGGAACAGTGTGTGAGCGTGCGGCAGCTGGCCGAGTATGTGTTCAGCTTGGGCGACGAGCATCCCGTCGTCCTCGTGGGCGACTTTAATGCCTACTTTGACTTTGAATGGCCCATGGATTGGCTCACCGACATGCACAACCCGTTCTTTGCCACGGCGTTGAATCCCTGCCGTCAGCAAGTCCTGCGCTTTGCCCAAACGAGGCAGCAGGAAGAGAAGAATGGAACAAAGGGGGGGCAACTGCACGATGCATGGCGTTGGGTGTACCCACTGGAAGATCTGCAGACGCAGAAGGAGGGATGGTGGAGTGTGCCGCCCGCGCTGCCAGGGTACACATTCAGCAACTTTGACCGTGAGAGGATGGAGGACTCGTCGCGTCCGGACCGTGTGTTGTGGTACGACGGTCAGGAGCGGATGGTGCAGATGGATGTGGGGCTGTTTGGGCAGCAGGAGCTGGAGGGTGAGGAGAACGTGTACGCCAGCGACCATCGAGGTGTGCTGGCTGTGTTTGGGATCGATGCCACGGGGGGAAGAGGGAGGAAGAGCGACCAAGAGAGGAGACGTGTGGCGTTGGGCTGGATGGAGGTGGAGGCGAGTCGGAGAGGCGGCGCAAGGTGAAGCAAGGCAAAAACGGGAGGGTGTCGTGCCACTACAGCCAATACAGCCCATCAGGGGACATAGAGACAGTGTGTCATGAGCCTGCAGGCGGACGTCAAGGGCCAACACTGTGCGTGGGAGGGATGCAACGCGTTTGATTTTCTTCCGTTTCCTTGTGATTCGTGTGGCGAGGTTTACTGCCAGGAGCACTTTAGATGGGAGTCGCACTCGTGCAAAGGGGGAGGGAGGAAGAAAAAGCAGGCGATTGTGTGCCCTGTGTGCAACAAGCGGGTGCGTGTGGCCAAGGGACAGAGCGAGGACGCGGTGGTGTCAGCGCATCTGGAGTCTGGGTGTGAGTTGCACCTGCACACAGCAAAGAAGGACAGAGCACACCGGTGTGGGCACTGCGGAACAAAAAGCATGATGTTGATTGAGTGTGATGCGTGTGGGAAGGAGCATTGTGTGTCGCACAGGCTCCCAGAGACGCACGAGTGTTCCAGTGGAAGCAGTAGCAACAGTGGGCGGGGTGGGAGTGGGGGTGGTGGGAGGGGTGGGAGTGGGGGTGGGGGTGGGGGTGGTGGGGGTAGCAGTGGTGATGATGGGGATGGGAAGGGCAAGAAGAAATGTGTGATTCAATGAATTGGGCAGGGGAGACCTGGGTGCCACAGTGTGCATGGTTGGAGCGCTGCCCACACTAAAAAGATGATGTCACGAGGTCGTGTCGATGTGAAAGAGGGCGGAGGAGGACACAATCCACACGCCCGAGGTGTTTGCAACGGCGAGTCGTGCGTCCCATCCCTTGTCACCGAGCAGGGTGGCAGCGGCCTCGGAGGGTTGGATGGTCTGTGGAGCGAGCCACGCGTGGGCGTTGACATCGTAGGCGTGCAGTGACAGGTCTTGCGGCAGAGAGGAATTGTCGATGCCATCCATCAGCAGGGAGAACATGGCGTCACCAGCATCCTCAGGGGCGTTGACATCGCGAAATTTGCCGCCCGAGATGAGAATGCAACCGGTGGAAGGTTGGTATGCAGCCACGGCACATGCACGTGGAGCGGGACAATAGGTTGTGTTGCCCTCTGGCGTTGTGGACTCTGCGCAACGTAGCCAGGACCAGGTGACGAGATCGAGGACGTTGATGTGTGCTCTCTTGTGATCTCTCGTGTCGATCATGGACATGGTGTAGTCTTGGTCGTTCTCGCCGCCAAAGAAGACGGCGATGGGGTTGTCGCCAAGGGTGTGGTCGTCTGCGGCGACTGTGGCAACAGCAGGGCCGTAGAGTGCCCTACGGCACTCTGCATCGGTGGTGCTCACATGTTGGACGTCCCACGTGTCATGCTCGTCGCCTGTGGCAGTGATGGTGGTGACGTCGATGCCTGCAGGGACGTCGTCGGCGCCGCAGAGGTACACCAGGGTGTGCTCGTCGCCAGGATGCACAAACACATGCGGGTCATGCAACACAGGGGCAGGGAGGTCCGAGGCAATCTGTGTGACGTCGCATGTGTCCAGGTTGACTGCGTGGAGGGCACAGGATTGGTCGCCGTAGGTGCCTGCACAGGTTGCCAACACCACAGCGTTGTGTGAGGGCAGGTGGCACACAGCCACCACCTCATCGTCATCCAAGGCGGAGTTTGCATCGTGGGTGACACTGTGCCAGGTGAGTTGTGCTGTGTCCAGCGTGTGTACGCGATTTGTGGGGTTGTTTGAGGAAAAGCCCACCTCGCCTGCGGCCACCAATGTGCTGTTGTCCGGCGACGTGCCAACCCTGAGATGGTACGTGCCACTGGGTGCGTCTGTGTGCTTGCCACTGCCCAGTGACAGGTACGCGTCGGCGTGCTGCGGGTCGCCCTCGGCCTCTTTGGGAGCCTTGGCACTCATGGCCTTGGGACCCGGCGTGCGCAGCTTGTGCTCCTGAATGCGTGTCACGACGGCCTGCATGGCCACAGTGGAAGTGGATTCTTTGCGGGACATGTGTGGGTTGCTTTTTGGGTGGTGGGCGATGCGCGGAGGCACGTGCAACGTAAACGCGGAGAAGAAAATGAGCAACAGCAGCAGCAGAGAGACGTGGACAGTGTACTTGATGTCGTGGAAGGGCAAATCGTACGAGTATGAAGGGTTGACGCCAACGAGCACGACTCTGGAGGATGTGTTGCAGCTGTGGCGGGACGGAGAGGGTGACTTTGACAACACCTTCCAACTGCGTGTGCACGGCGGCGAACCATTGGATCTCGGGATGACGCTGGACAAAGCTGGGTTGGGGCATGAGCAGACACTGTTGTTGGAGTGGGTGGAGGGTGATGTCGTGCACAAAAGGGAATAGAGAGAGAGGCGTGTTGGAGGTGTCCTTCATTGTTTGTGTGAATCGATTTGTGGTCCCTATACAGCCTTGGCGCGTTACCTCTTTGCGGTGTGTGTGTGTGTGTGTGTCTGCGTGTGTTTGCGTGTGTGGCACAGGGAGGGAGCGGCTGGGGACGCGTTTGCGGAACCACGCGAACCGAACCGCAACAGAGAGCATAGATGAGCCAGGCGGACGGAGAACAGCAGATTGTGAAAACGGTACTCAAGTTGGGTGGGAAGGGCAGCAAACCTGGCAAGGGTCAATCGTTGAAGCTGTGGGTGGAGGATGGCCAGCTGAAGTTTGAGCATCACACTTCAGCTCGTTCGGCTGGGCCCTCTGTCAGGACCACCATTGAGTATGGCACACTGGACGCAGAGAGTATGGTGGCCCATGTGAACAGGTCGCACACGACCCGATCATCGCGAAACGAGCGTGAGGAGTCGGAGGAGGAGCGAGACGAAGACCACACCTGGTCCAAGGACAACCTGGAGATCATCACTCACTACAGCACCCAACCGTACATGCTTCCAGAGGAGTTTGAATGGCCTTGAGAGGGATACGAGGGATGGGGGAGGGTGAGGACACACACACACACACACAAGAAAGGAACGCAAACGCGATGTCACTTCACTTCCTGTTCACACAGCACTTGCACTTGCACACGCACACACACACATACACACATACACGCCCGGGTGCACTGCTCCAAAGGTGTGACCAGCACCACTCCACGCGGTGTGGGGATGTGTGAATGCAAAGAGGGAGGGAGTGAGAAGAAGCAAGGTTTTCCGAACGTTGCGCATCACGACGACGGAGTGATGGGGAAAACAACAGATTGGGACAACGTCCACGGTTCATTCAGCGCATGTGGATCACTCAAAGGGCACGGTGACATCGTCGGGGACAATAAATTCCATCTTCTCGGGATGGTGGGTGAGGAGGCCGCGGGTGTCTGCGTTCCAGGTCCAGGTGTGTTCCTCGCTGAGGTCTTTCTCCTTGTCGGACCTTGTGTTGACAAAAGAGGACTTTTCCGTGACGGTGGCAGTCATGGAGCTGGGGTCAAACGTGCCCGTCTCGGTGTACCCGCGGCTCATTCCGTGGCCTCCGGGCATCTCCACGTAGTTGCGACGCTTCACCTTCCACGCAGTGTACGTGTCGTCCGTCCAGGTCAGTTTGAACTCATCTCGTTCAGTCAGTTGGCCTTCAGCAGGTTCCCAGGTGATTTCGGCTTGCGACATGGTGTTTGGGTTCGTTGTTTGCGTTGCAGCGTTTGGCGCTAGAACGACGCAAACGCGTCAAAAACCTCGTCGCAACACAAACGCGTCGTGATGTGCGGCCCACACGACGCCTACACAGTGTACCGCAATGCACAATGCCATCCACACAGGAACCACAACGCATTGCGTACGACTATGTGTGCGTGGCAATGACAGGAGAAGCAGGGAAGGGCAAAAGGTCAACAATGACACAGCAAACGCTCGGATTCAATTTTGTGTTCATTTGTCCCAGGGCAGCTCCACACCCTCCTCCTCGGGTTGTAGGCGCTTGCCACGGTGGTGATGTGTGGTCAACTCCTTGGCTTCACTGTCCCACTCCCACGTGTACTCCTCGGTGAGCCCCTCGTGGACGTCGTGGTCGGTGGTGTTGATGTACGTGCTCTTGCGTGTGACCACAGCCACCATGGTCTCTGGGTTGAAGTCACCCTCTTCCCATGCCCCTTGCGTCACGCCGTGGCCTCGGCGTGCCACGTAGTGGCTCGTGTCGCTGCCCCACTTTGTGAATTTGTTGTTTTTGAATGTCAACGTAAAGTGGTCGCGGTCCTCCAGCACTCCTGCCACAGGGACAAGTCTGATGTTTGCGTTGTCGCTCTCGCTCATGGTGAAAACGGGGGGTGGGTGTGTGTGTGTGGGGGGGGGTTGTGTGTTTGTGTGGTGTTTGCGGCGGAGAGCCCGCCACACCGTTTTTTGTTCCCACAACACCCACACACCACTCTGCACCGTGAATCCAGCACAAATACATCCAATGCGTCCTGTGGAGAGAGATTGTGTGTTTCTGGAAGATGGAGATGTGTGTTTCAACGGCACAGTGCAAACAACTCTGATTCCCACCCTGCATGCATGCCGTTGACGTGCAACAACCACAAGTGCACTGGGCACTGCGCACGAAACCGTACATTTGCCATATGACGCATCCACACCATTGCTGTGTTCACCAGGCCCACTGGAACCCCTGTGGAGGATGAAAGTTGCCCAGGTGTGTGCTGAGGACACGTAGGTCACCATCCCATGCCCATGTGTGCTTCTCCTGCTTCTCTTTGACATCTTGGGTGGCACCATCGGCGGCCACTTCCACCATGAGCTCCTCTGCTTCCATGGTGGTGGGGTCAAAGGTACCACGCAGCGTGGTGGTGGTTGTGGACGGCCCCACGTTTCCTGCGTCATCCACACTGCCCTGGATGCTGCTTGTGGTCGTTGTGTGCGTCCATGTGCTCAGGGCGTCGTCGTGAAAGTCCATGGTGCGTTCGTTGCCTTTGCGCATCTGTTCTTCCTGTTCCTCCGTCGCGTAGGACCACCTCTGTGCGCTCTGCTCATGCACACTCTCCATCACACTCGATGTACTCATGCTTGTGGATGCCTCGGTTGGATGCTTGACCTCGTGCGGATGGGTATGCACAGCCACACGCCTGGGTTTTTCGTTTGGGCCGGCCGGCGACTTTTCCTTCTCGTCCCAAGTGCACGCCAGAAGGACACGGAAGAGGCATGCACACTGGGGACGGCATCCCTCGCATAAAAGGTGTGCCTGCACCACGGCAACAAGAGTGTGGGTGGCATGTGGGAAGGCAGAGGGCCGTCGTGGAAAGAGCCGTTTTGGCGCTGCCGCCGCTACGATTTCCGCCCGCAGCAACAAACACAGAGGGGTTGGATGGATGGGTGTGTGCGCCTCCGCGTACATTTGCTAATCACCACTTCCATTGGAACCCCTGCGGGGCGACGACAGTGCCGACGTGTGTCTTGAGGGCGGCTGCGTCGCCGTCCCAGGACCAGGTGTGCTCTTCGGGCTCGTCGTGCTCCTTGTCGCTGGCCACCAACCCGTTGACAGTGATCTTTGTGCGCAGGACCTTGGCTTGCATGGTTTCAGGGTTGAAGCTGCCCGTGGTTTCTGTGACCTGTGTGCTGGGTCCGCCGTCGTTGTCCCCTTCTTCTTGGGCCCCGTCCAGGGTTTGCTTGTGCTCCTGCACACTCCACGTGCTGAGTCCCTCGGTGTCATCAAAGTCAAACGTGGTGGTGTTGCCGCTGATGAGTGCACTCATGTCCTCCTCCGACTGCAGGTGCCACGAACTCTTGGTGGTGTCCTCAATGCCCGTCGACAGCATCGATGCAAACGTGTCTGCGTCAATCGAGTGTTCCTCATCGTGGCTGTGGTCGGGCGTGTCGATGTTGAAAAAGTTGGCCTCTTCCGCTTCAGACATGGTCGGTAGCGATTTCGTGGCCACCGCAGCGCGAGTCAAACAGGACACCATCCTCACACACATCGCACCATGGTGTCCACTGTTTCTTGACCCCATGAGGATGGATGGTGGTGGTGGGGGAGACGTGTGTGTTGTGCAGCGCACCACTTCGGGGAGCGGACACCGCTGTGCTGTGCTGCTTGACCCCTCTCAAAGTGGCCACAAACAAGGAATGGATAACCTGGCAGTGCCTTGCAAATCGCTAGCTGCAGTGCTTGGTCAACGTTTTGACCCGGAAACGCGTGTACGTGCAATGTCGGGGCCGCGTGAACAAACAATCCACGCGCCTGCCAAACCACATCGAAAGAAAACGGCATGAACGATCGTGTTGCTTTTGCCCTCTTGCTGCTCGCATGCGCATGCAGCGCCGCTTCTTCCTGCTCTGTTGTGACACAGAACGGACACACGCTGGACTTTTCCCCATTGGCCGGTGTGAAGCTGTCTCTGAACGACTCGCAAGACGACCAGTACATTTTCACGATGTGTGAAGACTTGCCCTCCACGCCGTATCCCACCTGCTCCAAGAATGCACAGTCTGTGCAGATCTTGGCCAACTCGTACTGTGTCGTGACAGGCACAGCTGCGCAAGCGTCGTGGAACAGCACCGGAGACTACGCCAGTGTGACGTACGGAGGCGGGCAACGTTGCGGCGACGGAACAATGCGAAATTTCCAGATCAACTTTGTCTGCGATCCAGACCATGAAGTTCAAGCTGTGGGACAAGTGCAAGAGGAACCATTGGGCTCGTGCCACTATTCTGCCACTGTCAACACGCGCTATGCATGTGTCAACACACCTCCGGCGCCCAAGGCCTGCAGCGTCCGCACCGCAAATGGCAACACCCTGGACTTTTCGCCTCTGGCTGGCACCAAGCTGTCCCTTGAGGATGCGGACGAGAACACGTACTACTTCACCCTGTGTGAGAACTTTGCCTCGGGCACGTTTGCCACGTGCACAGGCGTTGGTGAGAGCTTCCAGGTTGCCCCCCCCAGTGAGTTCTGCACCATGACCGGGGTTGCAGACCAGCAGAGCTGGAAGAGCAGTGGAGACGACGTGGCTGTCACGTATGGCGGTGGGAAGAAGTGTGGCAACACACCACGTCAGTTTTCCATCAACCTCAAGTGTGATCCCAACCACGAGGCACAGCCCATGGGTCAGGTGCAAGAGGTGCCAGCAGGCTCGTGCCACTATGTGGCCACTGTCAACACACGACACGCGTGTGTCAACAGCCCACCCCATGCCGATTGCAACGTGAAAACGCAGAGTGGGTTTGTGCTGGACTTTGAAGCGATTGCGGACATGACACTGGCCTCATCGGACGCCAATGGGAACAAGTACACGTTTGGTGTGTGCAGCAACGCACAAGCGCCATCCACATGCAGCCAACAAGAGTCTGAGGGGTACATGGTGGCATCCAACGGGTACTGCACCACGGTGGGATCGCTCGACAAGCAGACGTGGAACAGCACGGGAGACTATGTGTCTGTCACGTACGGTGGAGGACAGGCGTGTGGCAATGTCAACCGCTCGTTCATGATTGACTTTCTGTGCGACAAGTCGACCGAGGCACAGGTGGTGGGTCAGACCATCGAAGCCCCAGCTGGATCCTGCCAGTATGTGCAACGTGTCAAGTCCAAGTACGCATGCACCGATTGAAGGGAATGATGATGATGAGCAGGTTGAAGAGGATGGGCAGGATGGGTGGTTCATTTCTCTGCAGCCAAGGAAGAGTATTATGTTCTTAATATATGTTCTTCATCATAATCATTCATGACTCCCACCGCCAGTCAAAGCCGTCTGGGGCAAGCACATTGCCATTGTGTGTTTTCAGCGTGCGTGCGTCGCCATCCCACGTCCACGTGTGTTCCTTTGGTTCGTCAAACTCTTCGTTGCTCACTTCCTCGCCGTTTGTCACGACCTTTTTCGACAGCTCTTTTGCCAGCCCGCTATCCGGATCAAACGACCCTTTCGTGGTCTCGGTGCGACTGGCGTTGCTCATTGCGCGGTGGGTTGGTGGGTGGGGTTTCCGGGCCCCCACAAACGCGGTTCTCTCCCTTCCCTCCCTCCCCAACGCATCCTCACACGCAGCGGAATTGAACCCACGCACACTTCATCACATTGCAAGAGAAGCCATAGAAGCAACACTCGATCACTCATCGGTGTTCCATTTGTCCCATTTGAACCCTTCCGGCCCCAACACGTCTCCCAAGTGCGTCCTGAGCACACCCGCATCCTCATCCCACTCCCAAACATGCTCCTCATCACATTCGGTCTCTTCCACCACCTCGCCATCCTTCTTCACCACCACACGCAACACCTTGGCCTTCAGCGACTCCTTGTCAAACGTCCCCGACACCTCCTCCTCCTTGCCCACCAGCCCACCGTACCCTCCTGTTCCAGCGGTGTCCATGTCCACGTTGGTCCATGACCACTGCTCCATCCCAGGCCCACTGCTCTCATCGTCCGCAAACGCAAAGATCACCCCTTTGCCGCTCACCATCGCATCCAGTTGACTTTCATGGTGAAACATGCCCTTGATGTTCTCCTCCATCGATGCCAAAAAGTTCATTACCCCCGTGGCCATGGTCTCACTCACTCGCGCTCTTCTCTCGCTTTCAATGCGATGTGTTGTGCCCACCTGTGTCACCATTTCCACACAAAATCTTGTGGCGCGTTCACAGCACCCTCATGTGTGGTCAACACGCGTGCATGGTCATCCCATGTCCACGTGTGCGTCTTTTCACCCTCTCCATACGTGATGGGCTCCGACGCTTCGCCATTGGTGCGTGTTTGTTGACGTCGCGTTTGTGCAATCCCCGTGCTCGGGTCAAACACTCCCGTCGTCTCCACAGTGGATGTCATCGGACCATTGCTGGTCAGGTTGCGATACGTCACTTCCACTCTCCACTTGCTCAGACCCGTCTCATCCTCGAATTCAAACCACGTTTCGCTTCCATCCTCCCCGTACGTCTCCTGTACCTCCCACATCCCACGTGCAACCTTGTAATTGACCACCACTACCTTCCCATCATCCTCTCCGTCCGACTCTTCTTCTTCTTTCCTATCTTGGTGGCCCCCAAACAGGCTCTTGACCCACGACATTCTTTGCCGGCGCCGTCGCAGCCAGCCCACATCCCACCCCCATGGACATCGAAACCGCCACCACCACTGCATCATCGTCATCATCATCCCCCTCGCCGTCTTCCGATGAAATGGACGTCGTGGACATCTCGGGTCCTCTGGACACCATGGAAAAGAAGATCGAGTGGGCCCGAACCATCCGCAAGGAGTTCTGTCCCTCGGAAATGATCCATGAAGACGGCAATATCAACCAAGAGTAAGTGCAACAGCAACTGCCACCTCCCACCTCCCCTGTCCTACAATCCTCTCATCGAACCTCCATCTCCTGCGTCCAATGGCACTGATCTCTTCCGGTTCCCGCGCTTTGATCAACCCACCCCACCCAACCCCCCCTCTCCCCCTCCCCCACACAGCTACTTCCGCCCTACCCGTGAACAAATCATGTCCCTGCGTGCCAGGCAATGGAAACCAAAGGACGACACTCTTCTCATCAAAGGCATCGCCAAGCACGGCGTCGGCGCGTGGTCCGACATCCGCTCCGAGTTTCTCAAGCCCTGGGTATGTCCTCCCCCCCGCTTCCCCTTCCCTAAACCCTTCCCTCTGTATTGCTCACACGCACAGTCACACCTGTCACACCTTAGGATGAGCTGGAACTGCGCCTGCGCACGAGTGAACTGCTGGGTCGACACAATCTGGACGAGTACGACGGCTGGAAGGGCAACCAGAAAGACATCCAGGACGAGTTTGCATTCAACCAAACCATTGCATTGGACAGTGGCATTGCCAACTTGTGGCAACACGGTGGCCTTGTCGATGACGAGGATGGGCTTGTCGCACGCCTCATCGAGGTTGCCCGTCCCCAGTGGGAGGCTCTCAAGGCTGAAACAGAGAGGAATTGAACCAGAAACAAACACACAATGGTTTCCCAACCTTATTGTATGGGCCATGACACCCTGCGCTGCAACACCCCACACAACTCCGTCCCTCCTTGCACCCCACACACACACCATGTTTGGCAAGAAGAAACGCGACACCGCCATGGATCTGCTCGACCGTTATGACAAACGGGTGAAGAAGACGGGCAAGTACGATGTACGTGTGTTGTATTTCCGCCGTGTGCTTCGTGCGCCATTTCCCCCCTCATTCCCCCGCCTTGCCCTCCTCCCTTGGGTCGAACGCCTACCCACGAATGGTCCATGGCAACCCGTCCGTGTCGATGTAAACACTGACATGTGAGGTGTGGTATGTCCACCATGCGCACCTGCCGTCCTCCACAGCCCCAGTTTGAGGAGCTGGACGACAAGCTCGAGGAGGAGGACAACTGCTGCTCCACCAAGGCCAAAGTCATCACTGCCGTCTCCATCATTGTCATCCTTGGTGGCGCTGCTGCCGCCTACTTCTTTGTGCCCGAGGTGCAGGCCCTGGTGCCCATCTGAGCCGGAAGGACAGCCCGCGAAATGAAGCGAATCATCTCCCCAACCCTCAACACCCCCTATCACAACCTACCCTCCCCCCAGCCCCCGCCTCCTCCTCCCCCCCCCCTCTGTCTCCACTCCCTCTCCCACCCCCTTCCCTTTTGTCGCTTCTCTCTTGTGCACTCTCTCCCCCACCCAACGAAAACCCCCTGCAGCAACCGATGGCTGGAAAAGCGGTCCATTTTGACGACAAGATGCATGGCTTTACGCCACGCGATGCCAATGGCAATGTGATTGAAGACGATGAGGACGATGAGGAGATCTACGTCGGTGACGACGAGTTGGAGCTCGAAGAGGTACGCCAGCAGCGCGCGTTGTCCGTTGAACACACAACTCTTCACCCGCATACTTACCCTGTACCGCCACCATCGCCTGCCCCACCAGCCTGCCCGTGAGGAGAAGATCAAGGAGAAGTTTGACCTTGGTACGTTGTTGGCCGCCATCTGCATGTGTCCCACAGCCCTCCCCGGGTGTCATCATCACTTTCCGTTTCCCAGCATCATCCGCCTGACCCCGCCCACCGCTTCCCCCGCCTCCCCCAGACAAATGGGATCAAAAGACAAAGAAGGAACACCCTCTGTACACTACGAGCAGCGCGGTCATTGGCGCACAGGCACCCACCGTCTGGGAGTTGCCTGAGAAGTACGTACCCAAGGGCTTTGCCTTTACAAACTCCTTCCCCGGCGGTTTCGATCGTCACTCTGGCCTTCGATAAACACCTCAGTTCACTCCACTGTAAACACTCCCCCCTCCCCTTACCCAAGTTGTTCCACCGTCTTTGCCACCAGGGTGCGCAGCTTGGTGGCCTCCATGGTGGACGGGTGTGACTCGCCAAACTCGCTCTCAAAGATGGTCACGGCATGGTCGATGTACTCCAAACCCAGGTCGTACTCCTCCAAATAGACATGGAGCATGCCCAGGACGTGGTAGCTCTCGCCCACGGTGGGATGGGAGCCACCGAGGTGAGCCTCACGCAGTTCCAGCACGTTGCGCAGCATGTTCAGTGCTTCGATGGCACGCACGTCGTCCAACCCACCGTCGTTGAACTCTGGGTCTGTCAAGGACGTGGTCAGGTATCGATACCAGATCTCACTCACCTTACTCAGCAGCGCCAGCGCCCGTTCGCTCTTGCCCACCTGCACCAGCACGTTGGCCAGGTTGAAGTACGCCGTCGCCGTGCTGATGTGTTCCGGACCCGCACTCAGCGAACAGTAGTAAATGTCGTTGGCCAGCTCCTTCATGGATCCCTCGTAGTTGCCCTGGGCTGCATACAGCAACCCAAAGTTGCGGTGCAGCTTCGATTGGATGTCGTGACGCACCTCGCTGCTCTTCAGAATCGTCCACTTGGCCAGTCCCAGGTTGTCCTCCGCACTGTCGAACCGTCCCAACCCAATAAACGCCTCCCCCAACAACAGATACGCAGGCGCCGTGGCAATCGTCCCTTTTCCGTGCGCCGCAACGGCTAGTTTCAACGCCTGCAACGCCGCCGGGATCGCCGCCTCAAACGAACGTGCATAGATGTACTTTAGACTCTCGTTCTGCGTCAGCTCCAACAGTTGTTGCTGTGTCCATCCACCGCGTCGTCCGCCCGTGTCAGCCGCCCGACGATTTCCCCCCCAATCCCTCGTTTTCCTGATGAGGAGATTCGCTTCCTCCTCCCACCCTCTCACCTCCTCCCCTCCCTTCCCTGGCACTCACCCTCAACTGCCTCGACTTGTTCTCCATGCGCTCACGCCCCTCTTCGTTGCCAAAGTCTGTCTGCAGGTTCTTGAGCATGGCCAGCTTGCCACAGATCTGCTCGTGGATGCTCTCAAAGTCCAGGCGCTCGTGTTCCCTTGAACAGTAGAACGACGACCCACACTCCTCACACTTCAAGTACGCCACCTTGCCACACAGTTCACATGTCAGCTTCACACCCTGTGCAGTCGACAGTGGATTCCCCGACCCTGACGACGACATGTGTGTGTGTGTGTGGAGTTGGCTTGCTCCTGCACCCGCTTGGCCATCCAACCCACCCCTCCTACCCCTCCTACCCCTCCTACCCCTCCTCCTCCCCACCCTCCCCACCCTCCATCATCTCCACAATGTTCTCCCGCCTATCCTCACCCGCAACCCACTGTGTGCACCACACACCTCGGCATCCACCTGGTCATCTCCTCACCCTCACCACCCTCACCACCACCACCACCACGTCATCCTCCTACCGTTGCTCGGGCTGTGGTGTCACTCTGCAAACCACAGACACCACACAACTGGGGTTCACCCCAAAGACCCCCCTTACGCCGCGGACCATCTGCCAACGCTGCCACTGGCTGCGCCACGGCACCCGCACTCCACCCAGCAACACCAGCCCAGAAGAGACAAACACAGGAGACCCATCGTCAATGATGATGACGAGGGGCCCAGGCACAGCTCCCGTGGAGCAAGTGGCGGCTGCGTTGAAACCCCTGGCCCAGCAAGAGGCGCTTCTGGTTCTGCTTGTGGACCTGTTTGACCCGTCGTCGACCATGCTACCAGACATTGCACAGTACCTGGGCAGCCGCGGTTCCCACTTTCTGCTGGTGGGCAACAAGGCAGACCTGCTGCCGGGTCGTCTGCGCCCCACCCGCGTGCAACGCTGGGTCGAACAACTGGGCCGATCCACGTGGGGCAAACCCACCATGGATCGATGCAAGGGCATCCATCTCGTCTCTGCCCTCATGGCCCATGGCATCGATGCCCTTGTCCATGACATTGAACGCTATCGTGGCGGAAGGGACGTCTATGTCCTGGGGGCCACCAATGCAGGCAAGAGCAGTCTTGTCAATGGCATCCTCAATCGCTACCAGGTGGCATTGGACACCCAGGACCCATCCGACACAGACGGACGCCTCCGCAGGTTGCCCTCCTCCCTGGCTGCTGCCACCCCGTGGCACACCCATGTCACCACCAGTGCATTGCCTGGCACCACCCTCAACCTCGTCAGCTTCCCCATCACCCGCTCTGCCTCTGCACACCTTCATGACACCCCCGGCATGGTCCAACCACACGCCTTTCCCATCCATGACTTCCTCACCCTCCCCGAACTCAAGATGATCCAGCCCAAGGCGCCCACCCCCGCTCAGGCTCGCAAACGCAACCCACGTCGTCGTCACCGCTCCCGCACTCGCTCTGCCCTCACCACCCTTCCCTGGAATCCAGGCCAGTCCCTCTTCCTGGGCGGCATGGCCCGCCTCGACTACATCGACGGCCCTCCCTTGCGTGCACACGCCGTCGTTGGCCCAGGCCTTGCTCTCCATCAGACACGCACTGCAAAGGCTGACGATCTCTGGGCCCGCCATGCCTGGAAGGAGCCGGGCCTCCTGAGCCCGCCTCTTCACCGATACGACCCGCAGCGCATACGCGACATCTCTGCAGGCCTCGATCAGATCCAGGACTGGCACGTCCACCTGCCTCTCCGCGGTTCTGCCCTCGCCTCTCGCCGTCGCGTCGGTTCCCATCGTATTGTCTTCCACGAGCTCGCCTTTCCAGGCGGACTCGGATGGCTAGCCCTCTCCCTCGCCCAGCCCATCAGTGTCCGTCGCGAGCACCTCGACCTCCACCTCAAGCTGCACACCCTTCCGGGCATGGACGTCGAAGGCCACACAGGCCGAGAATGCCTCCTCGACATGGTCCTCTGAAAATACCCCTGTAAATTTTGATTCAAACACAAATCTATCACTCCAAACAGAATCACCCATTTGTACCTCAATCAAAAAACCAACCATTCATCGTACATCCGCATTTCATTCTCCTCTCTCCCTCTCTACTCCACCCCCTCCACATCCACAAACTCAAAACACGTGTACGGCAGCGATCCAAACTGGTACCGCTCCGAAATCATCGTGCTGCCCACACTCGTGCCGGCGGCCCCGCTCGCAACCACCAGCGGAAGGAAATGCTCGTCCGTTGGGTGCGACTTGCTCGCATGCTCCTGATCCTTCCACGCCACAAGCCCTTCCTTTCGTCCTTCTGTATCCTCGCTCGTGTTCGTTTCAATCACCCACTCGTCAAATTCCCTCGCCCAATCCGTGCGCGGCTGGCTCTCCACTCCGGCTCCCCACGTGATTTCCCGCAGGTTATGCACCGTCGATCCACTGCACACAATCAGAATCCCCTCTTCACGCAGCGGCTGCAGCGCCTCTCCCAACCCGTGGTGGAATTTCGCGTCTTTGCCACGCACCAGACTCACTTCCACAATCGGCAGCTTGGCCTCTGGAAACATCAGCATTGCGGGTGAAAACACGCCATGATCCAACTTGCGTTCCTCATTCAGCGCCACCTTCAGCCCCGCTGCCCCCAGCAACTCCTGTACCCGCTGAGCCAGCTCCGGGCTCCCTGGCGCGTCGTATTCCGCTTCATACATCTCACTTGGGAACCCGTAGTAATCGTAGAACAATCCACCATACTCCTCTGCACTCGTCGCCTGCAGGCTGCTCTCTTCAAAGTGCGCGCTCACAAAAAGCAGCGCCTTGATCTCGTCCTTCACTCCCTTCAGCCGCTTGCTCAGCGCCTTGAACTCTTTCTGGATCGGATTGCCCTTCTCATAGAACAATGTCGGTGCGCCATGGCTCACAAACCACACTGGCAGTCGCTTGCTGCTGTTGCTGCTGCTCATCCCTGTTCTCTTGCTGAGTTGTCCTGCTTCCCTCGGCGCCTCCACCGCCACTTCCTCTTCAACGTTTCCCCATTCCACCCCAGTCCCCCCCGCTCCCCTGCACTCTCCCACCACACACAACACCATACACACACACACCCATGCCATTCCAACCCTGTATCCCGTCTGTGTCCTCCAAGCCATTGTCGGACGGAAAAGCACAACCTGCAAACTTTCCAGAACCTTTTCCTTTGGCTCCCCACTCGCTTCATGCCCTGCTCTTCATTGCATCGTGCTCTCCTCAACAACCACTCACCAACTCCAGAACCCCTTCTTCTTCTCTTCCTTCTTCTCCTCCTCCTTCGCCTTACCCTTGCCCTTGCCAGCGTCGCCTGCCCCATCCTTCTCCTTGCCCTTGCCCTTCCCGCTCGAGCTGCCGCTGCCACCTGTGCCACCACCTGCACTCGAACTCGCCCCATCCTCCTCACGGTCACTCACCCACTGGTCAATCACCGCATTCACCTTCTCCTTGATCTTCTGACACTGGCGCACATCACTGCATCGCACATCGTACTCCTCCTCCTTGCCACCCAGCCCAAACAAGCCCTTGTCCTCACGGTTCACACTGGTCACCTGCAGACCACGCTCCTTCAGACGCACACTCTTCACCTTTTCAAACGGAAGCATCCACTCGCTCGAGTACTTTTCCTTGTCGCACGTCAACACACGCTTGCTCGTCACCAGGAACACCTGCCCCTCCTCCTCGTAGTGGTACTCCCACAGGTCCGTCAACACATACTTGCCCTTGTCCACACGGAACAACACGTCCTGTCCACGCGCCTCAAACTCGCTGTACTCGCGCAACACCCCGTCCAGATGAAAATGCCGCGGCACACGCACCCGTTCCTCGCTCAGGTCCTCAAACGTGTTCTTGATCCCCTCTCCCGTCTTTGTCGCCAGATCCAACACCCCAGCCACAGGCTTCACCGCCACTCCCATCACTCCCTTGCCCAGACCCGCCACAAACCCGCCGAATCCACCTTCCTCTGCACCCTGCATCGGTGCCGTCACAAGGCCCGTCACACCCTCAAAGATGCCCGTACCCAGATCCTGCACGCCCATCCACAGTCCCTCTGCCGCGTTGCTTGGCCTGTCAAACGCTGCCTCCCTTCGCGTGATGTACTCCTGGTCCATCGAAATCGACGCCAGGCCCTTGCCCACGCTCCCGGTGATCTTGGATGCCGTCGAGAATGCCGCCCCCACCGTACCCTTCACCAGACTCACCGTGCCCTTGCCCACACCCACTGCAAACGCCTCGGGGCTCTCCACCAGTCCCTGCGCAGGCTCGTAGAAAAAGTCCTTCACCCCCGTGCCCAGACTCGTCACCAAACCCACCGGATCGCCCAAAAAGTCAAACGACCCAAGCACCTTGTACGCCTGTGTCAACGCCTGCATCGCATAGTGGTGCGACACCTGGTTCACAAACGCACCCTGCGTCGCAAACAGATGCTCCACCATCAGTGCGTTCAGCTCAATCGGCGCACCGTCCAGGTTGATAAACGCAATGCCCAGCGCAGACAGCAACACACGCAGAGGGTTCTTCATCTGATCCTCCTCAATCTCAGCCGTGCTGCCACGGCTGCGGAACGACAGGTTCACCTTGATCGGATTCAGCAGCATGAACGCACAGTACAGCTTGCTCAGCGACGAGTGTTCACTCGGCGTCGGAATGAACTTCACCTTGGTCAGCTGGTCCAGTGCACTCGCCTGCTCTTCGCTCGCACTCGAGTAACGCATCACTGCGTCCAGGAAGATGCTCAGGAACGTCTCTTCCAACTTCACGTCAAACTCCTGCATGCCAAACGAAAAGTAGTTCAGGAACAGCAGACTCGTGTTCAGGTTCGACTTGACCAGCGACACGTGCAGGAACGCCTTGTCGCTCTTCTTGTCCGTGCTACGCAGCACCACCGGGTACCGCGCTCCACGCAGCTGGTTGTCCAGCTGCAGACGCAACACACGCACGTCCACCTTGTCGTCTGCCTCGCAATGGCTGTATCGCACAGCCACGTCCTGCAGACTCAGGTACGCCACCTCCTTGGGTTCCCCGTCCACAAACGACACTCCCACACCCGCCAGTGCAACCTTCACCACAAGCTCCTCGTCCGTCTGTCCACTCTCCACCACTTCCACCTCTTCCAGCTCCTCCAGCGCCTCTGTCGCTGTGCTGCCACTCGTCACACTCATGCGACTGCTGCTCCCGCTCTCCCCGTCCTCCAACACACGTCCCCGACCCTCCAACTCTTCCCGTGTCACTTCCCCAGCCCTGCTCACACGCATCACCTTGGTCGGTCCGTCCGCAAGCAACTCCACACGCATCTTGTTCCCCTTGCCCGCACGCAAGCTCTTCAGCCGCCCCAGCTTGTCCATCGCATAGCTTCGCTCCCCAGAGCCCGCACGCACCACAAGCTTCATGTGCTTCTGCGGCTCCGTCCACGTGTATGGCAACACACTCGCTGCCTCCACCTCTGTCGCCGCCTCCTCGTGGCCCTCCTGCAACACGGTCAGCGTCGCACCCGTAAAGTTCTCCACACGGATCGGCGGGTGACGCATGTCTCCTCGTCGAAGGATCACATACACCATCGAGCCCACCAGACGCGTCTCCACGTCCACAAAGTAGTTGCGCTCTCCATCCCTGTCCCGCACGTTGTACCCAGGCAGCAGCAGCGCAAAGTCGCTCACCGTCTCAATGTCAAACGCCCCCGTCCAGCCCTTCTCCGCCTCCACGTCTGCGTCACGCACCTGCAACAGACGCGCTTGCTTGCGATCGCTCCATCGGTACATCGGCAAACGCTGCCCTGCATGCACATACATCTCCGTGCCATCCTCTGCTCCCGCCTGCTTGAATGCAATCGACACGTCCAGGTCGTTCTGCACCACATACCGCGGCGTAAACGTCACCATCTTGGTCACTTGGTACTTGCCAGGCGCAAGCGAGATCGAACAGCCCACCACATACGCGCTTCCGTCGCTTCCCTCTGCAGTCACCTCGCCGTCGTAGCCCACCGTTTCCAGAGAGAACGCAGACGACCACTTGGTCAGTTCTCCCACGCGCACGTTGGCCTTGCTGCTGGCAATGTCAAACCCACTGAACGAAAACAGGTGCGGGTCCACCTCCTCGCTCTCTCCCACACGTTCCACCCAATCCCGCTCCTCCACAATCGATTTGGATGCCGTGCTCGCCTGTCCACTCGACATCGTGTTCTCCAGCATGCCATCTTGGGCATACCACAGCGGCAGGCCGCTCTTGTTGATCATCCAGTACGGACAGTACACACTCACCGTGCGTGCTCCCGTGCCCGACGCAAGGTTGCGCATGCGCAGCGTCAACATCTGTCCGTTCTCGTCCGGCAGCCGCAGGTTCAGCGCAAGCTTGTCCTCGGAAAAGATCACCTCGGGCTCACACCATTCGTACCCATCCAGGCGCACTTCCAGACGCACCGGCGACTCCAGACTCGGCTCCATCACAGGCACGCGCTGTCCGCTCTCCAGCACCCCTTCACGCAGCACCTTGCCCTCCACACGCTTTGCCTTGCCCTTGTCCATGTCCAACGGCGCATCCTCAGAAATGCGATACTCCATCGTCAGCGGCAACAGGTTCTCCAACGCAAGCGGCGCACTCACCTGCACACGCCACGACTTTTCCTTGAACGACAACTCGTTGCGCACACGCAGGTACTGCGAGTCACTCGGACGTCCGTCCAGCATGGCACACCGCACCACAAACTGCTCCAGCTTCAGCGCATCCAGCGACACAAACAGGCTGCTAAAGTCGCATTCATGTCGCCCGTTCACAGGGCGTACAAACACGACGCCGTCCTCCACCGCATACAGCGGCACAGGCACAGAGTTGCCAGCCGCACACAGCAGGCGTTCCTCCTTGTGCGAGGAGTCGTACTTGAGCAGAAACTCCACGTCGTGTGTGCTTGCGTTGGCCAGGATCACGTTGCTTCGCACCACAATCTCCTTGGCCCCCTGGTTCAGGCGCACCTCGCAGATCACAGGCTGCTCCATTTCGTACTGCTTCACAGCCACCGCATCAATGGGCACGCGAGCAACCGTGTTGCCGTTCAGACGCATCGTCACCGCACGGTGGCACGCAACCTTGGTAAACACACGCTGCTTCGTTTTCGCACGCACCTCCAGCATCACCACAGACCCCGCAGAGCTCAGCACATGCGACTCTTCCTTTGTCTCCAGCGAAAAGTCAAACGCATGCAGCTCTCCGTGCGTCGCAGGCACCTTTTCCCACTTCTCCTCACGCCGCAGACGGAATTGGTGTTTCGACTCCTCCGCCACAAGCTCTTGCTTGAACTCCAGCGGCATGCCCGTCTCGTTGCGGATGTAGTATGCGCTGAACTGCTTCATGTCTTCCGCCTCGCCGGCGTCCAACACACGCGTGCGCTCCTTGGCAAAGTCCTCCGACCACGTCTGCGCAGTCGTCACAAGCGACTCGATTGCCGCCTCCGTCACGTTTACGTTCAGCATCTTCTTCGCACTCATCGTCACCTCGGTGCGTCCCTTGTAGTCAAACGCCTCTGCGTCGTGTGCCACCTCCACGTGGAAGCCCCACCGCTCCACAATCGGCTCCCACAGCGCGATGCGGTTGTTGAACGAGTTTAGCGTCACACCCACGTCCACGTTCACACACAGCTCCTCCGACCAGTTGCTCACGTCCACGTCCAACTTCTCCACCTGGAACTGCAGCACGGGCGTCATGTGCAGTTGGCCCAGGCAATCGTTGATCACCTGCAGGTCAAATCCGTTCAGACGCACCACTGCCGTCTCCTCCACCTTGGGGATCTCCAGCTCCTCCCCACTCTCGTCGTAGATGCGCCTGTTGCGTCGCCTCTCTGCTGCCCGCTTGCGCTTAAGACGCGCCCGCTCCTTCTCAATGCGTTCCTGCCGCGCTTCCTCGCTTGCCTCCTCCTGCTCCGCTTTGCTCACCGTCCACTCCAGTTCGTTCTCCAACTCGTCGTCAGACACATCGCCTCCCTCGCCTCCGCCGCCGCTGCTGCTCTCTGGCGGAACAAAGGACTGGGCCACCGCAATCATCAACTTGGTGTCCTCGTACGACAGCCTGGCCGTGATCGGATCCACATCCACCACCGCCTGCACGTTGTACGGCTGGCCGTGCTTCAGTGCCGCAATGTACGTCACACTCAGGTTGTGCGGCTCCACCACATACACCGTGTTCTCCTTGCCCGCGTGCCTGTGCTGCACACTAAACTGCTGTTCCTGTCCGCTCATCATCACCTTGACGTGTGTGCTGTTGCTCCTCACATTGGCATCAAACGACGCCGTCATCGTAAGCCGGTTGCTTTCGCTGTCCGATGCGTCCTCAATCATCACAATCTCAGGGTCCCGCACCTTGACGCGCACATTCACCTCCTTTTCAAACTCCGTCACTGCACGCAGGCGCTGCACTTCGGCCAGCAGCCTTTGCAGCTCCACATCTTCGTCTTCTTCGTCCTCCTCGTCGATGTCTTCCACCCCGCTGCTGCTTCCGCTGCTTGCAGTGCTCTTCAGCGCGTGTGTGCGTCGCTTCGGAGCCCCTCCTCCCACCACAGCGGTGATTTCCTGTACCGGCTCCACTCCCTGTGGCTTTTCCACGGCGTACGCAATCAGACGTTGCACACTCTCCCCCACCGCCGTGATCTGCGGATGCTGCACCTCCACATGCACGTTGATCGTCTCCTGCCGCTCCTCCGGGTCACGCTTCTGCTCCATGTGCACAAACAGCAACTCGTTGCGCATGCGCCGCACGGTCTGTTCCTCGCCTTCGCTGGCTTCGCTTGCTTCGCTA
Organism: Mantamonas sphyraenae; assembly: GCA_026936335.1. Taxonomy (NCBI): domain Eukaryota; family Mantamonadidae; genus Mantamonas; species Mantamonas sphyraenae. The sequence continues at coordinate 288,519 of JAPMXV010000007.1, forward strand.
GCCTCGCTGTCCTCGTCAAAGATGGGACACATCAGCGTGCGGAACTGGCTTGTGCTCTTTGCGTACGTGTCTCGCAACACGACTTCCTGCAACTCCACAGTCACCGTCAGATGGCTCTTGCTGCTCTCGCGCACAGCCACACCCAGCCCTTGCAGTTCAAACTGGGCAATGCTCGTCGACACTCCCTCCTCGTCCACACCCGTGCCCATCAGCATGTCCAACGTCACCTGCTTCAGTGCAACCTGCACATCGGTGACCACATACTCATCGCTGCGGAACCGTTGCAGTTCCTCCTCCAGCTTCACCTTGGCCAAGCGTCGCTGCGATTCCGCTGCACTCGACCGTGCCTGCGACACAATCAGCGCCGTCACATCGTCGCCCTCCTTGCCCTCCATCTGCTCCAAGGTCACCAGGCTGGTGTCCTCGTCCAGGCTCACGCTCGCACTCTGGCTCAGCGCGTTGTCCAACAGCGATGCATCCGACGTCGCCAGCGTTGCGCTCTCGGCAAAGTTTTCCACGCCGATGCACGTGAGCAGATGCAACGTCACCTGAGACACCTGCGCCTCAACCTTGCCCACATCCAACGACATGTGCATCTGTGGGATCCTGTGCTCGTGCACGTCCACAGGACGCACCAGCTCCATGTCCACGTTCACATCCCGCACAACCTGCGACGTCTCCTCGTCTGCCAGGCTGCTGCGCAGGTGCAAACGTCGCACCGCAAGCGTCATCTTGTCCACTGTGATGTCATCGTGTGCAGGCGACGCCACAAACTCGTTGTGCAGGTCGATCACACCCAGGTTGATCACAAGCACCTCGTCCGACGTGCTCCTGCGTGGCACCACCACATACGGGTTCTCCACACGGATGTCCATCTTGGTCATCACGTTGTCTTCCCCTGCCATCTGGTGTGCTGCCGCCGCCGCTGCCACGCTCGCCGCACTTGCCGCCGCAGCGACAAGCACCTGCATGTCCTGCATCTCCGAAAAGTACAGCGACACCTCGTCCACAAATCGGTTCAGCAGCACAAAGCGCACCGAACGCACATTCAGCTCCAGAGCCGTCTCCCATCCGGGGTACTCCAACGACCCACGCGTGAACGTGTCCACCTTGACAAACGCCACCTGCTGTCCGCTCTCTGCACAGCTCATCACTCGCGAGTACTTCTCTCCCGCAGGCGTCAGATCCACAATGCTCACGTTGTCCAGCCCTGCCGACAGGCTCACGCTTGTGTCGTCGTACAGCACAAGGTCGGTTGCAGCTCCCTCCACCGCAAACATCCCAATCGGCGTTTCCGACTCCTTGAACAGCACCACGTTCACAGCACCCAGCTTGGCCACAAGCTTCAGCTGCTGCGCACGCTTCTTCACCAGCTTCTCCCCGTCATGCCCACCGCTGCTGCTGCCTCCTGATGCTCCTTCCTCGCCTGTCGTCGTCTTCTCTTGTCCCTCCTTGCCCTTGCGTACCGCGTCACGGCGTTCCTTTCGCTGCCGTTCCTTCTCCTCCTCTTCACGCTCGATTTCGTCCTGCGTGGTGCCAATGTCCTGGATCATCGACGTGGCTGCGTTGACACGGTTGCTGCGGTTCAGCTGGTTCGCCCAGTCCAACACACCCACCAGCGTGCTGCGATTGATGCCCACACTCAGGTACGAAAAGTCCAGCTCCAACAGCTGCTCCACGCCGTTGTACTTGCTCTCAAACTCTGGCGACGTTGGATGCACCGCCACAAACGACACAGCAATCAGGTACTCCTCTTCGGGTTCGTCGATTTCCTCCACCTCCTCGTCCGAATCCACCTCACCCTGGTCCACGGCCAGTGCCAGCTGAGCCTTTTGCTCCTCTGCACGCAGGCGTTGCCACCATTCCCGGTTGACACTGCTGGCAAAGTAGGCTCCCTCACGATCGGCCAGCGAGTCGGCAATATGCAACGAGTGGATGCGCACGTCCGCCGTCAGGTCAAAGGTGCGTTGCAGAAGCGACACCGCAATGTCCTTCAGTTCCATGTGCATCAGCTCCTGGTTGTACTCGGGTCGGCCTGGCACGTTGACCACACGCGCCAATGACACCGAGATGGAGTGCACCTTGAATTCGGCGTCCACAAGCACCCGTTTGATCATGGTTGCGCGTGCCGTCTCGTCCATGTCCTCAAACAACCGCTTCTTGCGCTCGTCTGCACTCAGCACCGCCTGATGCGCCTTTTCCTTGCGGCTGCTGCTGCGTCCCACGCCTTTACCCCCTTCTCCGCCTTCGTCGTCGGTCACACTGTGCAGGATGCTGTCCACGCGATGCACCCCCTCCATGTACGACGCATAGTCCACGGTTTCCCCAGGCGCACTCGTCGACGCATAGCGCTTGGTGGGACGCCGCAGCAAACTCGGGTCCTTGTCCTTGATTTCGTCAATGACAGGCGTGGCCAGCTCCTCCACAACGTCCATCAGCAGGTCAAACTTCTTTTCCGAAATGGCCAGCGAGAGCGAGGGCAACGTGCCCTCCAGCTTCACCTGAGTGTACTCGGGATTGTTTGGCAGGATGCACTGGTGCACAGCCAGGTTGAGGGACACCGGCGCAAGCAGCGTGTGTGCCTCCACGTCAAACGACTCTGGCAGAGGCCAGGTGCTCGTCTCGCACACCAGTGCATGCACATCGGCCATGTCAAACTGAAAGTGGTCGTAGAGCGACGACTTGGCAATCTCTGTGTCCACACCCGTGGAGCTCTCCCTGTCCTGACGGATGTCTGTGGTTGCATGCAGCGTACCCAAATCCACCACCAGCATGCGTCCGCTCTCACGCAGCACGTCCTGTGGCACCAGGATCTGCGGGGCGTCCAGCTTCACGTCCAGATCCAGCAGCACGTGGTCTCGCACCGCCTGCTCCAACGAGTCCCGTGTGCGTTCCTGCAGCTGCTCCAATTGCAGCAGCGCCGCCGTCTCGATGCTGCGCAGCCTGTCCCTCTCCTCGGGGGCAATTGTGAAAAAGTTGACCACTGCCATGATGCAGCGGCTGCCATATACCACGTCCAGCGACTGCACGTCCAGCGACACTTTGTAGTTGGCTGCACTGTCCATGGGATTCACCACCAGACCAAAGTCCACAAAGCTTCTGTGGCTGCCGTCTGCTTCGGCGTCGTGCACCACCTCACCAACCTCTGCCTGCGACTTTGTCTTGTGCACAGGCTTCTCCGCCTCTGCCTCGGTGCCGTGCACGTGGTTGTGTGCCACGCTCTTCTGCACCAGCACAGGGAACTGCGACGCTTCGCCACTGAGAAGATCTTCGAGCATCAGCGACTCCAGGCATCCGCTGATGTCCAACGTGTCCAGACGCTTGCTCAGGTTGACCCCAAACCCTGTGTACGACAGCTGGGCAATCGGTTGCAAGCTGCCGTTCGACGCGTGTCGTGTCAGACGCACGGAAAACTCGCGGAGGAGACTGGTAAACACCAGCGACGGAGGCATGTCTGCCAGCGTGCGCTTGCCCCCTTGGCCACCTTCTTCCGATCCAGAAGAGGAGGACGAGGAAGAGGAGGACGATGCCTTCCCGTCCTTATCCATGCCTGCCACCGCCTTGGCCACATCCTTTGTGGTGCCCTCTTCCACATAGCCAATGCTCAGCAGAAACTGCTGGCGTCCCTCCTCGCCAATGCGAGTGCCCAAATCCAAATCGCTGACGGCAAATTCCTCATCGTCGTCCTCCTCCTCCACGGCCTTGCGTCCAAACGAGAACAGACTCTTCTTCTTGACGGGCTTCTTCAGCTTGGCCATCTCCTTGTCGTGCTGCATGATGCGATACTTGGCTTCGGCCATGGCACGGTAGCGTACGAGGTCGTCAAAGTCCAACTTGTGTTCCAGACGCTCCTTGGTGGCCTTGTCCTCCTCGCTCAGGGGCTTCTTTGTGTTCAGCGAACGACGCCACACCTTGATGTACTCCTTGCGGTCGTCCCTGCGCTCCTGAAAGTACTCCCACGTCCAATGGCGTCTCTCTTCACGCACATCCTTCAGCACGCGTGTGTATGCGTATTGCCACCACTGCTCCGGCGCCTCCATGGGCTCCGCATCGGGACGCATGGCAGCCACCTCTTCGTCGGCGACCAACGCAGACATGTATGCTGCCACGGACAGCACGTCTGTCATCTGATCGTCACGCAGCTCCAGACCCACCCTTTCCAGGGTCACACCAAGTACGTTGCGTGGAGCAGAAGCTGCCAACGCCTCGTCTTTCAACTGGTCCAGTGTCATGTCCACACTCAACGGCGCAAGGATGTACTGCAGCTCCCCACTTTCCTCCTTGCTGTGCACCAAGTCTCGCATCAGATCTGCAATCTGCTTGGCATCCGTCACTGATGACACCGACAACTGGTTGTCAGGGTTCCAGTACACGCTGAGGCCATCCAGATCCAGACGCTGTGTGCAGTGGGTGGATGGATGGATGGCATGTCAGGGTCAGGTACCACACGCACATACACACACACACACACACACACACACGCACACACACTCCATCTCGTTCTGTGCACGTTCTCTGCTCTACAGCGTGCTGCGTACCTTGTGCAGGATCTCGTCCGAGCTGCCTACAAACACCTGCTCGCCCAGTTGGTTGACAGAGCGCACATGCAACCCCTGCAGGGTTAGGCCAGCAGCCATGGCGTGTCCTGGGCGTGACACGTTGTCCTCGTAGCGAATGTGCACGTTCTTGACGGCAATCACCAGATTGTTCACAATGGTCTCCACCAAGGTGTTGCGCACCTCCTCATTGTTTGCTACACTCTCGGCCTCGTCTGCACTCCACATACGCCCCGCAACAGCCCCATGTGTGAGTTGTCCACGCCTTTGTGCCCACTCTTTGTGGCTGACTCCCTTTGCCATTCCGCATTGTTTTTTCCGCCCCATCGCTTCGCCCTCCCACAACTCACCTGAACTTTTGCGCAGCGCATCGTACGCCTGCAGCCGGTCCATCTTCAGCTTGTACTCGCGCTCCTCGATCTCCTCCTTTGTCGGCTGTGCATGTGTGTTCGCAGCCAGGCAAGTGCATGTGTGTGTCGTGCGTATGCCCGCCGTGGAACTCGGTGTCAGCACACGCAGCCCATTCATGTCGCCGAGTTTTCGACCCACACACGAAAAAAAAGCCTCCGATGAGCATCTCATGCAAACACGGCACCTACCTTTTCATCCATGGAGCGCGGCTTGGCCACCAGAAAGACGTCGGCCACCTCCACGTGTGTGCTCTCTTTCTTGAGAGCTCGCCAGGGCACCTTGAGGGTGATTTGGCCCACCGAACCCGAGGTGATGTTGATCGGCAGGTTGAGCTCGTCCAGGGCGCTCTGTGACAGCTGAAGATCCTTCAGCACCACATCGCCCTTCCAAATCCCAATCGAGAGCTTCTTGGGATCAAAGTTGGTCACGTACCGATTCAGGTACGTGGATAGAATGTCAGACACAAGCTGTTCAAACATTGCTTGCTCAGCTCTGCAACAAACACACACGTAGAGTTAGCAAGGACGACATTCACACACACACACACACACACAAGGTCTGGGAATGGGAGGGTCGCACACGCCATTGCACGCACAGTAAAAAGGGAAAATTGATTGGCTTCGATGGCGTCGTCGTCCAGCTCCAGCTCCAGCTCCAGCCGAGTTGGCTTTCCGCCGCGTGTGTTTGACGACTTGGACGGTGAGGACGCAAAGAGCCCACCCACGCGTGTTACACACACCATCAAGATCAGTCGCAGTGCGGGCACATGTTCGGACGACGGTATGGAGCTGCAGGAGGAGGGAAACGCCGAGGTGGAGGAGGAGGAGGAGGAAGAAGAGGACGACGAACTGCTGCAGGACCTGAAACAGCTGGAACACATGTACTGGGTGTCTCGGGCACAGTATACACGCATGTTGGAAGAGGATCCAGAGGACACACGGGTGCAGGAAAGGCTGGCAGCACTGCACACCTCGTACGAGCGTGATCGCAACGCGGTTCTGGAGCAACTGGACGCACAACACGGAGCAAACGCAAGCAAAAGGCAGCGCAGTGGGCATTAGCTATTCTGGTCTCCCGTTCTCTCCATTCCATTCCATCAACCCGGCCCTTTCTCTCTCAAGAGTCTCGGGATCCCTCCTGAATCAATCCTCCTTGCTGGCGTCAAAGGAGATGTACCGCCTGCGATACAGATAGTAGCTGATGGCCAACGAGATAAGGATGACCACAAGGGTGCCGACAATGGCCAGGGTGCTGACAAGCTCGCTGAGGGGGCCACCAAAGACCTCGACGGCAAACTCGAGTTCGAGCTCGCAGTAGCTGACATCGGGGGCCACCACCTTGACACGAAAGACAAAGAGACCATCGCGACCTGTGAAACGCAGTGCACTGAAACCTGTGCCATTGAGGATGGGGTACGGGGTGTCTGCCAAGCGACGTTGCCTCTCGTCCTGGGTCAGGGAGGCCTCGTCGCCTGTGGGTGGAGCAAAGCAATGTTGGTAGCTCTGACGGGACCAAGCATTGGCTGGCTGGTTGTTGGCAGCCTTGAGCTGGGTGTCCCACACCTGGGGCATTCGTTTACACCCCACAGACTGGGCAGTGGCATTGTACGAATAGTCGAAGCGACCGTTGACGTCGTAGATGACATAGTCTGCGTTGAGGGTGCCCACGCGTGTGTCGCCGTCGTAAATGTCAAAGGCAGGCAGATAGGCAGACGCGCCGTGAAAGACGCGTGCAGGACAGCCCAGGCGAGCGTAGTCGTAGGTGAGACCCGTGCGGTCGGTGCCCACAGGAGTGCCCGAGTAGTCGGGATTGCTGACACTGCCTGGCACAGAGTAGGTGTGGCTGGCGCCGCCTGGTTTGTATGCATCGCAATTGGCACGCTGGTTGGCCCGCAGCACCAGGCGACGGTTGGGTGGGCATCCCACACGGACGCGTGCCACATGTTGAGGGGCATCACAGGCCAGAGAGGTGGATGCTGGGACCACACGCACGTCTGTTTCGCCCTGGGCCTGTTGACGCTGGGCAAACGAGGTGGAGAAGCGTCCGCGTTCGACCACGTCAACCTGTGTCTGCTTGCGTGTGACCGAGGTGGTGGCAGTGACAAACACGGGTGTGCGTGTGGTGGCCACAGACTGAAAGGCAATAAAGGTGAGGTCGGAGGTGGAGACACTCATGTCGTTGCTGAATCCAGGTTTGGGTGTCAGCGAGGTCTCCAGACGCAGACGTTCGCCCAGATCCAGGTAGGACACAGAAGGCAGGTTGTCGCTGCGATCAAAGTATGTACAGGACAGCGGTGGATTGGAGGCCACAGGCACGCGTGTGGCACTCAATTCGTTGTCCAGAGGCACCGCACGTGTGTGCACCCAGCCATTGCCACCCGCCTGGTTGTTGTTGTTGTTGTTGCTGCTGCTGTTGCTGATGTCCACACTCAGCACCTGCAGCGTGGAGGCCAGGGAAAAGGAAAGGCTGGCCGAGGCCTGGTTGCGACCGATGCCACTCTGCAGCTCCACGGTGTCCGCCACCCCAGACTTGCCCACAAACACACGCTTCCAATTGGTCAACACGGCATAGTTGCCATTCAAGGCGGTGGCCACCTGTTCCACGTGTTCTGTGGCTGCCAGTCCCTTGGCAGGGCGTGCGGGATCCCTCGAGGTCAATTGCGAGGGGACAAAGGTCACACCGCCATCGACACTGTACAACACAGCGTCACCGTAGACCAGCAGCTCACCCGAACCACTGGCAAAGGTGGTCATGGCAGGCACACTTGCAGAGCGGCCTGTGACACTGAGATCACCCGTGAGCGATGCCAGCTGCGACCACACTTGTGGCACCAGGCCATAGCGCAGCAAGATGTTCACGCCTGCCTTGCGTGCCAACACCAGATGGGCATTGGCACTGGCCAAGTGTTCGGCCTGGTACACGACATCGCCATTGGCCAGGCCATGCCCTGTGGGCAGGGTGGAGAAGGAGCGACCGGCGTCGGTGGACATCCACAGTGCTGTGGTTGTGCCTGTGCCGACGTTGGTGCGCCAGGCAAAGAGGATGCTGTTGGAGGGTGCACTGGCACCGGATTGGGTGCGCAGTGGGTTGCAGTAGGGCAGTTGACTGAGGTGGGTCAGATCAAAGGAGGAGGAAGGATAGGAGGAGGGAAAGGAGGCAGACACAAAGGTGAGCGAATCGGAGGTGCTGACCACACCCGTGTTTGTGAGCAACACCAGACGACCCGAAAGCAACGCCACGTCACGCAGGGTGTTGCTTCCCGATGGCAACACGGACGATGCCACAGCCAGCCATTCCGTGTCACTTCCCTGCCATTGGGTTTGACTGAACAGCAGTGCAGTGCTACTGGACAACGAACCAGCCGTCAGCGTTGGCAACGCCGCCACCACGTTGCCCGCACAGGCATCGACACGTGCACGCAACGCACCAAACACGGCATTGGAGGAGGGTGTGGCACGCGTGTACGCGGCATTGGAGGAGGAGGAGGAGGAGGAGGAGGAGGAGGAGGAGGAGGAGCTCAAGGCGGATGGGCTGGCTGGCACATGGCCGGTCAGCGAAAGGACGGCGGCACGGTCTTCCACCAGGCAGTTGAGGACACTGATGGCATTGCTGGAGAGGACAAAAGGCAACGAGGATGGAATGGGAGCATCGGCATTGACACGCAGAGTCATGGTCCACACAGCCAGGGCTGAATCAAAGGCAAGGGCACTCGCCTGCACGGTGATCCTCTGTAGATGGGCAGGCAGCGAGGGGAATGTCACCTCTGGACTGCTGCCCAGTCGTTGGTACATTCGGCTCAGTTGTGCCGACACTGCTGATGGGCTGGTGGCTGTGCCGTTTGTTTCGTCGGCCGCGGCCCGGCTGGCATCCAGCACCCACACACGCGCCGTAAACTGAGCGCCTGCGCCTGTGCGCCCCACAGGCAACTGAAGCCTCGTAAAAGCAGACGATGGGATGGCGGAGGTGTCTGATGCAGACACAATGGCCATGTACCATTGGTAGCACGGCGCAGACTGCTCCAGGTTGAGGAAGAAGGAATCGCGCTGGCCGTTGGTCTCGACGGCGAAACGGTGTTGGCCACGCGTGGTGCAGAAGACCTGCACAGAGGTCACATTGGCAACCTGTGTGTACGCACCACTGCTGTGTGTGCTCACCCAGCCTGAAGATTGGCTGGGTTGCACCACCGAACAGGCTGTGGGCACGCGCCAACGCAGGTCGCTGCCCTGAACCGAACTCCCGTTGGCCAGCGACACAAACGTCAGCTCGATGGTCTCTTTGGTGCGCAACACCGAGCTGTCCATGCCCAAACTGCGGTAGTGGACTCGGAAGTGGCCGAATTCGTCGTCGGATGCTGCTGCCCATGTGCAGGTGGCACCCAGCAGCAGCAGCGTGCAAACGACAACACAAGCCAACAGCACGCCCTTGGACATCTCTCTTGGGTTGGCCACACAAGCGCACATGACACCAAACAAGAGCCCATGGACACACACACACACACACTCCCTCTCTCTCTCTCTCTCTGTGGAACACACACTCACAATGTGGACTTCATTTCGCTCAGGATGAGGAAGAGGAGGAGGACGACGAGGCACCAGCTTCGTCTTCGCCCTGCGTACCCTTGCCACTGGCTTCCTCATCCTCACCACTGTTGTCCATGGGCACGGATCGAATGTTGCATGTGCTGATGGGTCCCACGCCATTGTCGTAGTCGCGCCGTTCGTAAAAGAGCAAATAGGCCGAGTTGCTCTTGATGTTGTCGCCTGCCTTGCGACAGGATGTGTCGTTGAACGAGTACCATTGGCCGTTGTAGTGGTTCTTGGCATATGCTGTGTAGTGGCCAAAGCCCATGCCACCGCTGTGGTTGCTCACTCCGTACAGGTCATACACCGCCTTTTCGCCGTTGGGTCCACACACAAACTGCGACAAATCCAGCCCCTCGATGGGAAAGTCCACAAAGGTGGTCAGCTTGTTGGCTGTGTAGCGTCCTCGGAAGCGTTTGAGGTGGATGACCAGCACCTGGGGCATGGACCACAGGTCAAACTTCTTCGTGGCCCTTTGGTGCTCCCTGCACGAGCTGCAGTACCACATGTCGTTCTCACCCAGCGTCTCCTGCGCCAGATATTTGCGCATGCAGTCTTCCAGACCAATGCCAGCTTGCTTCTTGCCCCCCTTCTCCTTCATCGCCCTCACCGATGCGTGAAGCGACACCATGTTCAGGTTCTTTTCGGCCAGGTTGTCCAGGTTGGTCCACAGGATCTGCATGTGCACCACCCTGTCCTTCACTGCCACGGGCTGGTCGTTCTCCTCCACGTCTGTGTACGAACGCTTGTGGATCAAACGCAGCGTGAAGCTGTCGTCACCCTTGAGCTGGTCCACAAGCACGTCGCCATCGCCATCCCCTGTCTCCTGTTGCTCCTCCTGCTCCTCCCCCTGTGTTTCTTGTGTATCACCCTCTGTAGCTCCTGCTCCACCCTCCTCTTGTGTCTGGGAGGCACCGGCAGACGAAGAGGAGCCAGCCTCCTCCTCGCTACCGGCGTTGCCACCATTGCTGCTGCTGCTGCTGCTACTGCCGCCGTCGGTGGTCTCTGGGTGCTCCTGTTCGTACAGGGGCTTGAGATAGTAGCGTATCTGTTGGCGCACAAGGCGGTACAGGTCTGCGTTGGTTGTGTTTTCACTGTCAAACGACACCATGGTGGGAAAGCCAAAGATGGCCTCCTTAAACTCGGGCTGCTTGTTGAACAGCGTCTTGCTGTACTTGGGATTCTTGACCAGCTTTGCGTGTTGCAGAGTGCACACCACGGTGCGCATGCGCGTGCGCAGGGCCTCCTTCTGCTCCTCGCTCATCGTCTTGCTCTTGATCTTCTTGTTGCCCAGGCTCAAGTAGGTCTTTGAGGAGTAGGGCATGGCAGCGGTGGGTTCCAGCTTCTCCATGGTCTCAAAGGCAAAGGTGACGTCGTTGGACTTGATGTCTCGCATGGTGCGGTAGTCCGGCAGCAGGTTGTACACCTTGTTTTGGTAGACGTCGCCCAGGGTCAGCCGTGCAGCTGGGATGCCCACCATGTCCGAGATGGTTTGACGCATGTCACCAATGCTGGCTGTGCTGGAAATGGCAAAGGAGATCTTGAGAGGAGGTTTGCTGGAGGGGCGGTTGCTTGCGCCTGCACGCACCACGTACACCTCCACGTTGCGGTCGTTTTGCACTGGCAGCGGCAGGCTCAGGTACATAAAGGGATCAAAGGTGACGCTGACCTTGGCGCATTTGGGACACTCGATGCGCGACTTGAGCTGGCCCTGGAAGAGATCGACCACGTAGCTTCGGTTGCGCAGCAGATGCTGATCCCACGCCTCTGCCGCTGCCGTCACGTCGTCCTTGTCACCGGCCTCCTCCTTTTCTGTGTTGGGCTTGTCATACACCAGGTTCAAATCCTCATGCAGACCGTCCAGCAGAAAGGCCACCAGCTCCTGCGAGTCCTGCTGCGCAAAGCCACTAAACTGCGGCGCAAACTTGCCGATGGTGCGCTTGAACGCAGACGGGGTCACCACACTGCTGTTGGTTGTCCACATGGTCTTGATGAGCTTGGCGTACGAGGTGACCACCTGTCCACCGCTGCCCAGCACGTTGTCCTTGTTCACGTGTGGCTTGTACTGGTCCAGCAGGAAGTAGCGTGTCAACAGCTCCGTGTTGCTCAGACACTGCAGTGCCGAGTTCATGAAACACGTGTTGCCCAGGTTCGACAGGCCCACCTTGCCGTTCAACCGTTGGATGTCCAACTCCCCATACTGGTCGTGCAGATCCACATCCACCAACGACGACTCTAGCTCCTGTGCTCTCTTCTTGGCACGTGCTGCGTGGTGAGGAAGGAGGGGGGGGGGGGGGGGGGGGCAGTGTGAGTGCTCTCTGTGTCTCTGTCTCTCTGCCTCTCCCTCTCTCTCTTTGGATGTTGCTGCGTACCTGTGCGTTCCCGAGGCCACACCGAGCCGCGACGCAGCTCGCACAAGAGGGTGTCATCCATGTCCAAGCCCACATCCTCCAGATACACCATGTCACTGGTCACCAGTTCGGGCTCAGTGCCCGCACGCTCCACCCAAAAGCGTGCGTTTTCCGTCTTGGACTTGAACCGCTTGGCGATGGCCTTGAGACACGGCGTTACTTTCTGCCGCCGCGACTGTACCAGCTGCACCCTGTCCTTGGGATTGGCCGACTTGTTGCCCGTGGTGATATCGCACTTGACGACGTAGAGACGCAACCAGTGCACCTCTACAAGCAGGTCGTTGCCCTGCTTGATCACCGAGCGCCGGAACTTGTGTGTGAATCCATACCTGCAGGGCGTGTGTGCGTGTGTTCAGTGTCCACACCAGTCATCCATGGGTCGCACAGATGTGTGTACAGGCGTAGCATGCACAAGTGTTTGCACAAGGTGTGTGAGTGGGCGTGTGGGGACAGCGTGGGGTGTGAGCAATTCGCGTTTGTGTCCGCTGAGGGAGGGTTCCGGCGACTGGGAACACGTGGCCGGCGGCAGGCGCAGGGATGGCATCACAGAGACACGGGAGACACACACATACCATCCCACCAGCTGTTCCCACACATTGGCACGCAACAGCACATAGTCAATGCTCTCGCGCACGTCAAGGCGCAGTTTGTACAACTTGATTTCTGTGTTTTCCACAAGCTCGCTGTTGTCCACGACCCCTGGCGACTCGTTCAGCGCCCCATCGTCGCCATCGTCGCCATCGTCGCCATCTGCCTCGCCAGTGTCTTCTGTGTCTGCATTCTCGTCCTCTTCGCCCTCCTGGGTATCCTCTACATCCTCCTCCTCGCCTCCAGCCGCTGCGGCAACCGCCGCATCGTCCGCTGCCTCCTTGGCTTCTTGCTCGCTCAGCGGAAAGTCGACGTAGCGGCGCCAGGCAGCCCACCACTTGGCCGAGGTGACAAAGTACACGTCCCCCTCCTTATCTTGGCCCTGCTGTTCCTCCTCCCACTGCTTGTCCAACGCAAGGATGGCCTCCCGCTGGGCTGACGCGCTCGGCAGCTCCTCGACAGTGGGTTCGGCCATCTGAATCGGTGGTCCAGCTCGCGCACGACGACGACACCACCCAGGACCCAGGACAAGGGGAGCAACATGAGGAAGTGGATGGTATGTGTGTGTACTGCGATCATCCGTCAAAGCCAATGTCGATGCTGGAGAGGGTGTTGCGGATCTTGAGGATGGCCTCCTGGATGTCGGAGTACACACCCAGGTTGACACTGGACATGGGTCGCAGGGCCTGTGTGGCTTCTTCCAACACCATCGACACCTCGGCTGGGGTCAGACTCTGCTCAGACACTGCCTGCAACTTGAGCAACAACGACACACACCGGGTCACCATGTCCATCACCTCCTGGCTGGTCGGTGTCGGTGTCGTCGATGTCGTCGTCGTGCTTGTGCTTGTGTTTGTCACCACTTCTTCCTCCATACCCTGGTTCAGTGGCTCCTCCCCTGTGCCCTCGTTGGCCAGTTCGTACTGCACGTTCATCTCGCCCAGCTTGCCTCGGATCGACTCCACCAGACTCTTGGCTGTCTCTGCACACGAGTGAGACACATCCAACACAACGCTCTGTCGCACGTCACTCGGTGTCCCTGCTCCCTGCCGCTCGTGTGGACTGGTGTTGCTGCTACCGGCAGTTGTGGTGGTTGTGGTCGTCGTCGTCGTCGTCGTCGTCGTCCCTGTGCCACTTCCACTTCCACTCACATCCATGTCGTCCCTGAACAGAGTCTTTGCACGCATGGCTGCGTGGCTGTTGACCATGCCGTCTCCATGCTGCTGCATGCCCATGGTGCCTGGTGCGCTTGGGCTTGTCAACCCTCCTGTGGTGGCTCCTCCTCCTCCTCCTCCTCCTCCTCCCGACGGTGTGCCAAGTGTGGATGTGCCACTGGCCCCTCGTCCAGGCGTCCTCGGACTTGTCTTTGGCCTTGCACGCAGCTTCAGCAGAGGCAGCTTCAGCGTGGCATTGCACTTTTCCAGTTCCATCAGACACAACGCGTACAGCTTCTTGAACTTCTCGTCGAATCGGAACCTGGCCCGTGTGCCATCGCCTGTGGCACCCTCCTCCTTCATCATATCCTCGTCATCATCATGTCCAGCTGCGCTTGCTGTAGCACTCTCCTTCAGCTGTGCGCCCATCTTGTTCAACTCGTGGATCTTGGCCAACAAGCCTTCCTTGCGCTTCAGCGTGCGTATCACCACAGCCACCAGACGCACGTCCATGTTGGGTGAATACTCTCCCGTGGCTGCTGCACTGCTGCTCAGCGCCGATCCAGGGGTCATCACACCCTGCACGCCCACGGGGGAAAACGCAAACGCATCCCTCTCTGTGTTGACACGCATGCGCTTGGAATCCCCCCCTTGCTCCGTCCCTTCGCCTGACGCAGTGCCACTTTCCCCGTCGCCACTCTCCCCTACGCCTCCTCCCTGTGTCCGAGCAATGGCCCCCCGTTGCTGTTGCTGCTGCTCGGCGTCGTGTGTGCCCACTCCACCTGCGTCCGCACCCATCACCAACTCCCGTTTGCGTTTGGCAGACGCTGCCGAGGCTGACGACGGGGTGTTTCGCTGTCGCCACTCGCTGTACGTCTGCTCCATGTGCCTGGGCATGACAAGGGTGTCCTGCACCAACACATCGTGTTCATCCATGCCCTCCTTGGCCTGCGCGTGGATTTTGTACATGTACGTCTCCCTGTCGTACGACAACACAATGCCCTTGCACATTTCGTAGCTTTCCGGGTGCACAAAGCTCACCTGGCTGCCATTGGCAATGAGGGAGGGCACCTGTCGCGGCAGGCCGTTCTCGTCCAACATCCGGTCTTCAATCACCTCCGATCCCAGTTGGATGGTGCGCACATCCTCCCTGTTCTGTTGCAACTTGTCCAACTCCTCCTGCACAAATGCACGCGAGAAGCGTCGCGGTTTGCCCATGGCCATGCGCACCTGGGTCCACTCACGACGTGTCAGCCGCGTCACCCTTCCCAGGCCCATGTCGTTCAGACAGTCCTGAAACTCGTTGTGGCCCAGGTAGCTGCTGTCAATGGGTGAGTTGAACCATTCATGGATGCACCATCGGCGTGTCTTTGCATGCAGTCCGTTGCGAAGACGGTTTCGGTTGTCCATGGACACTTCGTCCAGCAACGGGGACACCCCACCACCACCACCACCCATGCTCCCACCCAACAGTCCTGCTGCCGTTCCTCCTCCTCCTCCTCCTCTTCCCTTGGTCCCACTGCCATTGCCAAGGTGTGCTTTGCGCCGCAGCTTGGCTGGCAGCACCTGCTCACGCGTCACCGTTTCCAGTGCACCAACGCCCCCATCCAGAGGCGATTTCGCACGCAATGATCGTCCTCCGCGTGTCTCTTCCCCCTGTGTCTGTGTCCCTTCTGTCGTTGCCTCTCTCTTGTCCTCTTCCGCTGCTCCTCCACCCGTCGTCGTCTGTGCCCTCTCGTTCTCCACCCACGTCGCAACTGTGTGGAGTGTATGTGTGTGTGTGTGTGTGTGACACAGAAGCACATGGGTTGGTCATGGGTCAGTGTGTGGCTCATACAATGCCAGTTGCTGATTGAATGTGTGTGTGTGTGTGTGTGTGTGTGGGTTGCAACGCGTGCGTTTGAAATTGCACCGCCTGCCGTTTGACGTGTGCTCCCTTTCCTACGCCTGTTGGCCTTGTTGCTGTGCCACAGTCTGCTTCTCACTCCCGTCAACTGACCTGTATCCGGCACGTCGGGATAGGCAAGTGTGTTGTAAAAGGCCTGTGTTGCAGTGTGCAGGTGTTGGGCGTCCAGGCCGATGCCTCCAGCTCGGGCCTGCTCCGCATCGCTGCCCCAGGCGGCCAACACCGCGTCCAGATACGATTGGTGGAGTTGTACAAAGGCACGCACACGAGCAGCATTGCATCCTCGGATCTTGCGTGCAATCTTGCCGTACTGTGGGCCCACCTCACGGTATGCGGCCACAAACTTGGCCACGTCGTCTTGGCTCCACGGTTTGCCCAAGGCCAGCAGCAGATCCAACACAGCGCCGTCCGTTTCCTCGTTCACTGCCTCACTCAACTCCTGCGCCTTTGCCACACGCGTGTCCTCTCCCGAACTGGTTTTGCGTGACGAGCGCCGTGCCATGCGTGATTGAGTGTGTGTGTGGGTGGATGTGTGTGTGTGTGGGTGCGGGGGGTTTGCCTTGGCGCCGCAAACGCAAAACACCCTTTCCCATGAGCCAATCCCAAGACACGGGGCTTGGTGAGGGTGGTGGTGCACGTGACACCCCACCAGGGTTCCGTCGCAAGGCAGTGTCCAATGGCGGTGTGGGTACCCCTCGCTTGACCCCCAAACTGGGCGATTCGGTCTTTCTGCGTGGCTTTGATCATGTCTCCCGCGCAGCCACTCCCTCCAGTGACCATGAGCAAGGATCATCGTCAAGGAACAATGACACAGACAGTGGCTTGCTTGGGGGCGCAGAGGACGAGGGACAAGGCGTGGGCCATGCCCAGTTGCTACTGGACGACCAGGACCGACCGAGACCCTTGACACGACACGCCTCGTCCACTCGCCTGGTGGCTGAACCTGTGACCAGCAGCAGCAGCAGCGGCAGCGGTGGCCATGGCACAGACAAAGACACCCATGGAAGCAGTGGCAACAGTGGAAAGGCACAGGAGCAGCGAATCCATGGGCCTGTGTGCACACGTGGGGGCATTGTCATCCCGCCACTCACCGTCCTCATCCTCAAACTCAACCCAAAGGAGGGCGAGGAGTCTTTGTACTACGCCTACCCTCGCCAGGCTGCACACAAGGACAGTCCAGAGAGCAAGGTGCACGACAACCCTGTCGACGCCCTTGCCAACGTCATTGTGGCCATGAGCGGCTGCCTCGATGCCTTTTGTGGTCAACAGGTGAGCGAATCGAGCCAAGCGGCTTTGGCGCCAAAAAGGCAACACACATCCGCCACACCGCCCAGCAGGCACCCCACTCACACACGTGTACGCCACACCCATGACCAATGCACACACGCCCGCTCCCACACACAAAACAAGGCTCGCTGTGGCAAGCTGCGTGTCCAGGAAGACGTGTCTGTGCAACTGAAATGGGCCGCCCGCGTGGTTGGCCCCTGGCTGGTCACGCTTGTGGTTGCCCAGGGTGCCATGCATCTCAGCGACGTCGTCCTCGTCTCTGCCGTTGACCAGTTTGTGGGCCATCTGTTTTTCCTCTTTGCTTCCATCGAAGGCGCCATGTATGGCCCTTCTGTACAGAGCGCCGCCGTGGCAGGCGCCGCCGCAGACGCCTCGGACACCTTGGCCGGCTCCTCATCCGCCGACGTGCTTAGTTCCTTGTCCCAATCATTGGCAGCCCTGGATGAAGAGGGCAATGTGATGGAGGGCGGGACCACGGAGGAAGCGGAGGAACGCGAGTTTGGACCCTGTGGCCTCGGGGCTGACCTCGACTGGAACTTGTATGACGAAATCGACCCAGTGTGTGCCTTTTACCAGCTCATTCTGTGTTCAGACATGGTTCGCAAGCACCAATTCCTCCTCACCATTCCCGATGTACGTTTCCTGTGGTTGCACACATACACCGATGGCACACACTCACTCACTCACTCACTCACTCACTCACTCACTCACTCACTCACTCACTCACTCACTCACTCACCCACTCACCACCCCATCCACAGACTGTACAATTCTTCCCTGCGACACAGGGCATCCAGGCGGTGCTGGGCCGTCATCTCACTCAACTGGAGTCGAAGATTGACCACCAGGACAGCCAAAACATGCTCACCCACTTTGTCGTCTCCTCCTGCATATTCTACCAGGGCGTCCTCGTCCATTCCCAGATGAGCGCCTCCGATGTCACCGAGGTCACCCTCCATTGCATGCAGCGACGCGTCTTTGACCTTGCCTCCTCCTCCATTGTCGATCGCGTGTTTTCCCTCACCAGCACCTGTGCCCAACCCGAGGAACGCTTCGACACTGCATTTCGCGAGGCTCGCCATCTGCTCATCGAGTCACAGAACGGCCTAACTGTCGCTGTGCTCTTTGTCCTGCCCTCGTCACGCAGCAGCACATCCACCTCGGCATCGCAAACACACAAGATCAATCCCCAGTTTGTGCAGGAGGTCAAGAGTCTGATTGCCGCTGTCGTGTCTGCTGGCATTGTCGATCACCTCCACGACCAGATGGTGGACAATCCCTCCGTGCAGGTGGTTAAACCCGAATCCGTCATCCGCGTGTCGGGCTTCTTCAAACGCACTGTCCGCAAGAAACTCAGCGAACAGATGGGTGCCTACCGCCTCACGGTGGGCAACCAAAACTGCCTTTTCCATTATTGCGGCTACAACGACCTCAACGGCGTCGTCGTTTCGCCCATCATCGGCTTCTCCTTCAACCTCCAGCAGTCCTTCTTCAAGGCCGCCGCCAAGATCCGCGCCAACCTCCTGCGCTTCCGCAAGCACGGCTTCCTCAACTCAAACCACTCTGCACGTGACGCACACTTTATGAACAAGCCCTCCCTCAACAGCATGCACAGCGTCCACGAGTATGCCGTCCGCTTCCGTCACACCGAGGACGACCTTATCGACACGGCCAATTCGGTCGAGTACACCTTTTGGGTGGTCGGCAGGGTCCTCCACAACGGCGAGTTTTACGTCTGCTTCCACGACGTAGTCCCACAGAGTGTCGTCGAGATGGCCTTCAAGAGCATGTTTGGTGTCGGGTTGTGAATGAATGATGCAAATCAGTTCATAATCTTCAGCGCTTGCTCATGCGTGCGTGTGCGCGTCTGCCTAGGCTGCACCTCGGGCAAACTGTCGTCATCTGCACCCTCTCCCTTCACTCGTCCTCTCGAGTCACGTTGGATGCGTGCGTCGTCCCAGCACACAAATGTTTTGTGATCCAGCGGCCATTGCTTCAGCGGACGCGAGCTGCTGGTACTCTGTGGCTCCCCGTCCGCCTCCGCCTCCGCCTCCGCCTCCGCCTGCTTCTCCTCTCCATCCTCCGCCTTTGTCTTTTCCCCATCTGCTCCACTGTCCACCCCGTCGGCCGTGTTTCCGTCATCTGCACTCTTGGCCGCCGTAGAGGATGGTGCTGCCTCCTTCATCACTCGCATAAAGTCCTTACGGATGGGAATGCTCGGCGAGGAGTAGCTGAGCGTCAGATGCTCAGCAGGCACGCCTACCATCCCCGATACAAGCTCCTTGAGGTCGCTCAGCGTGCTGGTGCGCGGTACGAGCATCAGATTCACGGGACCATGGTCCAGCACACGCTGGCCATACAAGTTGTTGTCCCAGGCCAGGAACTGCACGAGCTGAAGCAGGTACGTGGGGCTACCGATAGCCTTGGGGTTCAGCTCAGCTGGCACACAGTCCACACGAAGCACATCATTGTACGCAAGCTGGGATCGGATCAGCGACAAGTCGTCATCCATGAACAGACGGTAGTACCGCTCGCAGTACCACTCGGTTAGCATCTGCTCCTCCGGCGCAATGCCTGTCTCCTCCTGCAATCGCAGGCGCAGTTGGCCAAACGAGGCGAAGCGGTCCATCGTCACCTCCAGGTCGTGTGTCTGCTCTCCCTGTGCGTTGTACGCACGCACATGCACCATCTTGTCCTCCGCCGAAAAGTACTCGGGCTCTTCGCGCACCAACAGCGTCAGTTGCTTGCCTGTGCGTCCACCCGGGGCGTTCAACACCTTGCTAAGCAGCTGCTCGTCGCCCTGCAGCAAACGCGGTCCGCCAAACGAGTCTCCCTGCTCCAGCAGCAGACGAATGCATCCGTACTCGATGCCACACTGCTGGGCAATCGCATCCTTCAGTGCCTTGAGCGAGAACAGCAAGTTCGTTTCGATGCTCAACACCACGCGCCTGTTGCGCCACTCTTGGTTCGTCAGCTCCTTCACAGACCCCTCTTCCTCTGCTTCTTCTGCAGCTGCTGCCACTGCTGCCGCTGCCTCTGCCTCTGTCTCTGTCTCTGCCCCCTCCTCCTTTGCTTCCTGCGCCTCTTCTCCCTCCGGTGCGGCGTCATCCCCATCGTCGTCGTCCGTGTCGCCTACGATGGCGCGCAGCAGATTGATACGCTCCCTGCGCGCTGCCCCCGGGTTGCGGTTGGAAAAGCTGCTCTGGTCCTCCATCACCGACAGCGTCACTGCGTTGCGCTCCATGTCGTACAGGTTTTCCACAAACGACTGTACCAGCTCACCCTCCTCGTCCAGATGAAACTCGCTCACCAGAGGCTCCACGTACAAAAAGTCGCCTGTGATCAGGCCGTACTCATTCAGCGTGTCGCCGTCGTCGCCCATCAGATTCACCAGTGAGGGTTCCTCCTCTTCCACAACCACCATCTCCTCCACACTCAGGTCCGTGATCCACCCTTCTTCCACAAGCTTCTGCTTGAGTTCCCCCAGCGTCATGGTACCCGGAACAATCATGTCCGTCACGCTGCAGATGTTCTGCTCCTCCGCATCCCAGCGTCGGATTGTCAGGAAGATGTGCGACTTGTCCTTCACCCCCATGCCCTCCGGCACCACAGGCTTCGGCTCACCCTCAAAGTCCTGCTCCAGATAGATGAACGGCTTGATGTCCAGCTTCAGATCCTCCAGAGTGGCATCCGTGACGTCCTCCTCGTCAAACAGAAAGTACGGCCTTCGCGTCTGATTCTTGCGTCGTGCCAGCTTGCGAAAGCGATAGTTTGGCGACGGTCCCATCGGCTCCTCACGCTGTGTCACCACTGCCAACACCTCCAGCATCAGGTCTTCCAACGTGCGATGTTTGTCAATCGTCACCGTGATTGGTTCCAGCCACAGTCGGTTGCGCACCACCTCAATTTGCACCTCATTCATCGTCTGCATCTGCTCTTCGATCCGTCGCTGCCTGTCCTCTTGCTCCTGGCGAACGCGCTCCCGGATGTTGCCCGGGATTTCTTCGTCGTCCACAGGGTGTGCCTTGTACGGATATACAGCCAGCCTGTACCGCTGTAGCGCCGTCTTGAACGGTACATACTCGTCCGCTTCGTCCTCTTCTTCCGGTTCCTCATCCTCCTCGTCTTCCTCGTCTTCCTCGTCTTCCTCGCCCTCACCCTTTTGCTCCACCTCCACCTTTGCTTCCTCTTCCTCTTCTTCTTCATCCTCCTCCTCGTACTCGTCCAGCAGCTCACTCTCTGTGCGCCGGTACACAAGCATGTACGGATTGGTGGACGATTCGTACGCGCGCATGCCGCTGGTGGCCGTGGATGCCTCTGCAGCAGCCTCGCAGATCTCCAGGATGTCCTTCTCCGACACTTCGTCGACGTAGGTGTCGTTGAACTTGAACCACTTGCCATTGCTGAAATTCTTGATGTAAGCGTAGTAGTGGCCAAACGACGCGCTGCCGCTGTGGATTAGGATGGCATACAGCTCGTACACGGGACCTGGCACGCCCACCATCATGTGTGCCGCCTTTTCCATGGATGTGGTGCGATCCAACAACGCTTGTGCTGCAGCTGCGTCGTCCACGTCACCTGCATCAGCCGCTGCGCCACCGCTGCTGGCTCCGGCCTCGTCCACCGTGGGTGGCTCGACCATAAAGTCGGACAACTGCAGGTGCAGTGGAAAGGCAATGGGCTGGTCGATTTTGACACGGTCCAGAGTCTGCATGTCGATTTCAAAGCGGGAGAGGACGACATGCAGAACGGGGGGAAGGGTCTTGAGCTTGACGCCGCGCTCGCTGTCCTGGTTGCTTCCACAGTGTTCGCAAAACACGGCGTTGTCGCCAGCCATCTGTTCCACAGCCGTGTACTCGGCCAGCGAGTCGACAATGTTGCGCTTTCCCTTGACCACAATCTGCAGGTCGTAAAAGTTTTCGTCGCGCGTGCGTACGTTGCCGCAGTTCAGGCACTTCATCATGTTGGACAGTTCGCCTCGGTACAAAGCCTCCACACTGTGTTCCGCATCCATCTCCTTGGCGCGCATCTTGCCTTCGATGTTGTCGATGAGCACACGTGCAAGCTCCTGCACATCGTGTTGCACAAACGTCTGCTCGTCGTCCCAGCCAAAGCTGCACGTCAGTCCAGACGTGCTCAGCGACGACACATCTGCACACTGCAGCCGTGCAAACAGCAGCTGGATCTGGTACATGATGTCTGTGCGGTGTGGATCCTGCTGCACCGTGGCCTCTGCTGAATCGTCCTCCTCATCACTGTCCATGCCGCCCGCAGACTTGCCTCCTGCAACGCCCGTTTCAGTGTCCTCTTCACTGTCGTCTTCTTTCTTCTGGGCCTTGCTCTTGCTGCCAACCTCCTCGGTCGGGTAGTGGTAGATCAACCGTCGAAACTCGGGTGTCATGTACAGCAGCTGCACGAGTGAGTTGAGGTAGCAGGTGGCACCTTGGTTCTTGAGTCCCACCAGGTCGTTGTCTGGACGTGTTTGTGCCAACGAGTCGTCGTCGTCGTCGAGCGAGTCGTCGCTGTCGTAGTTGAATCGCGACGGCATGGTTTGCTGGATCCAGTTCATGGTGGCCGATGCAGCCTCATTGTTGCTGAAAGCGGTGTGTGAGTGTGTATGGTGTGTGTGTGAGTGTGCGGATGATGGGAAGAGGGGAAATGGAGGGAGAAGGGGGCAAGCGGCCGTCACGTACACACTCATCGACGTGTTCTCCATGACAAAGTCCTCAAACATGTCTGGGGTGGTGAGACCGTAGCCGCGCAGGGTCTTTGCGTCTTCGTTGCAGGTAATGCCCGAGACGGTGATTCGCTGTTCGCTGGGCAGCGTGCCTGTGCTCTCGAACAGGCGCTCCTTTAGATCACCAATCGTGGTCTCCTCCGTCACGTCCACCTGGCAGTACTGCACAATGGTGCCAGCCTCCTTGTAACCAATAAAGATGGACATGGAGCCACTGTACAAAGAATGGCGCACACGTGCGCAGGCATGGTGTCAGCTGCGGCCGGAGAGGGAAAACGGGAATTCGACCCAAACCAAGCACGAACGGCGACTCACAACGAGCCGCTTCCGATGACGCACACGATGAGGACACACAAGGAGACACGGAAAGAGGCCACGGCAAGGGACGCATGATGCGTGCAGGCGAGTCTGTGTCGCACTTACTCTTCGTTTCGTTCGTTGTCGTAGCCGCCAAAGGGCAGCTGGTTGGGCTCCAAGCGCACGCCTTCCACGGCCAAGCTCTGCTCAAACAGCTCCCCCGGCGTCATGAAGCGTCCGTCAGCGCCCCACTGGTTGATCTGCGAAAACATGTCTTCGCTGTCGCCAGCTACAAAGTCGCCGTCGTCGAAATCATCCTGTGTGTGGCGCACACGTGTGTCAGCAGTGAGAAGATCGCCTCTCGTCGTCGCACAAAAACTCACTTCGCGGTCCGACCACACAGCAGGCGTGTCGCTGTCACCATCAGAGCTCTGTGTATGTATATGCATTGGGTGTGTGAGTGTACATGTGTGTCTGTGTGTGTGTGTGTGTGTCGTACCATTCTTCAAAGGGGATGGCAAGGGCGACGAGTTTGGGTGTGTCCCGCTGGGCGGTCTGGTCGTCAACGTGCAATGACGTCCACACCACAGGTTGGCTGGACATCTGCACCATGTATGCCCTGCGTGGTGCATCGCTCATGTTTGGATAGGAGGCATGGATGACGAGCGGGTTGATCAGCAGTGCCTGACCCTTGGTCATCTCAATGTCCACCGCATGGTTGTTCAGCCAGCCTTCATCGTTGCTTCCTTTCTCGGTGTCGACGCTGCGTTCGTTTGCTGCCTCCACCCGTTGTCGCTTGTGGTCGGGTGGTTGGTTCGTCGCTTCGCTTTCCTGCGCCGTGCTTGTGCCCGTGCCAGATGCAGACGAGTCTTCCTGTCCCGAATTCATTGGTACCATGCGCATGCAGCCGTTGTGCACGGTGGTGTCGTCCAGGGCAATCCACAGTGCAATCGTGGGCTGCGCGTGTGTTTCCGCGTAGTCTGCGTCTCGATGCCATCCAAAGGCACTGTTGGATGCCCCTGGACCACCCTCTGGCTTCACAATGTACTGTTCATTGTACAAGAACAGGGTGCGTGTGTTCATGGCGTCGCGCGCGTGTTGGACGAGCTTTGGATCCACCAGTTGTTCAGACACCGACTCGGAGAGCACCTGAGCACGTCGCTGGACAT
Organism: Mantamonas sphyraenae; assembly: GCA_026936335.1. Taxonomy (NCBI): domain Eukaryota; family Mantamonadidae; genus Mantamonas; species Mantamonas sphyraenae. The sequence continues at coordinate 312,615 of JAPMXV010000007.1, forward strand.
ACTCTTGCATGTTGGCACTGCTCCTCAGGTGATCCTTTGTTTCTGAATCCAGGTAGCCACAGCACAGAGGGTCAACAACGCACCCCAGGTCGGCGACAAGATCCAGCTCCTGATCCACACACCACTGACACAGCGTGTCGATCTCCTCGCATGCCTCATCGACTTGTGCCTGCTCCCAAAGGTCGACCACTGCAAAGCCGTGGGTGTCCAGGGTCCATTGGTGGGTGGACGGATGAGCAGACATGTCGTGATGCCTGCGCCAGCGCCAGCAGCGAAAACGCAACACACCCGACGCGATGCTTCCGTTGCTGCAGATCGACCCCAGCATCGGGTGGTGGTTCATCATCATGATCATCATCATCTTTGCGTTGATCCTCGTGGGCAGCATCTATGTGTTGGTGTACTACATGGACGAGGAGGACAAGAACCAAGCCTACTTCCCCAAGGTCGTGGTTGTGCTTGGCCTGACTCTCGCTGCCGCCAACGTCCTCATGCTTCCCCTGGATGTGGCAAACACCAACGAGCAGGTGGGCCTGGGCATGCGCGACACCTGGCAGGTCATGTACATGATCATTGCCTTTGTCAGCCTCGTCCTCATCCCCTTTGCCATCTTTTACTACGAGGCCGAAGACTCGGAGAACGAGGGAGTACGTTGCGGGTGAAGGTGGAGAGACAGAAGACAAGAGGGGGTTTGTGGGAGGGAGGGAAGGCGGAGCTGCGAGGGGGGTGTGTGTTGATGATGTGCTTTGTGTGCTGTGTACCCCACAACGACGCTGACCACGCCTCGCGGACGACACACAACACACTCGCGCACTCACAGAAGGGCCAGCTTTCGACGGCCATTTTCTACGAGATCATGGCACTGATCATCAGCGGTTTGGCCATTGGCCTCATGTACGCCTTTCTGGGCTACGCTGACATTCCCGTCACGGTGCTCAACGCCTCGTTCGAGCCTGCCTCGGGCTCCATCGGCTGCGCAAACGTACGTCAGGGATTCCTCTCACCGCAAGTCCACCCACAGCCTCGCCAGCACACACACAGGCCCACGGACAGGACAGATGCCATGCCATCGAGACTGGCAGCGTGTCAGACGGTGTGCATGTCGTGTGCACCCTTGTGCTCCGCTGTGGCTGGCGTGTCCTTGGGTTGGCCAAGTGGATTGCGCGCCCTCCCATCGTGAAATCCCCTTTTTGCTGACACCCCGCTTTGCGCACGCCATGGCCATGCTGTGTGCCCTTCCACACGTTCATTGGTTGCCATCGTACAGTGCAAGCGTATCTACAGCGTGCTGACTGTGCAGACCACCCTGCCCGTGTACATTGTGGCCATGCTCAGTTTCGTGGGTACGTTTTCACGCCCCTCTTCCTCCTTTCCCGCTTATGTCGTCGCTGACCCCGTGTCTGCTGTCCCTTGTCGAATGACTCCCTTGTGTTGTGTGTCCCGACGTCATGTGCCGACGCACACGCTCGCTTTCTCCAAACGACACACCGTTTGCCCACACCCTTGCGCACACCCCCAACACAGGTTTCTTCTTGTTCTGCGTGTTTGGCGGCATCGGCATTGTGGCGCTGCCCATCGACCTGATCCAGGCCTGGTCCGGCCGTCCCAAGTCCATTGAACTGCAGAGCTACAGCGATCAGCGTCAGCAGCTGTTGAGGCGCACAAGGAAACTGATCGACGTGGGCAAGCAGTGGAAGGAGGAGGAGCGCGCGGGCAACAAGAGCGCACGCAAGAAGCGCAAGTTTTACAACCGCTTCAAGCAGGCCGTGTATCTGCTGGAACGTGACCACGAACACCTCAAGATTGCCTACAAGCTCCGTGGTGGCAACCCGCTGTACTATGCAGCCCAGCTCATTTTCGGCATCATTTCGCTCAGCATCTCCCTCATGTGGGTGGTGCACATTGTGGGCTACATGATCATTGGCACCTACTTCCCGCCTGCCGAACCCCTGTTGAACAACCTCTTTGTGGCCCTGGACAGCGTGTGGGGTCTGTTTGGCACGGCCGCATACGGCACCTATGCTTTCTATCTGCTGCTGGCCGTGGTCAAGGGCAACTTTAAGTTTGGCATGCGCTTCTTCCTCATGTCCATCCACCCGATGAAGGTGGGTGAGACCATGATGAACTCGTTCCTGTTCAACACGGGCATGATCCTGCTCTGCTCCATCACCGTCACTCAATTCTGCACCGACGCGTTCAACATCTACGCCCGCCTGACCATTGCCGACCTCATTTTCAGCAGTCAGGTCAAGTATCTGCGCTTCCTGCGCTACTTCTGGCAGTACGGCACCTTTGCCTTTCTGGGCTTTGCCTTCCTCACCCTGGTCTTTCTGCTCATCCGTGGCCCCAAGGACAAGGCCGAGTTTATCAATGACGAGGACAGCGACTAAGAGAGTGATGGAAGCGAGTGTGTGCCGCAATGGATGGATGGGTCAACAGTGAGACGTGTTTGCTGGATGCAACGTTGTTGTTTGGTCTTTCCCCCCACCCCCCTGCATCACACACACCCATCACAGAGTGCGTGCAAGCGTGTACAGCTTGTCGCCGTTGCCGTTGCTGAGAAAGTAGAGTCGCTCGTGCAGCTCCGGTGTCAGGGGCGTGTTGAGCATATCCATGCGTGCAAAGTAGTTCATGATCTTCTTGGTCTCCTTGCGGGAGAGGGGCGGGACAGCCACAGTGGCGTACGAGGCCGTGTCCTCCTCCATGTCCTGCTGCCATTGGGGATCCCTCTTGGGATGGCTGAGGGTGGGGGCCATGATCACGTGGCCGTTGGCAAAGCCATGCTGCACACACTGACGCAGGGTGTTCACCAGACTCAGGTCTGTGGAGAGAAGCATGTTGCTGTCCACATCCTTGTACTCGCTGATGTCCCACAGGCCATCCGCCTGATCGATGACCAGTGACACCGAGTACTCGTCGCTTTCGTCACGCAGCTGAGCCATCAATTCACCAAAGACCAGACAGGAAAAGTCCCGCGCACGCACACCAAACTCAGCCAGGTGACTCAACGATGGGTTGTCCAATGCCTCCTGGTTGGATTCAAAGGTGCGAGCCCACCGTTCTTGAAACACCTCGGGCAGCTCCTCCAGCTGCTTCTTCATGGGCAACAGTGCCAACTGGCCCATGTTGGCTTCACGAAGGCCACGCAACAGAGTGCTGCCCACCTCGGGCTGGTCGTACAGTCCCGTCAGCTTCGATTTGGCAACCACCCCTTCGCCTCCGTTCACAATGTCGTGGCGCACTGTCCAGCGCGGCAAATATGGCCGTGTCAGTGCACACAAATCAAAAACATCCAAGGGCAAACGTCCCCACACAGGGAAACTAGTGGGCATGGGGAGGGGGCATGCAACTGGATCCAACAGGCAACGAGGGGTGGTCCTCGCTGCGGACGTAAGGAAGGAAAACAAACGGACCTCGCGGCACTGCAATCACCACTCGGGAATCAGGGTCCCGCCTGCCCGCATGCGTCAGCACATTGAGTGCCTGCGACTTGCCCGCTCCCCGTGGGCCTGTGACAAGCGTGTTGGTGTTGCCACGTGCGTTGTCCAGCACCCGAGTGATGCACGCTCGCACCAGCAGGCCATGCGCCTCCGGCAGAGTTTCCAGCTGCTCCTGCAGCTTGCCTGCCAGTCCTTCAGGGAACAACGATGCCACATCTTCGCCTTCCATCTCGTAGAATGATCCCTGGTGGCTGCTGTCCAGTTGCGTGGGGTCATTCGTGGCAAAGAAGCCGTTGTTCGTCCTCTGCTGCTCGTCCTCGCCCACCGCCAGCTCCGCCTCTGCCTCTGCTGCCTCCGAAGCAATGGGGCCTGTGTGCAGCTGCTTGTTGGCCACACCTGAGCCTGTCACTGCCCATTGCCATGCCTGTGTGTGCATCCGTGCCACGCTGCTCTTGCTGCACCGTGCAAACATTGCCGAACGAATTGGGGTTGGAGTGACTGCGCCTTCCAAACCAACCCCACTCTCCACTCCGTCACCCACACTTCTATCATCCTCACCATCCTCATCATCCTCATCATCGACATCCCCGTGCCATGTTAAGCAACAGCAGTCGTGACTTTCCCTGGCTGTGGCGTGTGTTTCTGGCACTTGCACTTGCGTATGTCGTCGCCATCTCCGTGTTTGCTGCAGAGATTGCACAGGAGTTTAACGATGTGCAAACCACCTTTTGGGCCATCCTTATCCTGCTGATCAGCTTCCACGTCCTTTCCGTGGCCATCACGGGTGTGGTGACGGAAAACCCGTTTGATTTGTGGTTGTTTGTGGCCCTCTCCACACTCTTGTCTGCGTTTGTCATTGTGCAAAGCATGGACATGGCCAAAGACTTGCATGTGCGTCGAATGGCCGTGGTAGCAACCATGCAGTTCCTCTTTTGGGGCCTGGGGCTGGTCGTCCAGCGCAAATTCGGCTGGTGGGTCTTTCTCCGAGCCGGCGCCAACAGCAGTGCCCACCTCGGCTACAGATCCTACCAACTGTGGATGACTCTTCTCAAGCTCGACCTTGTGCTCTCCCTCTGCTCGGGCATTGTGACCTACTTCAGCGCGGCGTTCCCCTGGGTGTACGTGCTTGATTCGGTCCTCATGCTTCTCAACCTGGTGTGGGCTGTCGTGGGCTACATGGGTGTCAAAACAGAGTCTTCGAGGCTGACACAGGCCTTTCTGGTGCTCTCTGTGGTCATTCCACTGCGCATCCTGTCTTCCATTGCACTCGATGTGGTGATGGTCTCGCAAGGAGGGCCGTCGGACGAGCGCAACACGCTGATGGTCCAAGTGGACATTGTGCGTGGTTTGGCCATTCTTCTACGCATGGCCCTCATCGGTGCCACCCTACGTCTGCGTTCGCAGTACGGAAGCAGCATCAGCGTGGTGCGGCGGGATGCCGCCCAGAGCGAATATGCGGCCATTGATGACACGAGGACATTCTTTGCCAACAGGGCACCCCGCAATGCAGATTCGGTCTCGGGTGGCCTTGCCGTGGCCTCCCATTTCACCGTGGAGGCTCGCTCCGCCTCACGCGCAGGCGCAGAGAGGAAGGAGGTGCAGCTGTACGGGTCACCCACCGGATGGTGATGCAACAGGGGTGAGATGGAGACGGGGCATGGGTGCAGTGTGGCGAGAACAGAAAGTGCGCGATGAGAAACAACCCAGCCCATGTCCTCGCAAGCAGAGGCGCAGGCACACAAGAAGCGGGCTTTGGAGGCACAATGGCGGTTTGGCAAGATGAAGCTGGGCACGTTGGTGAAGCAGTTGGACCAGTTTCTAGACATTCTGGCTCTGGTGGGCAGCACACGTGTCAACACGCTGAATCGAGAAGGGATCGCACGCATCCACAGGTGGACAGAGTATCTGCAGCAGCTGGTGAGCAAGTTGGACAATGTAAAGCAAGTGCAGGTGCTCAATCAGCGCCTTGCCATGATCACACGTGCACGGCACCTTCAGCCACCGCTCGACGTGTCCTTCCTTGCTGCAGCCGCCCACCACAGTCTCGCCACGGTGATTCTGAATCCATGCTGCAAACATGCCGTGCGCGAAGGTATGCTCCGAGCCAACCTGGCCATCGGCACGCAACAGCGGCTGTTCTTGGTGCGAAAAGAGCAGCAGGAACCGAACAGGAATCTCCACGACGGTGTCGACGACGATATCCAAGACGTGGGTGACGATGAGATGGAGAGCGACGACAAGGATGCGCTGTATGGTGATGACTTGCACATGTGGCAGCTGGTGAGGGAGAGCACGCGGTCGCATGTGAGCCTGGGCAAGGTGAGTGATTACGGGGAGAGTGTTCAGGAACTGAGCCGGAGGGCTTTGGAAACACTGACAAGAAGTGAGGAAACGTCTCAGGATCTTGGCATTGCATTGCAGCGCAGGGCGGCGACACGGTGCCTGCTTTCATGGCAGGAGAACCTTGTGCGAGAGGCGTACCGTGTGGAATCGTCGACCAGGGCAAGTGGCACACCACACACCCTGTGTGTTGACTGGAAACAACACTTTCGATCGGAATGCATAGCACAACGGTGCATGGGCATGACGATGCACAGGGAGGCAATGTACCGTGTACAAGTGAAACACAAGAGCTGCGAGGCGGTGGCATCGGATCTGGCATCCACAGCAGGGCGACACGAGACACTGATGCACTCTGTGGCCTCCATGATGGCGTTTGTAGAGTGGGGATGTTCCGAGGGAGAGACGGTGCACACGCGAGTGATGGACAAGTTGTTGGAGAGCGACCAAAGCGAATTGGCACGCAGTCGTCTGCTGAGCCTTCATCCGTGGCTGGCGGCGCATCTGGCACACATACACATGGCCTACTTTGTGTCGTACATGCAAAATCTGATCAACAGGATGCAAGTTCAGGTGTTGGATGTGCTGCATGTGTGGACACATGCGCTAGGGACAGCCGAGGAAGAAGCCTCGCAATCCGCAGAGACGGCCCTGCCTGGGCTGGTTACGAGCTGGGGACAGATGCTCGACGAGCTCGTGGATGTGTACATACGCGTGGCCAATCTGGTGCACTTGCACACAGTGTGCAAACCGCTACGGTCGTGCTTGACCACCGCCACAGGCATGGGACTGTGCACGCGCCTGGACATCCCCACACGGACACATGCAGCTCTGCTACTGAGCGAGATCCCCACTCAGTGTGGCCAGTTGGCCGAGGCTCTCCTGGACGCAGCCTGTGTCGACATGCTTGCCTCGATGCAGGCAGATGCACGCGTGCTACCTCTGGTCGATCTTGCAGCTGAGATTCTGCAATGGTTTGCGTGCTTCACTTGAATCATGGTCGTTTCATTGATGGAATGCACACGCGTCATTTCTTCTCCTGAACCACCCCCTTGAAAAAGATCTCTGCAGGCTCGCGGAACCCCTGGGCCCATTGTGCATGGTCGCCGTACGATACGACGGTTGGTGGTGAGCTGATGATGCGCCAGGCCACACGCTGGACATCCTCTGTGGTGAGTGCATCGATTTTCTTGCATGCCTCGCGTGCAGAGCTGGTTTTGCCGTAGATGAGGTTGGACTTGGCCAGCTCCTCAAACAAAATGACGCGTGACTCAAGGTTCATCATGAGGCTGCTCTTGAGCTGATTCTTGGCTCGCTCCAGTTCCACAGTGCCAATGTTGTTTGCCATGCGGTAGAGCTCGAGACAAAGGACCTCGTTGAGATTCATGGTGGCGTTGGAGGAGGTTTCGCCGTGGATGCCAAACAGGCCCGAATCGGTGTAGCAGATGTTGAACGCAGTGGCCGATTCGATCCAGGCGTGCTCCGACAGGACATTCATGTACAGACGTGAGTACATGCCCTTGCCCGGCCCTCCGGAGGAGAAGGAGCCGCCGCCACCCATGAGCATGTGCAGCACGTTGGCCGCAAACAGATCCGGGTCATCCCAGGCCACCCCCTCAAAAGCAATGATAAAATGGGCGTCCGTGACACCACTCTTATCGATTTTGTACTCTCCTCCTGTGTACTGAGCACGAGCCTGGGATTTGGCTGTGGCGGAACCAGGGTAGGCTTCGGGCAATTCGTTGAAGCCATGCTTGACAGCCAAGTCGACAAACTGGCCATGGTCCACACCCGCCGCAGCCAAGACCATGCCCGGAGCCACAAAGAAGCGCTTGCGAAAGTCGTGGACGGCGTCGAGGGTGATGCGTCCCACATCCTTGGGGTCTGCATACAGGGGCTGACCAAGGGTTTTGCCCTCTCCATAGGCACTGTAGTGAAGCACCTCGGGCAGATACATGTCAGGTGACATGGCCACCTCCTCCAGCTCCCGGGTCAGGTAGAATCGCAGTTCGTCCAGCTCGGCCTGGGTGTACTCTGGACGCAGCACCACGTCGGCCAGCAGATGCATCATCTTGTCCATTTCAGGGCGCATCACATCGCATGAGTACAGCAGCTGTTCACGAGATGACCCACTGGTCAGGTTCCCGCCCACAAACTCCACTGTCTGCACAATGTCTGCGGCGGAATAGTTTTTGGTAGACTGTGTGTGTGTGTGTGAACGGGGCTGTGAGTACGTGGGAAGGGTATGACGTGCGGTGGGGCAACAGAGAGGAGAGAGAGAGAGAGAAAGAGAGAGAGAGTGTGTGTGATTGTACGACTGTGTGCTGTCATGGGGCGTACCTTGAAGGCCAACTTTTCGAGGAGATGCGTCATGCCGCGAGTCGCCTGGCTTTCGTTGCGGCAGCCGACATTGACCGCGACGCCAAAGGTTGCCGAGGGACCATAGGTTTCCTGGGTGACAATCTGGAGAGCGGGTGGGGCGGTGAGAGTGGCAAAAGGGTGAGTGGTAAGGGGAGAGACGAGAAGAGAGAGAGAGAGGACTGGTCGGGGGGAAAAGGGCAACGCACCTTGAGGCCGTTGTCGAGGACAGTGGTGTGTGAAGGCAACTCATCGTCCGAGAGCCATTGCTTGGGCTCACGGAAGGGCACAGAAACATGCCAGGAAGGCACCTGGGTGAGCCAGTCGTCTTTGACGGGAGGCAAAGGCGGGAGATCGTCTGGGGCCGGACGCAGCTGGGCTTCCTTGGCGCGTACGTTGTCGGAAGTGGCCTTGATTGCATCGTTGCCACCGAGGCCAAACACACGCGTGAAGAAACCCTGGGATTCCTCTGGGGCAGCCTCGTCGACGTTGGCAGGGCTGGTGGGGGCGTGGGTTGCGTCCGGGGTCTTGCCGCCGGCTGCTGCCGTTCCTGTGTGTGTGTGCAGGCCATGGTGGGGGGGATGACGCAGCAGCACAGCCGCGGATGGACCGGAGGAGGCAGTGCTGGCCATGGCCACGGGACCACGGGTGTGCACAAGGGAACGGGCAAACATGGGTGGAGGTGGCGGCGACGGCGGAGGCAGAACGAAGCAGGCATCTCGAGATGAATTTGGAGGAGAGCACACATGCAGAGAGGGAGGAAGAGGAGGAGGAGGAGGAGGAGGAGGAGGTGGAGATGAGTGAGGCAGTGAGAGAGAGTCTGGAACTGGGAGCAAAGCTGAAGGCAGCGGCAGCGGCCGGACGGACGGTGATGGCGGTGGATGCATTCCCGTACGACAGCGACGAGAGTGACGATAGCGAGACACGGGAACTGATGGCGGAGATCCGAGCAGCACGGGCACGTGCAGAGAAGAGGAAAATGGAGGAGGAACTGGCCAGGTTGGGTGTAAAGAGAGGTGGGGGTGAAGAGGAGGAAGAGGAGGAGGAGGAGGCAGGAGGAGGAGCCAAAGGCAATGTGTCGTACAGCGAAATTAGGAGCAAGAACGAAGGCGCAGCGGAGGTGATGGATGTGCCAGAGGTGGATCCGACCGAGGTGGATGGGTTGGAGGAGGCTGGCAAGGTGGAGCAGGTGGTGGACAGGGTGGTGCTTGTGCGCAGCAACGCCAACGTGGACGAGGAGGCAGACGGGTCGGCACAAGCAAGTGGCAAGTTGCTGGACACAGGCAGTGTGCTGTTTCTGGAAACAAAGGCAGTGTTGGGTGTGGTGGACGAGGTGTTTGGGCCTCTGGCGGCACCGTTGTACTTGCTTCGGTTCAAGAGCAAGGCTGAGGCAGCCACAGTGGCGCCAGGGACAACCGTGTATGCATGGCCAGGCAGGATGAGCATGGTGGATGTGGCACAGGCACGTGCAGTCAAGGCAACAGACGCCAGCAACGAGTATGATGAGGAAGCGTCGGTGGCCTCCTCGGACGACGACGAGGGTGAGGTGGTGGAGCTGACACGGGACCAGGAGTCACGCAAGAGGGAACGGGAGGAGGAGGAAGAAGCAGACGGGGAGGGCAAGGAGGGCAAGGAGGGAAAGAGGCAACGTGTGGGTGGAGGGAATGGCACGGGCCTCATGGCAGTTCCCGTGCACAAGGACAAGGGTAGCCAGGGTCACCAGGCACCGCCACAGCCACGTGGGAGACAGACACAGACACAGACACAGACGCAGACACAAGCGCAGCAACATGGCCAGCAGCAGCATGGGCAGCATGGGCAGGGTCATGGGTTGTTGCCTCAGCCGGGATTTGTACAGGGCTATGGGCCACAGCAGGGGATGATGGGTGGAGGACCACCGCCTCCACCACCACCCCCGATGGGCATAGGAATGATGGGTGGGTACCCTGGAATGGGCTACCCTGGCATGGGGATGGGAGGGATGGGGATGGGGATGGGGATGGGTGGCATGGGTGGCATGGGTGGCATGGGGATGTCGCCCATGCACATGACACCCCAACAACGATACATGCAGATGCAAATGATGCAGCAGCAACAGCAGCAGCAGCAATGGATGGCACAGCAGCAATGGCTGGCCCAGCAGCAGCAGTGGCAAAACAATCAAGCAAAGAAACAATGAAACACAATGACCATCGAATTGGCTACTCTTCACTCGGGTTTGGGTTTCTGCAGGATGTACAAGGGGCGGGAGTAGCCTGCAGTTTTGCCGACCACCTCGTCGTGTTGCTGGAGGACATTGAAGCCAAGGGTCTGTGTCAGATGCTCCAGAAACTGTTCAGGTTGGAATGTGATGGTTTCAAACACCTGTTGGATGTGTGCTGTAACCTTGGAGCGCTTCTGATAGCTGATCCAGGGCTGGGGTTCCAGCACAAAGATGCCACCTGGGGTCAACAAGTCGTGGACACAGGCAAAGAATGCACGCATCCCGTCGTCCCCGTGGTGCAAGTGGATCCACTTGGTGACACTAAAGGCGCTGATGGTGTCAAACGTCCCCAACGACCCTTGTTCTACATCCATGATGTCCAGGCAACGGAAGTGAGTGTTCCATGGGAACTGCTTGGGCAACGAGTGTGGCCGTGGGTGTTCTGCTTGCAACAGGTCAATGTCGTGCTGCAGACTCCTTCGTTCTGCGCCGCGATCCTCGTCCATGGAGAACCCTGGAGGGGCGGTCAGGATCTTTGCCAGGTGCACCTTGGCCGACAGAGGGAGCTGCTCCATTGTGTCGTCCCATGGAAGTGGCAGGTATGTGGCAAAGGTGTTGTGCTTGTGTTTTGTGCTGTCGTCGCCATCGCCATCGTCATCGTCATTGTCATCGTCATCATCGTCGTCTGTGTCTTTGTCTTCCTCGCTGCTGCTTAGCTTTTTCGAAGCCTGCACGAGGTGTGTGCGTAGCTGGGCCACTGCCTTGTCCACCAATGCCTGGTCAATATCCACACCAAGCATGTGCTTGGCCCCCATTTGTGCCATGTGCATGGTGAGCTTGCCTGCGTTGCAACCAATGTCCAGGCACCGGCGGCCTGCAAACCACTCCTGTTGCAGCAGCTTCAGACGTGGGTCCTCGTCCCGCAGTCGGTAGTACATTGGATAGTTGCCGTATTCAAACGTGCTGCTCTTTTTCTTGCCCCCCTTGCCCTTGTTCTTGGTTGTCGTTTTGTGTGTGGTGCTTGACGACGACAAAGACGACTGGTGATCAGCCTCTTCATCCGTCGTCACCCGCTGCCGCTTGCTTGCTGGCTCTTCTGTGCCCTGCTTTGCCTCCTCCTGTCCATCCCCTCCCTCACTGGGGCTGTTTCCTTCCTGTGCCTCGTCACCATCCGTGTCCACCACCTCCTCCTCGTTGCTCCTGGACCGCTTGCGTTTGTTGCCGCCACTCATTGCTGCTTTTCGCTGGTTTCCCCCTCGCATCGGCCAAGTTGCCATCCTGCAATTGGGAGAACGAATGGCTGAATCCTACTCTGCGTATGTGATTGGGGTCGTTTCGAATCTGCAATTTCATTGGGATCACAGCCAGCAGGGGCATTGCAGCAAGCCCTTCCACTGCTTCATCTGCAGCTTGGCAGACGAGAGCAAGGTGGCGAGCTCGGCAGCCAGACCCTTGTAAGCAGGGCTCTTGGTAGCCACGTTGGCAGTGCGTGCCAGAAGATGGTACAGGAGCTGCTTGTGGGAGCGGTAGCGCTTGCAGGTGTCCGGGGCCTGGCGCATAATGGCCTTGGCTGACGCCTGGCAGCAGCTGCAGCCCGGATGGTACCAGCTCTCGTGCTCTTTCTTGTTGTGTGCGTTCAGTGTCTTGTGGGCATCCTGTTGGGCGTCCACCTGCACGTCTTGCATCACCTGCTCGGCCTCCAGGTCCGGCGGGTTGCGAGCGTCGCTGGCCGTCGTGCGAGCCGCGTGCTCTTCCTCGGCCTTGAGGGCGTTCGAGTCGTGCAAAACCTTGGCGTCTGTGTACGTGTCCGGAACAATCTGCTTCACCTCCTTGTTCTGTGCGTGTGCGTGTGCGTGTGTGCGTATGTGTTTGTGTGTGTCAGCAACGCGGACGTCCAAATCCAGCGGCGTTCGAGAAAAAAACGGAAAAAGCCCTCCTGCGCGGGACGGCGGCGGGTTTCGGGGCAAGTACACGCGCCAGGCAGAGGCCCAGTGATGGCAACAAAGGGGCGAAACGTTGGCCACTGCGTGTGGCAGTCCCTGTACGTACCTGGTTAGGGTCAAAGGTGTCGTCATTGTGCACACGGGCGGCTGCAGCGTTCTCAGGGGCGTTTGCGCCCCGCCAGCAGCTGTTGCAGCCCATGGTCTGGGAATCGGCATACAGGCGCCAGTACAGGGCTGCAGTGCCCTTGTACAAACGGTACAGCTTGCGCGCCGTCTTGACATGCGTCAGCTGATCGGCGGGCGACTGCGGCGTCGGCTGCTCACGCAGCGCGTGCCAGTGCGACCATGCCACGTTGCGAGCTTGCAACAGGGATTGGCGAGTCCAAAACAGTTGGTTGCAGATGGGACGGGCGCTTTTGAGCACCGACAGGTAGCAGTTGACGTTCGCTCGCACCTGCTCCTTCCTGCTCAAAGAACGCACCGCGCTGCCTCCAGCGCTTGCCTTGTGTGCATCCGTCGTGCTGCTGGCCTCGGCCCAATGGGCCAACTGGGCCACCAGCATCATCACACACAGTGTCACGACCAGTGTTCGTGCCATTTTTGGATGGGGGGGGTGGCGCACCCGGGTCCCGGTGGTTGTGGAGAGAGAGAGCGAGCGAGCGAGAGAGAGAGAGAGAGAGAGAGAGACAGAGAGTGGGGGGCAATGGGAATGGATTTGATGTGCGTGTTGATGTGTGTCGCAGACGATGCGCCGGGCGAGGCAGTTCAAATTGCCGTGACGTCGCCACACCCACCCGTGTCCGTTTCACAACTTTACATTCTACATCCGCTTGCGACACCGCTTCCGAATCGATAGCACCCAATTCCAGGGATCACACCGACTCGGATCAGCAACAGCCCACTCGGCGGAAGCAAAAACCAACCCCACACGGGACGAATTTAGCGGAAAACCAACCCACGCGGAACTCGATGCGCAGGTGAACAGCCAGTTCTGCGAGCCACCGGACGGCACACACACACACGCCGCCCGACATGGGCATGCATGTCGCGTGTGTCGTCCGCGGCTCCACACATCATAGTACATTCAACAGCAAGAAGAAAGAAGAAAACCAAGAGCAACTCCAAGAAGAGCAAGTTTCCAAGAAATGACCCACCACGCAAGCCACGCACAGGTGGACCAAGACGCCTCCACGACAGGCAAATGGATGTGGGAGGGCCAGCACACCATCAACAACAACGCCTCCCACCATCAAGTGTACTCCAAGGAGCAACACACAAGCACTAGCAGTGCACGAAGCAGCAGCAGCAGCAGCAGCAGCAGTACGCACCACCGCCATCACCACGGCTCAAGCAGCAGCACACATGAAGAATTGCACCTGGGCTCCATCATCACCAACATCGAGCCCACCCATCACATGCACTGGACCAAGCAGCAACTGGACCGCGTCGCACCAGCCAACCACGCGCTGGAACTCGTGCGCGTGGACGAGTCCAACGACCTGCTGGTCACCCCCACAGGAGGGGATGTGACCCTGGCCCTGGGCAGCATTCCAGATGCAACATGTGCCTATCTGGCACCTCTCATGGACGTGGGCATGGTCTGCGTGCACGCAGTACGCATCCAACTCGAGGAAGAGCGCCTCATGTCTGACTCTGAACTGGACCACACGCACGCAAGTGCAGCAGACACAGACATGGACGGCCTGGGGCTGCTGTCCAGCGCAGAGGACCGCGACGTGGATGACATCTTCACGTTGGCCCTGCCCGATCTTCCGGGACTGGACTTTGACGTGGAGATGGAGCACCAGGCCATGGCGGCACAGCTGGAACAAGATCCTGTGCGCCACCTCTACCTTATGCTCAACATCCATCTGCTGGCCACAGCCCAGTCGAACAAGATCAAACAGCTTGCCACCCAGTTTTCCATGCTCATGCGCGTCCTCAAGGAAGACCCCGAGTCTCTGGTGGCCACTCAAGGCACCGCAGCAATGGCCGAGTGGATGCGCACCAAGCAACTCGAGCGCATCACCGCCATGCAGCACTCGCGCAAGCGCAAGGCACCCGAACCGGAGCAGGTGCCACAACCTCAATTTCATCAACATCAACATCAACAACAACATCAACCCAGCACTGTACATACGACCGCATCATCATCATCATCCTCCTCCTCCTCCTCCTCCTCTTCCTCCTCTCACGTCGCCCAGCCTGCGCCAAAACGGTTGCGTGTTGAAGGAACCGATGGTTCCTACGGCCAGGGTTCTCTCAACGCTTTCTACGAGGCGCTGAAACCGCAGTCGCTGGCCAGCATGGATGCAAGCTCCAAACTGACTGTGTCGCTTCGCAGCTACCAGAAGCAAGCGCTGGCGTGGATGGTGGAGCGCGAAACGACGCGCAAGTCGCCCATCTGGCAGGAAGAGCGCATGGGAGACACCCTGTGCTACTACAACGTCATTTCGCAGCAGTACGTGTATACAAAACCCACCGTGCTGCAGGCACACAGCATGCCTCGCGGAGGTATCCTGGCTGACGAGATGGGCATGGGCAAGACGGTGGAGTTGCTGGCGCTCATTGCAAGCAACCCAGCACCCAGCAACCTGTCGTGCAAAACGACGCTGGTGGTGTGTCCCCTGTCCACACTGCAGCAGTGGCAGCAGGAGCTGCAGGACAAGACCACAGGGCTGTCCTACTACTGTTTCCACGGAGAGACCCGCAGCAGGGACGCGGCCTACCTCATGTCCATGGATGTGGTGTTTACCACATACAACACGGTGGCTGTCGAGTGTGGCGGCGGTGGCGGTGGCGGACGCAAATCCAGCAAAGGCAAGGGTGGCGCGTTTGCAGGCCGTTCTCCGCTTCTGTCCATCAACTGGTATCGCATCGTGCTGGACGAGGCACACACCATCAAAGACCGCACCACAAAGACAGCGCGTGCCATGTACACCATGAGTGCGCACGTGCGCTGGTGTGTGACCGGTACGCCGATCCAGAACCGCCTCGACGATCTGTTTTCGTTGATGCACTTTCTGCGTTTCGGCGAGCATTCCTGGCTCATCCAGACTGTCAAGAAGCCCATCAAGAACAACGACGATCGCGGGTGGGACCGTTTGCGCAAGGTGCTCTCTCAGATCATGCTGCGTCGCACCAAGGACTCACGCCAGGATGGCATGGAGAACATTGTCAGCAAGCGCGACCGCCTCGTGCTCCTTGACTTTTCGCAGGAGGAGCGCGCCTTTTATGACGCCATCTACACCCAATCCAAGAGTGCCTTTGACGCGCTTGCTCGCCAAGGCACTGTGCTTCGCAACTACAACCACGTGCTGGAGCTTCTGTTGCGCCTGCGTCAGATCTGTGATCATCCGCGCCTGATGACGGATGGTCTGCAGCGCAAGCAGGAGAAGGCCAGCAGCAGTGACAACACGTTCATGGGTGTAAACGCACACGACGGCATGGACCTGGAGGAGGCGGGTCATTCTGCACCCATGTTCTCTGCGTGGCAGAGCAGCACCAAGATCCGCGCGCTGATGGACAGCTTGGTGGAAGTGCGTGCGGAATGCGGCACGCAGGAGAAGGTGGTTGTGTTTAGCAACTGGACGTCGATGCTGGACCTGCTGGAGGAGGCGATGGCCAGCCACGGGTTTGCGTTTGCACGCCTTGATGGCACGCAAAAGGCACACATCCGACAGGAGCAGCTGGACAGGTTTCGAAACGACGACGAGTGCATGGTGTTGCTCATCTCACTGAAGGCAGGTGGCCAGGGCCTCAACCTGGAGGTGGCCAACCACGTGTACTTGATGGAGCCCTGGTGGAACCCAGGAGTCGAAGAGCAGGCTGCCGATCGCGTGCACCGCCTGACGCAGACAAAGCCTGTACATGTCACACGCTACGCCATGCGCCGATCCGTAGAGATGCAGATTCTTCGCAAGCAGAACAGCAAAAATCAGCTTGTCAGCGGCGTGTTCGGCACCGCCAACAGCAAGGAGGAGGAGCGTGAGAGCCGCGTTCGCGACCTTGCCAGCTTGTTTGACACGGAAGAGGGGGATGAAGAGTGAATTGGACGCCACGAATGGACACCAGGCCAACGGCACCCTTGGGGCGGAGGTTTCCCAGGTCGCAAACGAGTTTTGCATCGTGCTCGTTGTAATGTCGATCGGACGGGAGAGTGGAGCACACCATGTGGCAAACTCGTGGTGGTAGTCTTGGACACTGCGCAGACAGCATGCAGCGTGTGGTTGGTGTGGAGACGTTTCCAAATGCGCTGCGCAACAACGGCCAAGAATCCCCATTGGCAGAAACTTCGCCCGCACGAGCACATTTCTTCGTGTCCTGTTCTACCCATCGAACGGCGAAACAGCAAGTGGCCAGTGACACGCACTTCAGACACCGTTTGGATCCCTGTGCGTGACACACACACCAGTCTGTGCTCGAGGCTCGTTTCCAACACTTCTGGAAAACTTTTGCCTTTTGCTTCTGGCCCTTTTTTTCTCGCTCAACCCTCTCGCAAGCTTTACGGCACACAACGAGCATGGAACCTGAGGAGAACGACGTGTGGGACAATGTGTATGATCCAGCAGTGAGTCCGGGCGGCTTGTCCGATCCGATGGCGGCCTCATACCGAAGCGGCAGCGACGAGGGAGTATTCTACAAGAGGCAGCCCGCACGGCGTAGTGTTTCGCACGACGACGAGAGCCCTGTGAGTCGTCAGCGGCGGAAAGCAGCCGAATCGACGGAACATCGCCGTGTGTACGAACAGCCTTATCAGAGGGCTGCCACGAGCCTGGACGAAGATTTGCAGGAGCTCCAAGCATTAGGCGGTCCCACGCCAACCACGCCGCTGGCTCAAAGCTCGCACACTATGATCAATGTGGTGGGAGGTACGCAGCGAGGCATGCGCCTGCTCCAGCCACTCGACGACATGCAGCTTCCCTTTCACAACATCGAGACGGTGCGCTCTATGTTGGACTTTGCGGACGAGGTGACGCTTTGGGAAGGGTTGCCTTACACAGAAAGCGGCCTGCTCACGCTGGCCCTGGTGTTCTACCACGTGGGTATGAGCATCCAGTATTTCCACTTCCATTTCCATTCTAGCAACATGGTCAAGGAGGAGCTGAACCGGTACGGGTGCACGGAAGGGTATCTGGAGGTGATCTGCAACGCAATCCATGCCTGCAGCCAGCCCATGGAGCCGCAAAACGTCCTGGAGCGCATCATGTGCGACGCCCTCCATTTTTACATCACATCGGATGACTACATTCGCTACTTGGCCCTCCAGTACGAGGAGATGGTGAAGGTGAGCGCCACCAAGGATACGGGGCTGAGAACGAGTTCTTCCTCCTCGTCAGCTTCGAGTTCGTCGTCTTCGTCGTCGTCGTCGTCCACGGGCGAGGGGGAGACGACAGAGGGCAAAAAGAGCTCAAAACACATTGAACCGACAACCATTACAGCGTCGCAATGGTTCCATTCGCAGCTGGTACAACTGGTCAAGCACCAGTGGTACACGATCTCCGCGGACCGGATCCACACGGCGCGCAAACGCAAAAGCCTGACCAAACTGAAGATGGCACTGGCAGAGGTGGCCAAAATGGAGGAGGAACCCACGGTGGAGGATTTCATCAGACTGGAACAGACCTTCAACAGGAACTGGGACAAGGCGGAGGAGAGCAACTCGGATTTGTTCTCGTTGTCGACGCAGACCCTGGTGGAGAAGCACCTACGCCAACAAGAAGAAAGACACAGCAGCTCGTCGGACGAACTGGACATTGACGAGGAAGAGGAGCAGCATTCAAACGCAAGCAGCCTGGAGGAACAGAGGCCCGAGTCGAATGTGGGTGTGCACGAGCCCATGAGCAACACGGGCACAGCCACAGGCACAGGAGGTATGGGCAAGTCGGGCAGCAACGTGACCAGCGACAATGCGTTTGGCCACTCGACAAGCTTCTCCACAGACGGTGGGCAGGAGGAGGCATTGCAGATGACCATGTCTCAGGCGGCCCTGGTCAGCCCTCAATTCCAACCGGGCTTTCCTGCGCGCCAACCACCTCCATTTTCGCCCAAGAAGTATACGTCTGGGTCGTCGTCGATGTCGCCGCTGCCCAACCTGGGTGGATCTGGGCCGCGTGAGCGAAAGGTGAAGGGTCGTTCGACGCCGCAGCCTGCGTCGGAGCGTGGACGTTGGAAACAGAACGCGCGCAAGACGAGTCTGAACACGACACCCAGCACACAGAATCTGGAAGCGGTGAAGAACACGCTGGCGGTGTGGGGTGGTGGCCCAGGCGCTCACTCTGTGACGATGCTTGTGTTGCGCAACCGCGCGCAGGAGGAGGACGAGGCCACGCTGGCCGACGTAAACAACCCAAATGGTGGGGAGCAGCAGTGGAACAGCCAGGGCAACCTTGACATGGCGGGGGGTGTGAACGCAACCGAGGCAGCTGCTGCGGGAGTGGGACATGCAAGCAACACCTCTCCATCAAACACCCTGGCGTCTGCAGAGGGCAGTGTGCCAGGTGCAAGGTCAACGAACGATGTGTATGTAAATGGAACCGTGCATGGAGCGGCTAAGAACCAGGTTCAGCGGATGCTGAACGATTTGGAGGACGATGGGTCGCTGTCGTCTCCGAGCACCAGTGGAAGCGGCAGCGATTCGGACAAGGGCCTACTGGCGACGAAACGGAAACAAGCGGTGGGGGCGATGAAGAGTGCGTGGACAAAGCTGGTGAACGGGAGCGGAGCGAGGAACGAGATCGCGCTGCGAATGACAAAGTCGCTGCCGGATGGTGGGGATGGAGGTCGTGCCAAAGACAAGCAGCGCAGCAGCACGAAGGATCGACGCAAGAGAGGAGAGGACGAGCGTGCTGAGGAGATGGAGGAGCTGAGGGCGCGTATGGCGGAACGGGGCGAGCGCAACACGATGCCCGACGGGTGGCTGAACGGCGGGACGCGAAAGAGATCGCCTCTGGTCAAGTCTGCGAGCTCGCCCAACATGGAGGTGGACAGCGATTCGGGTGGGTCGTCGAGTGGAAGTGGAAGCAGCAAGGAGGTGCTGGTACGCTCGGCGTGGTGGAAGCGTGCACGCAGGATGTTCAACAAGAAGCGTGTGGCAGCAAAGGTGGAGCGCAAGACGATGCATGCGGAGCAGCAGTTGTCGGAACGGATGACAGAGCTGGCGAGGATGCAGGAGGAACAGGCCCGGCGAACAAACGTGGACAGCACACGAGCGTCGCCGCCAGGGGCCGAATCACGTAACAACAGTTTGGTGGCGGATCAGCTGCGCAAGGCGGCGCAGCAGTTGAGTGCGGAGCAGGCTGAGGCGGAGCGTTTGGGAATGACGACGACGACGACGACAACGACGACGACGACAACGACAACGACAACGACTGCGGATGGGCGTTCTGGAGCGACCAACACGATGATCAAGTCGGAGTCCAACTCGTCGGGCAACTCGGGAGACCATTCGTCGTCGTCGTCGGATTCGCAGTTTGGGTCGATGGAACGGGGCGTGCTGAGCATGGTTGGGGCGACACCGAACCAGCTGAAACTGCAGCGGTCGCTTCCTGCGTTGCCCGCATTGCCGCGCAGACTCATTCCGCCGCCTGTGCGGCGCGCGTCTGCGCAGCAAGTGTTGGGCATGCTGGGCAATCCTGCTGCAGCGCCGCAGTCCGACGTGGACGACTACGACCAGCGCCAGGACCAGAACAAGGCGGAACGTGCAAAGTAGGTCGCACGCAGCCATAGAAGAAGAATGAAGGGAAGGAAATGTGCCAACAACAACACAGTCGAGGTCATGGAACGAGAAGGAGGGGTGAGGGCAGGTGGAAGGGGCTGCCAACGTGGCAGGAGGGGTTGGTGTGGCCGTTGCGGCAAAGAAGAGGACATGGTGGTGTGGAGACAGCGAATGGGAGGTGGACACAAACAACACACACACACATGCAAGGCAGTCACTTCACTTCATTTGATCTTTCGTCCTGCGCCGAAGCGTGACTTGCGCTTTTCCTTCTTGGCCTTCTTGGCTCCGAGCTTGGGTGTGGGCTGGGCGTTCTGCACAAGGGACCACGCGGCAAAGGCAAAGAAGGCAATGAGGATGACGAGGAAGAGAATCCACAGCGTCTTGTCGCTGGCAAGACCAAACAGGGCCATGGTGAAGGCGCAGACAAGGGATGAGTTGGGCTGGGAGAGGGAGGGCCGAGGATTTCATTTCGTTTTGCCATCCACCACACACAGTGCAGTGCGGTTGGATTGCGGCTTGCTTCGCAACGGTGGTTGTATGTGTTTGTATGTGTTGCATGTGTGTGTGTGTGTGTGTCCGTGTGTGTGTGTGGCTGCTCACTGAGTCGAATTTCATTTCGTTTTGCCATCCACCACACACAGTGCAGTGCGGTTGGATTGCGGCTTGCTTCGCAACGGTGGTTGTATGTGTTTGTATGTGTTGCATGTGTGTGTGTGTGTGTGTCCGTGTGTGTGTGTGGCTGCTCGCTGAGTCGAATCAGAACTTTGTGGGCTGGACCTGCAGCATCTCCTCCTTGACTTCCTTGTACGAGGACTTTGTGTCGTCGTGCAGCTTGACCATGACGACGCTTGTGGCCCGCTTGGTGTTGCTGGCGACGCCAATGTCGGCCTTGGACTGCAGCCAAATGTAGGGCAGGTTGTGTGTTTCACAGAGCACAGGGATGTGGCTCAGAATGTCGATGGGCGAGATGTCGCCTGCAATAATGACCAGTCTGGGGTGGACGAGTGCGGCAAAGGGAGGTGTGTGGGCGTGAGTGGAGGGAACCGGTGGACATGTGTAACACTGGCCGTGCCACAGCGACAGGGGCAGGGTGCACGACGAGAGAGAGAGCGAGCGAGAATGTTGGGCATGCAGAAAACGCACCCCTTTTCCCCCTTGCGGATGGCCTTGACGACCTCCTTCACGCCACGGCGCAGTCCCTTGACCTTGGACGCTGTGGAAACAAAGGCAAGGATGGACATGGGCACGGGTGGTGTACGGTGTGAGCGACGTGTGGGGCGGTGGCAGTCTCGGGGCCGGTCACGGCACGGCATGCGCAGCAAAGCGCAGGTAAGGCACAACACAGGAAGTAGATCGGATATGGGTGGGATGCGTTGAGGCAGCAAACGACGGGCCACGTTGTTGGGGGAATGCGGGCCTGCACACTCACTCTTCTTGATGAGCTTGAGCACACGCTTGGTCATCTTGCGGCCAGCGAGCGGACTGGCAATGACGGCGATGTTGGCACGCGTCTCACCCTCCTTGACCTCAAAAGCAGGCGCATCGGAGGAGTTGCTGGCGGTCTCGTCCACAGACATGCGCTTCTTGCTCTTCTTGCTCTTCTTCTTGCTGCTGCTGCTGCTGCTGCTGCTGCTCATGTTTGGGACGGAGGTTTCGGTGCCCTTTCCTGCGCTGGCGAGGCCACATTGACACCAGCCATCCAAACATGCCAAAGTTGTCCGACACTATGGCCGGGGCGCTGACGTCCACAGCAGGCGGTGCGGTGTATGGCTACAACATTGGGGTCATTGCCACGACGACGCCGCTGATGGCCACCCACTTTGGGTTGGATCCTTACGAACAGGGCCTGTCGTCCACCAGCATGGTGCTCGGTGGCATGCTGTCCTCGTTTGCAGCAGGGGCACTTGCGGACAAGTACGGCAGGCGGCACACTCTGAGTGTGACGGGTGTGCTGGCGCTGTTGAGTGCCATTGGCGCGGGACTTGTCGACGACGTGTGGGCCGTGTACGGCTTCCGCGTGCTCGCTGGCATGTCCATCGGCCTGGCTGGTGTCGTGGCTCCCATGTACACCACCGAGATTGCGCCTCCTGAGATGCGTGGCATGCTTGTGTCTGCCTTTCAGCTCTCGGTGACCTTTTTCATCTTTGCCGCCTATCTGATGGGCTACCTGCTCGTGCCCTTGGGCCCGGCTGTGGGCTGGAAGTACATGTTTGTGTTCTGCGGTGTGCCTGCCGTGGGCCTTACTGTGCTTGCCGCCTTGTTCCTGCCCCAATCGCCCACCTGGTCAACCACCACCCGCGCTCCGTACGTGCCTTTTTTCCCGCAAACGAGCGCGTGCGACTTTGTTTGCGTGTCTGCTTGCATTGGCCCCGCCCACCTTTGCCTCCCTTGCAGCGCTCCACACACGCACTGACACGGCTGTTGGATGTGCACACACACCATCGCACATGGGCGGTGGGACGCATGTGCACTCGTGCGCCGACATACCCACCCGCATACCCACAGGGAGAAGCGTTCGCTGCTTCGCAACCAGGACAAGGCCGGGTTGGGAGGCGAGGCCAAGGAGGACGAGAGTGGCCAGGGAGAGGAGGATCCAGAAGCAGTGGTGTCGGACACAGAAGGACGGGGTAGGAAACGTGGTGCCTCGGCTGCTGTGAGCGGTGTGACCCAGCTGGGCAACAGCGCAGCAGCGCCCGGTGCTGCGGGTGCTGACGATGTGGCAGCCGCAGACAGCGAGTGGTCGGCCCTGTGGAGGGATCCCAAGAACCTGCGTGCGCTGCGCATCGGCGTGATGATGTCGCTGGCCAACCAGCTCACAGGCATCAACACAGTGATCTTTTTCGCCCCGACCATCTTTGACCGCGCCGGTCTGCCGCCCTACATTGCCACGGTAGGCCTCGGTGCATGGAACTTTATCACCACCGTGGCTGCAGTGCGTGTGATCGACAAAGCCGGGCGACGCAAGCTCATGCTCGTCGGCCTCGCGGGCATTTTCATTTCAGAGACAATCATTGGCGCAGCCTTTGTGGGCGACGCACAGGTCTCACTGGCGGTGTCCATTCTGACCATTGGTGGCACGCTGGTCTTTGTGGCTGCGTTTGAGTTTGGTCCCGGTCCCTGTTACTTTGTCCTCACCTCGGAGCTGTTCCCCAGTGCCGTGCGTGGCAAGGCCATGACTGTGTGCTCCGTTACGGTCTGGCTCTTCAACCTGCTTATTTCCGAGTTCTCTCTGCCGCTGTTCAACGCCATCGGCATCGGCACGGTGTTTCTGATTTTTGCCGGCGTCGCTCTCCTCTGCCTCGCCTTTGTGTACTTCCGTGTGCCAGAGACAAAAGGCATGGAACTGGACGAGATCCGCAACCGGCTGTGAGCGCGAGGCGTCCACTCATTGCGGTGCCCCGGCCACGACGCCGGCGAAACCATCCAAAAAAACCAGTAGCAAATGTACGTGGATTCCATGACATACACGAGAGACATGTGGGCAGTGGGTCTGGACGCACCTGGCGTGTGCGGTGTGTGTGTGTGTGTACGGCGTGTGTGGCGCTCGTGAGCGTGTGCGGTGTGCTTGGCCGTGCCTTTGCGATTGTTTGGGCGCGGCTGCATGCACACGACGCTGCGGGCCGGCACAAACGGAGACTCAGGACAGCAGACGACGCAGCAGGTAGCCACAGCGCTGCACGTGCATGTAGGGTGTGTGCAGGACGTGTGTATGGCAGACGCAGATCCTTGATGCGTGCGTGCGGGACGTGCCAGAGGGCAAGGGGATTGGCAAACCCTCGCCCCTTTGCGCTCGTTCAGACGCACCCTGCATCCCATACGCCGTCTTTACAGCCACACCCGCTTGCGTGTGCACGCATGTGTGTCTCTGTGTGTCCGTGCATCTGTCTCTCCGTGCTGTGTGTGTGTCTGTGTGTGCATGGGGACGCGCTGGAGGCCAGAGTGCAATTCGGCAACATGCATTTTTTTCGTGCTTCGTCGGCCCCCGTACACACGCCATTGGACACACACACGCGCGCCACGTCGCTTGATGGCACACACGTGCATCGTACACGCCGCACAACGTCTCGCCTGCGTGCCACATGCGCTGCCACACGCTTGCAGGCGCGCAGAAGCTGGCTTGCGAGGGACGGCTGAGCGAATTTGCGCCGCCGCGGCTTTTGCAACCGCTGACACAAGCAAAACGTGCACTCTACACAGATGTCGACCACCACGGGCGCCTACAGCAAAAAGGGATTCGAGGGACAGCAAGACCAGTCGTCTGAGTTCAGGCGCATCCGCACGACGCTGACGTCGATGAACGTCAAGCACCTGGAGAAGGCCTGCGCGATGCTCCGCAAGAACGCCGAGGACCGCAAGTACGTGGTCAAGGGCCCCAAGCGCATGCCTACCAAGGTGCTGCGCATCACCACCCGCAAGTCGCCCTGCGGTAACGGTACCAACACCTGGGACCGCTTTGAGATGCGCATCCACAAGCGCGTCGTCGACGTGATCGCCCCGCCCGATATTGTCAAGCAGATCACCTCGTTCCCGCTGGACGACAGCGTCAACGTGGAGGTTGTCATGCTTTAAATCGTTGAAAAATTGCAAATGGACACTCCATTTCCTCACGGATTTCCCTCTACGCGCTGCCGCTGCCCACCCCATTGCTCAGGTTGAGCATCTGGTGCAAAAAGTCTTGTGGAGCCATGGTGTCGGTGGCACCGACAATGACTTCAACGCCGGCCTCGTCGCTGACCTCATGGCCTGCACGCAGCTCGGAATAGGTGACGCCGCCCACGCCAAAGACAATCAGGCGGCCCTGGTTCCCTCGGCGGCTGCTGCTGCTGCCACCGCTGCTGCTGCTGCCTCCCCCTCCACTGTTGCCCCATCGGTTGACACCCAGCTTGCTCTTGAAGCCGCCCGTGGACGTGCTGCTGCTGCTGCTGCTGCTGCTGCTGCTCGACGAGCCGCCGTTGCTCGGTTCCTTCACAAACGGAAACTCGTCGTTGGACAGCTTGCCCGAGTGGGCACTGAGCATGACCTCTTTCAGCGCAGGCACAAAGCGCGACAGCTCATAGGACACCTCGCTGTTGTTGCGTTTGCCCTTGCCAAGTTTGCTCATCAGGTTCTTCAGGCCCTTGCCCCACTTCTTGTTGGCCTTGGACAGGTTGATGCCCAGCAGCGACAGGTTGTTCACTGTTTGCGTCTGGTCCAAGTCAAACCCAGCCAGGTCCATCAGCTTTCGACGCGCGCTGTTCTCCACACCCTCCTGCGAGATGATGTACAGCATGAGCAGACGCATCTTGTTCTCGGCACTGATGTTGTCGTCTTGCAGCAGCAGCGTCAGACTGGTGCTCAGGCTCGTCACCTGGTTCCCGTTGACGTCAAAGCCGGTCGCCATGTCTTGCTCCAGGCCGGCCACGTCGTTCAGCTGCTGGCGGTTGAACTCCTCCATGGCATGCGACTGCATCGTCGTGTGCATTGTGTACTGAGCCTTCATCTTGGAAAACTTTGGGATGGCCTTGACTGTGCTGCGCATGTTCTTCAGGTTCTTGTGCTGCTCCTCGCTGCTTTCCGAATCGCGGCTGCTCACCATGCTCTTGTTCTCCTCCAGGAAGCGCTTGAACTGGGCAGACACGTCGTTCAGCGCCACTGCAATGTGCTCATATCGATAGCGTTCCCACAGGTCGCCCGACACAAGGGTTTCCGTGTCTGTGCGCTTGCCCGACCCGTCTGTGTACGAGAAGCGGTACACGTTGTCCTTGCCAACCTTTGCCACATCGCGCACCAGTGCCTCGTACGTAAACTCGTGCAGCAGGGGGGCCACCATGTCAAAGGTGCGGTCGAAAATCACCAGCGTTCCTGCTGGGCTGCGCGGCGTCACACTCAGATTGTTGCCGTAAAACTCCTCCAGGGCATCAAACAGCAGGTTGGCAATCGATTGACACATCGTGTCCACCACCTGGTTGCCTGTGTTGGGCTTCTGGTACCGAATCACTGGCTTCTCCTCAAGCGTCACGCACAAGGACAGCAGCTGTGTGTCGAGAGGACAGCGTGTCAGTGTGTGTGTGTGTGTGTGTGTGTGTGTGTTCCTATTGTGTGCTTCATCGTAGTGCCACCTACCTGCTCAACCATGCGCTTTTTGACCTTGGCCACCGCTCCGCCGCTCAAGGCTTGCCCAAACAGTTCGCTCAGCGCGTCCTCGTAGTTGAGCGTGAATGCAGTGGGCCCCACGGCTGTTCATGTGCAGTGGATTACACATGCGTAGTCGTCGATGGTGTGCAACGTGTCCGTGTGCATGTCTCGTGTCAGCGCCCGGAGCCGGCCCGTTGTGCGGCGGTCGTCAGGGAGGAAACTGAAAATCGGAAGCAACTCACCGTTGAAATCCAGGTAGAACTCCTTCAGGGTGGCCAGCTTGGCCATCAGGTCCTTGCTGCTGCTCATGGCGTCAATCACAGCGTCGCTTGCGCCTGTGGTTGTGTGTGCAGAGTGTGCGTGTGTGGTGTGTGTCAGACGGGGGGAGGGACTCCTGCGTGGGAAATCGCGCGGTGGAAACAAACGCACGTCCGGTGAAAAACACGTGGGCCTTGGCATAGATGGCTCCTCCGGCCCAGTTGTCTTCTTGAAAGTCCTCCACAATCTTGGCCGCGTTCTCCTCTGTCGGCTCCAGCAAGTAGATCATCTCCCAATCCTGCAGCGGCTGCCTGCGCAGCTCGACAAACTCCGTCACTGCAAACAAGGCGTACACGGTGTCAGCGTTGTGGACATACCTCTCGCCCCACATCCCCTTTATCGCTGTGGGTGTACACTGTCTCTGTCATCGTCGTCCACACGTACCCATCACGCCCTCGTCAATGAGGCTGTCCATGTCCATGAACGAACTGAGCATCGACACGGAGCGCTTGTCCACGACCAAGCCCTTGAAACCCGAGCTCGGATTGACAGTGCTAAGCACCTCAGACACCAATCGGTCGTATGCCAACTCTTTGATGTTGCTCATGCTTCCTGCGCGGTTGTCTTGCCGCTGCCCTCGCTCCGCCAACACACATCCCAAAGACCCATGTCCAGTCTGCGATTCGAACATTCGCTGCCGGCTCACAAGAAGTACAGCAAAAGTGTGAGCGGCAAGTCGCGGAACAACAAGGCCACCCTGGCCTCAGTCCGAGGACTGGACGACGAGGAGAACGACGCTTCTGAAGAAGCCATGCTCGTATGTGGATTCCACCCCGGCGCTCATTTTGCTGTCTGCATGCCACCACACACGAGTTGCTGTGCACCCAGCTGCGTTTGGTCCTGCTTCGCAGCCTGTGTGTCCCGTGAGGCACGCTCGTGTCACTCGACCGTTTTGCGCGCCCTCAACCCGCCCTTTGCGTACCCCGTCGCGCACGCACTCACACGCCTCCTCTCGCACCTTCACCTGCAGAAACCGAGTGAATTCATCAAGAGCATTCGGCAGGACACGGGGGACCTGCTGCAGAAGACCGGCCTCAAGCGCAACAAGCCCGAGATCATCGAGTTCTTGCGATTGGCCGACTTTTCCATCCACACAGAGTGCAATGTCGATGTCGACGACACCATCTTCCAACCCTTCCCCCAGGAGATTGTGTTTCAGAACTACGAGCCCTTTCAATCTTACGAGCTCGTCCTCTATCTGCGCAACAACGACAAGGCATGTTGGCCCCTCGCCAACGGAAACGCCCTCCACCTCGGCCCCGGCTCACACACACGTCCCACACGCACACACAACCGCCCACACCGCACACAGTTTGGCCGCCGCGTGAAAATCACCCCTCCCGACTCGGCCTACTTTGCCGTGTCTGCCCCCAAGATGAATGTCAAGGCCAACAAGGGCAAGGTTGCGCCGGGCATGGAGGTCTCGGCAACGGTTACTTTCACGCCCGACTCCACACGAGATTACCAGTACGACCTCATTGTGGTCACCGAACGCGAAAAGTTCATTGTGCCCATCCGGTGCATTGGTGCACGTGGTGCCCTGGACTTTCCCGACGCGTTGCACTTTGCCGCGGCACCCGTGAAACACACCACCACGCGCACCGTACTCGTACGCAACGTCGGTGTCAAGCCCGTCAAGTTTGCCCTCAGCTGCCCCGAGCCGTTTGCCACTGTTTCTGAGGGCTATCTCGACGTCGACGCCTGCACACAGATCGCAGTCGACTTTCATCCGCGGGTGCGTTTTGGCGCGCGCGCCTCCCGCATTGCCTTCTTCCCCCCTTTCTCCGCGTCCCTGTATCCCACCTGCGCCTGGCGTCGTCCCATGCGCCGTAACTGTGCCTTGCTGACATCTGTGTGCTTCTGTGGACATCCGACGTCCCCCCCCCCCCCACAGCAAACGGGTGACTATCAAGCGCCGCTGCTCATCACGTACGACTCGGGCGAGACTGTCGCCTGCCAGCTCACGGGTGAGGCAGAGGACGTGAACATCCGGCTGGAAAAGAGCACAGTGCGCCTGGAGCCCACGTTCATCTCGCTCAGCAGCCAGGCCACGTTTCGCATCTTCAACCGCAGCAACATCACTGCCAAGTTTGCTTGGAAGCGCTATGCGACTGCACACGACGACAATCAGCACCGCATGCGCTCCAACCTTGAACTGGCCAAGGAGGAGGCCGCCGTAGCCATGGGCGAGCAGTCGGGCCTCTTGTCTAGCGAGGCAGCCGCGTCGTCGTCGTCTTCGCAGAGCAATGGTAAGTTGCGCTGTGTGTGTGTGTGTGTGTTGCCACGCGTTGCCTTTATCTAACACTTGCACCCTCTGCGTGTGTGGTGACACTGTTGCAGTCGACGCCCAGTTGTCGTCTACCATGCTGGCACGGCAGTTCAAGCAGCTGGGCAAAGACATCGAGGCTGATCCTCTGCTGTTTCAAGACGAATGCTTCACCATCACGCCTGAGGAGGGCACGGTGAGGCCCGGCTCGCAGGTGGAGGTGACGGTGTTGTTCAATCCCATCCTTGCGCAGCAATATTCGCGCACCGCGTTTTTGGAAATCAGCGGACGCGAAAGCAGGCTGCCGCTACAGATCAAGGCACCCGGCCTGGGACCGCACGTTGCGTTCAGCTACGATTTCCTGGACATCGGTGGCGTGTACGTGGACACCAT
Source organism: Mantamonas sphyraenae (assembly GCA_026936335.1). NCBI lineage: Eukaryota > Mantamonadidae > Mantamonas > Mantamonas sphyraenae. The sequence goes on from JAPMXV010000007.1 coordinate 341,710, forward strand.
CCACCAGTACGAGCTGTTCCTGGAGAACCAGGGCCAGATTCCAGCCGACTTTGAGATGGACCCAGTGGTGTCGTCGTTTGGCCAGCGCTTTGCCATCGAACCCACTCATGGCCACCTGGATGTGGGCCAGAGCCAACGTGTGCAGGTGACATTTGACTCGTCACAGTGCCTGGGCACGTTTGCCGAGCAGTTTGACTGGCGCGTGGGCGGCTCGCCCGAACCGCTGCACATTACCATCCGCGGCGAAGTGGTCGGCCCCAACTTTAGCTTTGATGTGCACAGCGTCGACTATGGCATCATCAGCTACGGGTTCCTGAGCACGGCCACGTTCTATCTGCAGAACACGTCTGAAATCCCGCTTCTGTACGCCCTGCGCATCCCCAGCAACAAGAGCTTTGGCGAGCAGGAATTTGAGATCACGCCGTCCACTGGCGCAGTGCGTGCGTTTGGCAAACAGCAGATCCAACTCAACTTTACACCCGGCAGCGTGGCCAAGTACGACACGAAGCTGGTGGTCGACGTGGACAACGTGGGACCCAACCTGCTGTCGATTCCCGTGCGCGCAGAGGCGGTCATCCCCAAGATCCGGCTGTTGACAACGCACCTGGACTTTGGCGAGTGCTACATCCGCCACACATACACCATGGAGGTGTTGTTTTCCAACGAAAGCGATCTGCCGGCGACGTACGAGCTGCTCACCCAGGACGAAGACAGCAAGAACCTGGCCTTGTACGACGTGGACGAAGACCATGGCACCATCCCCGCAGGCATGCCACAGATCCCAGCGGAGCGCATTGTGCTTCTGACCATCACGCCGCAGCGTCTTGGCAGCATCAGCCTGCAGGCGGGATTTAGCATTGTGGGCAGCGACCAGCCTCCGTTTATGATCAGCATCAACGCGACGTGCGTGGGTCCGTACGCCACGCTGGAGCCCGAGCGGGTGCGGTTTGGCCAGATGGAAGTGCTGCACAGTCAGGAGCAGACGGTGCATGTGCACAACCCGACGCCTATCCCGCTGCCCTTCAAGGCATTTGTCAAGGGCCGTGGCTCTCGTTTTGCTCTGTCTCACGCAGACAGTGTGGTGGCGCCGGGCGACACGCTAGACCTGACGGTCGAGGCGCACCTGGACGACACCAAAAAGTTTCAGGACGAACTGTGCATTGTGGTCACCGAAGGCCAAACCTACCGCGTGCCCATCAGTGCCACAGGCACAGGGACAACCATCAGCGCAGACGCAGACATGGAAATGATTGACTTTGGCGACCAGTTTAGCAACCGGTCGACGCGCAGGACGTTCCGCCTGGAGAATCAGGGCCGCCGCCCGGCCACGCTGAAGTGGACGATGGAAAAGATCAACGGAGAGCCTGCGAGCGGGTCGCGAGAGCGCCGCATGGCTGCTATCCGTGCAGGCAAGCAGCCGAAGCGACTGGAGTCGACGTTTGTCGTGACGCCAGACAAGTTTACCGTGGACGGCCACACAGGCTTTGAACTGGAAATCGAAGCGGCCAGCGATGCGGCACGCGAGATTGTGGAGGAGTGGGTGTGCACATCCACAGTGGGCAACAAGACGACGGTGGTGTTCCGCTCGACACTTCGAGCCAACTTTGTAACGCCGCTGCTGGAGTTTGACCCGCCGCAGCTTGCGTGGGAGTTTCTGAACCGGTCGCACGACACGGAGCGCATTACAGAGTACAAGCAGCTGCGTGTGCGCAATGGCAGCGCTCTGCCGCTGGAGTTTGCGATGTCGTGCGCAGCGCCGTTTGAGTGCACGTCGAACCAGCTGATTTTGCCGTCGGGTGGAGAGACGAGCATCAACGTGGGCTTCGACGTGGAGTGGAAGAAGGACACCGTGTCGCAAGAGGTGAACGAAAACATTGTGGTGAGCTACGCGGAGCATCCGCAGCGTGACCACATCCCACTGACGGGCAGCATTTGGTTCCCAAACGTGGCGATGGATCGGCAGGAGTTGAGCTTTGGCTCGCTGCTGAACGACACAGAAAGCCGTGAGTTTGTGGTGGTGAGCAACCCGGGCAAGCTTGTGTCGCGTTGCGAGTGGACGTTTGTGGAGGGGTCGCTGTCGGTGACGTCGATCACGCCGACAACGGCACGCACGCAAGAAGTGTCGGAACCCGAGATGGACATCCACGAGGTGTTTGACATCGTGCCGCGGGTGTTTGAGCTTGCGCCGGGCGAGTCGCAAAAGATCGAGTTTGTGTTTTACGGGTTTGAGGACACGCGGATCGCTGGAACGGCCATGTGTCTGGTGGACGGTGGACCGGAGTACCGCGTGGAGTTGCAGGGCGAGGCGTCGTCGGTGCACTACCGGCTGGATCAAAGCGAACTGGACTTTGGCGTGGTCGCGTTTGACCAGGTGGTGGAGAAAGAGATCAAGCTGATCAACCCAGGCAAGGTGCCGTTTGATTTTGACGTGCAGATGGACAAGGTGTCGCGAGCTGATGTGGTGGAGGTGCAGCCGATGTCGGGTCAGATTGGCGCGGAATCGATGCGCACGCTGCGCGTGCGCTTCCTTGCGTCGGGCCCCGAGCAAATCGAGGAGCAGTTTATGATCAAAGTGGCGCACTTTGAGCCGGACATTGTGACCGTGCGTGGTTGTGGTGCCTTCCCGAGGCTGTCTGCGTCTTTGCCGCGGCTGGAAACGGATGACATGGAGGGGTTGTTGGAACGTGCGCGCCAGGTGCTGCAGGAAGGTGGAAATTGGCACCCGATGACGGTGGAGTACCGCCCGCCTGCGACGGCGATGCCCATGACGGCGCGCCCTGGGACACGTGCGGCCACGGCCATGGCCAGCAGCAGCAAGCAGGTGCTGAGCATCGACACGTCCGCAGGTGTGGGTGTGGATGTGAAAGGCAAGGGCAAGGTGGAGGCTGAAAGAGCGCCAGAGGAAGAGGATGACGAGGAGGAAGACGACGGCGACGTGGAGCTCGATGTGCCCGTGATGGGCATGCGTTTGGGAGAAGCAGAGTTGCTTGCCGAGGCGGAGCGTTTGACGGTGTTGGATCAAATCGATGCCCACGCGGAACGGCTGGCTGAGGTGCGAGCGAGCAGGGGACTGGTAAACACGGCCGGGTCAAGCAGCACGCGCGGACGACCGAGCACTTCTGGGCGTGGGAAATCGCACCTGAGTAGCGTGGCGCGTGATCTGCCGCACGCGCGTGTGGTGTTGGCCAACTACGTGCTGGACTTTGGCTTTGTGGTGAAGGGAACTTCAAAGAGCAAGAAGTTCACGTTGCGCAACACCGGCTTTGGGCCAATCTCGTTTGACGTGGACAAGCGCAGGCTGCAGGGAATGGGCGTTGACGTGAAACCCGACCGTATGCTGCGCATGGTGAGCGGCCCGCAAGGAGAAGACGTGGAGTTTACGGCGGTGCTGCAGTCAAAGAGCAGCGCGGTGCAGGTGGGCGACTGGACGGGCGAATTCCCGATCCGAGTGAAGAACGGGCCGACGGTGATGGTGCACATGAAGGCACAAGTGGAGGTACCGGACGTGTACTTCAACCGTGAGCGCCTGGACTTTGGCAGCGTGGCTGTGGGCCAGTGCAAGGTGATTACGGTAAAGATTTGCAACCCGCAGAACGTGCCGTGCGAGTGGTCAGCCATGAGTTTGCGTGGCCAGAAGGACGAAGAGGGCAACTCGATCGGGTTTGGTGCGTTTAGCGTATCGCCTGCGCAGGGTACCTTGGCGCCTGGGGAAGAGCGTCTGGTGGAAGTGAAGTTTACGCCGGAGGAAGCACGCGAGCACGGGGTGAAGATTGGTGTACGTGTGACGCTGAACCAGCGTCAGCGCGTGCTTGTGTGCCGCGGAGAAGGACAGGCGACGCGTGTTCGTCTGTCGAGCAACAAGGTGACGTTTGAGCCGTTGCTGCCGTACACGACGCAAGAGAGCAAGAGTGTGGTGCTGTACAACCCGTGCGAATACCCGATCGAGGTGTACTCGCTGGACTTTGACACGCAGTACCTGCACGAGCAAGAAATGGTGCGTGCGATGCCCGAGTTTCACACGGACGAGGAGGACGCCAAAAAGAAGGAGCTGCATATGCCTCCCCGTGGGCCGGGCGAGGGGCTGCCCGCGCCGATTGTAGCCAACTACCAGGCCATCAAGGAAGCGGAGCGAGCGGCAATGGAGGAAGAGCAGCGTGCGCTTGCAGAGGCGCGTGCGAAACAAGTTGCCGAGGAAGAAGCAGCAGCGGCGGCAGCGGCAGCGGAAGCAGGCGAGGATGTAGAGGCAGCTGCGGGAGCAAACACAACATCTGAGGGCGAAGATGGCAAGGGACGTCCTGGTACGTCGTCGTCGAGGCACTCGCACAGCGGACGCAAGCGATCTGGACGGGGATCGTCGCGCGGGCGCAGCAAGGACAAGCAGCGCAAGGAAAAAGGCGGCGAAGCAGAGACGTTGCAGGTAGACACTGCAGCAGCGGCGGAGGAAGTGAATGTGCTGACGATTGACTCATCGCTCGCAGCGACGCCGAGGAGTAGCGCGAGCGCAGAAGAGGCGGAGGCGTCGTCGATGGCAATGGCCAGCCCTAGGTCTGTGAACGGAGTGGGCGAAGTGGAAGCAGCTGTGGCTGAGGCCGGAAGCGGACCGCAGAGTGGCCCAGCGCAGCCTGAACACGCGGTCAACGTGATTGTGTACGGACCGCCGCAGAGCGGAGTGACAAGCCAGGCGATGGCGCTGGGCAAGTACTACCAAACGCCTGTTGTCAGCGTGGATGCCGTGCTGGAGGAAAGCATGAAACAAGAAACCGGGCTTGGCATGGTGCTTCGCCACACGCTGGAGGAGATTGAGCGCAAACGGGCGGCCGGAGAGCTGGGCACTGACGGCGAAGCGGCACAGGGTGACGAAAGCAGCGTGTCAGCAAGCGGGCCTGGGTCGGGGAGCAAGACTGTGGCCGGACGACGTGCAGGAGGGTCGACGACACGGCGTGGGTCGCGTTCGGGCAGGCCGAACAAGGGCCGTGCGGGAGCAGGCGGAAGCAAGGCGGCTGGCGGACGCGGAAGCGGACGCAGTGGCCTGGGCGAGAGCGGAGAGAGCGAAGAGCAAAACGAAGCCAAGGAGGAAACAGCGGACGATCCGCGATACGCGCCGATGGGTTTGCTGGTGGCCATCCTGAAGCAGTTTCTGCGCGGCGAGGCGTTCCAGCGCGGCGTGGTTCTGGATGGACTTGCCAGCAGGTTTACAGCGGACGAGCACATGACGGCACGGGTGTTGGAGAGGCTGGCAAAGGGAGAAGAGGCTTCTTGGTACGTGGTGGTGCTGGACGTGTCGCCGCGCAAGGTGCTGGAGCGAGACCTTGCGGAGCGGGAAGCAGCAGCGCTTGCGGAGAAACAGGCAGCGCTGGATGCACGGGAGAAGGAGATTGCGTATGTGCAGGAGGTGACGGAGGATGAGTACGAGGCGATGAGCGAGGAGGAACAAGCGGAGTACGACAAACGGCTGCGCAAGTATGTGGATGAGAAGCGTGCACTGGAGAAAGAACGGCGCGAGGCAAAAGCAGAGCGTGAAAGGCTGGCGGAAGAAGAGCGCAAACGCGCAGAAGTGGCAGCAGCGGAAGAGGAGCGAGCAGCACAGCTGGCGGCGGAGGCCGAGGCGCACAAGCGCACAGGGCGTCGTGGAACGCGTGGAGCACGCACGGCACGACGTGGTGGTAAGGAGAGCAGCGGAAAAGAGATGGGTGTGCCTGCAACTGGCGGGGAGAGGGAGTTGTCGCCGCGGGAAGGCGGTAAACAAGGGCGTGCGAGCAGCTCGATGAGCGGCAAGAGCGTCGAGACGGCGGAGTCTGTGGGTGGCGGCGAGGAACACGGGGACCAGGAGGCGGAGACGGCCATGTCGCTGGACAACGAACAGTTTGACGCGGAGCTTGTGGTGCGCATGAAGGCTTTCCAGAGCGTGTTTGGCAAGGTGGCGAGTGCATTGCAGCTTGTGTTGGATGACGAGACAAGCGACCTGGCACAGCTGATGGCCGCCCACAAGGCGGAGGAGGAGGCAGCAGCGGCGGCAGCAGCTGAGGAGGAGATGAAGCATGGGAACCGAAGCGGGCGACGCACGAGCTCGCGAGGGAACAGTCGGGCGGCGGCGGCAGCAGCAGCCGCAGACGAAGAAGGGGAAGGCGAAGAAGCACAGGAAGCGGTTGACGAGGAGGAGAAGGAAGCTGTGGTGAAGTCTGTGGTTGTGCCCGGAAACTTGGACCAAGAACAGGCGATGGGTGTGATGCAGGTGTTGCTTCCGCTGGTGCCACCCATGGGCGACGAGGACGAAGGCAAGTTGCATATCCCGGGACCCGTAACGTATGATCTGTACAAGTACCCTCTGAAGACGAAGCCGCGAGTGCCAGTGACAAACTTTCGCATTGCGACCGTGCACCACCTGACTGAAGAGGAGATCCGCGCCAAGGCACAGGAGATGGCGGATGCCGCCGCCGCCGCCGCCGCAGCAGCAGAGGAGGAAGCACGCCGAGGACGTCGCGGGAAGCGCAGCAAGGAGAAGGAGACACACAAGGAGGTACCGAAGGAAGAAGGCGCCACGGGAGAAAGCGGCGTGGAAGAGGAGGACCCGCTGCTGGAGTGGATGGACAAGGTGCAAGTGTTTCACACCGACGAGACGCAGACGCGATGGGTGTTGCAGCCGTTTGAGAACGTGGAGCTGCTGGTGAGCTTTGAAGCGAGCCAGGTGGGCGACTACGTATCGCAGCTGGGCTTCCAGGCTGTGGGCGGACAAAAGATCCATACAGTGACGGTACAAGGCGTGTGCGCGTTGCCTCAGGTGAGCGACAACGTGCGCAACGTGTACATGAACCGACGCGCAGGGAAGCGCATGCGTGTGCCGACCAATGGTGTGTTGCAGAACGCCACGGAGCGGCTGCTGGAGGCGGAGAAGATCAAACGTGGGCCGTCGAGGCTGAGTGTTGCAACAAGCAGCTCGCATCGCATGGCACGCAGCATGTCGCGTGGCACGCAGCGGTCAGGAGCAGGCACGCCCGGGCCAAAGAAGGTGCAACTTGGCGCACTGGACCCGGCGCTGCTTGTGCGTGGTCTCGTAGCGAAACACTACGACCCAGCGAGCGATGTGTTTGAATTTGGCCCGCTGCTGACGACCAAGGAGCCACTGCGGAACGAAATGGGCCAGAGTCGCAACCCGGAGCACTTTGAAGAGCTGCGCATCACGAACAACGGTCTGTTTGCAACGGACGTTCAGTTTGTGTTTGCCAACGACGAGCTGGGCGAAGTGTTTACAGTGGAGCCGAAGCAGATTCACCTGGAGGTGGACGAGACGCGCACGGTGGTTGTTTGGGCATACCCGCGAAAGGACGGGGAGTTCAAGGATGCGCTTGTGTGCGTTGTGAAGAACAGTCCAAAGGTGGTTCAGTTTCCCATGCGCTGCGTGGGCAGCACGCCGTGTGTGGAGCTGGAAGGAGCGGAACTTGACTTTGACAAGATGAAGCTCGGCAGCGAGGACACAAAGACGGTGCTCGTGCACAACCGCACGCCGTTGCCTGTGGTGTTCCGCGTGCAGGAGAACTCATTGCCTGCAGAGGCGTTTATGGTGTCGCCGATGCAAGGGTACATTGCTGCCAATGGTTCGCAGGCAGTGGAAGTTCGCTTTTGCTCGGAGGAGGAGCGCAAGTTTAGCGGGAGCTTCGAGGTTGCTGTGAGCGACCCGTACGGAGTTTCTTCTGGGCTGGATGTGATCGAAGAGGTCATGGAGAGTGCAGACGAGTCAGAAGGGGCTAAGGAGGGCGAAGGCGACAAGGGAGATGTGCAGGCGCAGGTCCGTCCTGCAACGCCGGCTTGGACACCGAACCAGGTGGAGACGGTAAAGGTGGAGGCAGAGGCGTTTGAGATTGCACTGGACTTTGCGTTCCCGAAGGAGGAGAAGATTCTGGATCTGGGCGTGTTTCGCGAAGTGCTGCACGAACAGTTTACGATCAAGAACAACGGCAAGTACGACGCACACTTTGCGCTGGAGGTGAACGAAGCGCTGGGGGCGGTGATGGAGGTGACGCCTTCGGAAGGAGTGCTGAAGGCAAACGACAAGCAGCCGCTGACGGTTGCGGTGCACGTGAACACAGGCTGCGAGATGAGCTACGACGGGATGGGTCTGACATGCCGCGTACTGGAGGCCGAGAGCGGAGAGGCACAGAAGGAGGTGGGCATCCATGTGCGTCTGCAGAGCGTGTACTCGAAGCCGAGCGTGACGCCTGCGCGTGGCATCAACTTTGGGCCGTTGAACTTTGAAAACACAAAGCGACGCGTGGTGGAAATCAGCAACCACGGCGAATTTGATTTCCGCGTGAACTTTGTGCGCATGACACGGGAGGTAGAGGAGCGGGAGGACGAGCGTGTGCGTGCAGTGCAACGAGAGAAGCGCGGTCTGCAGGCGGAACTGGAGGCACGCGCAATTGAAGAGGCTGTGGCCAACACGGGTAGCGAGGAGGGCGAGGCGGAGGCAGGCAAGGAGCCAGCGAAGGAGACGGGGAAAGAGGGTGGCAAACAGGAAAAGGAGGGACGTCCAAAGTCGAGCAAGGGGGACAAGAGCGAGAAGGGCCGCAAGGGCAACCGTACGTCGCGGCGCCTCAGCAGCCGGGAGGGAAAGAAGCGAGGCAGTGGATCAGGCAGCAGCAACGCGGGGGCGAGCAGCAGCAGCAGCAGTAGCAGCAGCAGCAGCGGTGTGGGTGGTGGTGTTGTTGGCTCGAGCAGTGACACACACGGCAACTCGGCGGGCGCGGTGGGACTTGGCGAGGCCTTGAAGACGGGCAACTTTACGATCCGTCCGGGGGCTTTGATGGTGCCACGCGGCGAGAGCGTGCAGGTGGAGATCGAGTTCCATGCGGGCGAGGCACGTGTGTACACGGAGGTAGTGGGCATCGACGTGGTGGACCGAGATCCGCGGGAGCGCATGATGGCGTTTGAGCTTGTGGGCGAGTCTTGCGTGCCTGGAATCAACACACAGGACATGGCAGACATCTTTGAGGAGCAGACAGTGACACAGCACCTGGACGTGTTCCACACGAAGAGCTCGACGTACGCGGAGGCAGACCGGATCTTTATGTTTTCGCCCGTTGTGAGCGGATACGAAGCACGCGAGCGGGTGAAGATCATGAACCCGTACAAGGTGGCGTGTGACGTGGACCTGCGCATTGTAAGCCGTGGGGGCGTGGGAGGGAGCAAGAGCGGGAACGATGCGGCCGCGTTTGACGTGCAGCCTGCACGTCTGCACATCCCGATGCACGAGCACAGGTATGCTACGGTGTATTTCAAGCCGGACGAGCTGCACCAGTATGCAGCGGTGTTTGAAGCGACTGTGGAAGGGGGCGTGGACGAGAGCAGCGCCAGGCTGAGTTTTGACGTGCGAGGCGAAGGTACGCTGCCACACGTGAACCTGGAGCTTCCCAACGGAAAAATGGCGAATGCGTTGCAGTTTTCGCGGCTGCTGCTTGGACGTGAGCAAGTGCTGCGGTTCAATGCGCGCAACGACGGAATCATCCCGGCCAAGATCAAGTGCGAAATGGCAAACGACCCCGGGTTTACGTTTATGCAGCGCGGTAGCAGCCTGACGGTAGGCGCAGGACAGTCGCGTCAGCTGGAGGTGCGTTTCCACCCGCAAGAAAGCAAGAAGTACGCGGTGCCGCTGAAGATTGTGGTGGACAAGAACGAGTACGCGGACACGGTGGTGCTGCTGCAGGGCGAAGGGTACCAGGAAGATGTGACGTTTGACGAGCTGCCGGACGGTGTTGTGAATGACGAGCTGCGCTTTGGCGACGTGGCGATTCACGAGTCTGTGCAACGCGGGTTTGTGCTGCGCAACAACAGCGAGCGCTGGTTCAGGTACGAGTGGCCGGAGCACGCACACTTTGGATTCACGCCGCGGTGTGGCCATTTGGCACCGTACGGTAGCAAGGCACTGGTGGCAACGTTTGAGGCCAGCGAGCCGGTGCAATACGACAAGGTTGCGCTGGGCCTGCAGGTGTGCGAAATTGCACACGTGGAGGGAGAGGACGGAGAGGCGTGGGACAGCGAGATGCAAGTCGTACGCTGGGTGGACGAGGCACAGTGGAAGGTGGAGCAGGAGGCCAAGGCACGGCGTGCGGAAGAGGAGAAGCGCCGGGCTGAGGAAGAGAAGCGCCGCTCGGAGGGCAAGCGTGGCAAACGAGGCACAAAGAGGCAGTCGTCGAAGCAGCGTATGGTTGCAGAGGAGATGGAGGTAGCAGTGCCGCGGAAGCAGGGCGAGGCGTCGGCAGGCGAGTCGTCAGGCAGCAGCAGCAGCAGCAACGGCGGCGGCAGTGGCAAGCCTCGCAAGGTTGTGGAAGCGAAGGAGGAGCCAATGCATGAGGTGGTGAAAGAGAGCGAGCGGGAGCTTGTGATGACGGTGAGCGGGGTGGCGGACGAGGGTCGATACGAGTGCGACACGGAGAACATTGTGTTCCGAGACACGATGATGTTCCAGACGCGTGCGTTTGAGTTTCCTGTGCGCAACCCAAGCAAGACCGGGATGCAGTTCCGATGGTATGTGCTGGACGAGCTGAACGACGTGGTGGACGAGCACGCGCCCTTCCAAGTGCAGCCCGAGTCTGGGGTGATTGCAAGCGGGGCGGTGCAGAACTTCAAGGTGCGATTTGCACCGCGGGACGTGGATCAATACGGCAGGCGACTGGCGTGTGACATCACCAACCTGGGCGATGAGTGCGAGCCGCTTGTGATTGGAGTGCTGGGCGAAAGTGTACGCCCGCTGTGCCACTTTGAGCTTGCGGCAAGTGACTACCTGAGCGGAGAGCGTCGCAACCCGGAGCGACGTGGACCGGGTGGGAAGCTGGGACCGCTGGATAGCAACACCCAGGTGATTGAGATGGAGTCGTGCGGCATCAAGGTGAAGAACACGAGGCGCTTCCACGTGTTGAACCCGACGAATGTGTCGTACGAATTTGAATGGGAGAGCCACGACGTGATGGGCAAGGGCAAGCGCAGCGCATTCCGATGCGTGACGCGCAAGGGCCTCGTGCACAGCGGGAAAAAGTTTGAGATGGTGTTTGAGTACACACCGGAGAGCCTGGACCTGGTGGAGTCGTTCTGGACCTTCCACATCCCGAGTGAAGGGTGCAGCGTGCCTGTGCTGCTTGTTGGCCAGGCGCGTGAGCCGAATGTGTACCTGGAGCAGAGTGCGATCCAGTTCAACGAAATGCTGGTGGGCCGCAAGGCACAGCAGGAAGTTGCGCTTGTGAACGACGAGGTAGTGCCGTTTTCGTTCAGTGTGGACAAGCGGTCGCTGCAGGGAGTGGGCGACGCGCTGAGTGTGTCGCCTCTGAACGGAGTGGTGGGCCCGCACTCGCAAACGCCACTGAAAGTCCGGTTCAGGCCGGGCATGGAGAAGGAGTTTAACATCAACGCGGTTGTGAACGTGCTGCGCAAGCCGAGCAAGGTGGTGTTGAATGTGAAGGGCGAAGGGTACCGCATCCACGAGGAGGTGGTTGTGGTGAGCGAGGAGGAGGAGCAGGGCATGGTGGAAGCAGCGAGCAGCAGCAAGGCAAAGGGCAAAGGCAAGGCAGCACATGGTGGAAGGCAGGTGCTTGTGCCGAGCAAGAGCGCGGGCCAGGCAAACGTGGTGGACTTTGGTCATGTGCATGTGAACGCGAAGCAGGTGAAGCGGATGGTGCTGCTGAACACGGGCAAGTTCAACTTTGACTTTACGTTTACCGGTGGCGAGCACCGGTCGGTGTCGGTGTCGCCTGCTCTGGGCACGGTGCCGAAGGGCGAGCGAGTGACGGTGGAGTTGACTTTCCATCCGCGAACACCGATGCAGCTGCGCAACGTGGAGCTTGTACTGAAGATCACCAACGGCCCGCGGTACACCATTGCGGTGCAGGGGGTGGGCAAGCGGCCGGCGCTGACGTTCTCGTGGACAGAGGCAGACTTTGGGCCGCAATTTGTGTTTCGTCAGGGGATGGAGCCGTACCAGAAGAGCTTGCTCGTGCGCAACGACGACCAGGAGGAGATTAGCTTTGACGTGCCGTTTGTGCAGAACGAGTGGCTGGAGGTGCAGGCGTCGCCGACGATCCTGCAGCCGGAGCAAGAGGTGGAGATCCCGGTGCTGTTTACGCCGCGGGGAGTGAGCAAGTACGCAGAGGTGATTGACTTTCACGTGAACTCACTTGTGAAAATGCAGGTGACTGTGGCGGGGGAGGGTGTGGAACCGCACGTGGAGATGAGCAACAGCCAAGTTCGGAGCGTGTCGTTTGGGGCACTGCGTGTGGGAGAACGGCTGCAACGCACGGCGAAAATGGTGAACCGATCAAAGATTGGCGTGCGCGTGAAGATGACGACACTGGAGCGACTTGCGCGGTACGGGGTCACGGTGAAGCCGGCGGAGGTGTCGCTGAAGCCGAAGGAGTCGTGCAACCTGCAGCTCACGTTTGCGCCGGGAGAGCGTCTGATTCCGTTCCAGGAGGCGTTGGAGATGGAGATTATGGGCACTGGGATGCGACAGGAACTGTTGGAGCTGCAGGGAGCGTGCAACGGAGTCGAGGTGAAGCTGGAAAACGAACGTGTGGCGTTTGGGGCGGTGAGCAAGGGATCGTTTGCGAAGCGCAAGCTGCAACTGCAGAACATGGGAGACATCGGAGTGCGGTTCAAGGTTCGCGGTATGCGTGCGCCGTTCAGCGTGACGCCCAGGGAAGGGTTTGTGCACGCGGGAGTGGACATGTCGCTGGAGCTTGGGTTCGCACCGCAGGAGCTGGATGGAGACATCGAGCTTGACGGGGTGGAGTGCGTGATTGACGACGAAAGCGGGGTGGAGCGTGTACTTCCGCTGTCGCTGAGCGGCATGTGTGTTGCGCAGGAGGCCGAAGTGGAACCTGTGGAGTTTACGGTGCCTGTGCGAGAGTCGCAGAGCAAGCATGTGACGCTGACGAACCGCAGCCAGGACAAATGGCACATTGTGCCGGTGTTTTCGGACGCAACGTGGAGTGGTGCGGAGTATGTGGATGTGCCGGCGGGGCAGACTGTGAAGTACAAGATCGAGTACCGCCCGGTGGTGATGACTGGCCACAACGTGGAGGACGGTGGACATGGGAGCGGAAGTGGAAGCGGGAGCGGGAGCGGCAAGGGCAAGAAACGGGTGACGGTGGGCGAGAGTAGCAGTGGAAGTGGAAGTGGAAGTGGAAGTGGAAGTGGGAGCGCGCGGCGTCCGACGAGCAGCCGCAGGAAGAAGGGAAGCAGCAAGGGGACAGGCAGCAGCAGCAGCAGCAGCAGCGGGGGCGGCAAGAGGCGCAAGGGAGAGGATGAGGAGGTGGACCTGGGAGAGTCGTCACAAGGAGGAAGTGGAGGAGAGGATGTGGAGGACGAGAAGCTGCATCGCGGAAGCGTGTTCTTTCCGCTTCCGGACGGGACAGCGGTGCTGTACAAGCTGCACGGAAAGGTGCTGCCACCTCTGGCAAGCGGAGAAGTAGAGGTGAAGGTGGCTGCAAAGACGGCACACATCGAGGCGTTGCAAGTGAGCAACTGGCTGGCGAGTGCTCAGCGGTTTGTGGTGAAGAGCGAATTCGACGGGGACGAAAGCGTGAGCGTGGGTGGACTGGAAAAGATGGATGTGCCGGGCCAGTCGACGCGTGTGTACCAGTTGAACTTTTTCGCGCACAAGCCAGGGACGGTTCGTGGCCGGGTGACGTTTACGAACGCGGAGACCAGGGAGTACCAGTTCTTTGAGTGCGTGTTCCGAGTGGGCGAAGCGTCTGTGGTGGAGGAGTTTGTGCTGGACACGCCTGTGCGTCAGGAGGTGGTGCGGACGGTGGAGGTGAGCAACACGCTAGATCGGGAGGTGAAGATGCGTGGAACGTGCGAGCACGGGGACGTGGTCGTGCCGAGTGAGGTGCGGGTGGGACCAAAGAGCACTGCACGCGTGCCAGTGTCGTACTTGCCGCTGGTGGTTGGAGAGAGCGTGTCCGCAGTGCGGTTTACGAGCGAAGAGCTGGGCGAGTTTGTGTACAAGGTGCGGCTGGTGGGGATGGCAGCGGCGGCGGAGAAACCGCTGACGTTCAAGAACGAGCTGGGGATGGCAAGCGTGCTGACGTTCCGGTTCATGAGCTACACGCGCAGCAAGTGCGAGTACAGCGTGAGTGTGCAAGGCGACGATGGCGACTTTGTGGTGGACAAGAGCGTGAGCGCGCCTGCGGCAACAGGAGCACGTGGAGAGGGAGTGGAGGTGGGACTGGACGTGGGATTTGAGCCGACGCGTGTGGGGGAGTCGCGAGGGACACTTGTGGTGCGATCCAACGTGGGCGGGGAATACCGTGCAGTGCTTGTGGGCCATTGTGTGGCAGCGACGCCGCAGGGCCCTGTGAGCGTGAAGGGCACGGGCACGACGGGGATCACGTTCAAGAACGTGTTTGCATCGTCGATGGAGTTTACGTACAGTGTGGACAACCCGCGCTTCACGGTGACAAAGAAGAAGGAGACGGTGGGAGGGAAGAAGAGCACGCGAATCGACGTGGGATTCAACGCAGGGGAGCTGAGTGTGGGCGCAGGCGTGGGATCGTCGAGCTCGAGCAGCAGCGATGGAGGAGCATTGAGCAGCAGCAGCTCGACGGGCGGAGCGGGACGCAAGACGAGCCGCAGCGGACGCAAGACCAAGCGCGGAAGCAGCAGCAAGAAGAGCGGAAGCGGAAAGGGCAAGGAGCGGGAGGAGGAAGGAGGGGAGGAGGAAGTTGCAGACGGAAGTGCAGAGGTTGTGAATGCGTTTGGAGGGACGGCGGTGATGGGCAAGCTGGTTGTGGTTGCGGCGAGCGGGGAGAGTTGGGTGTGGTACCTGCGTGGAAGCGTGGAGAAATGATGATGTGGATTGGAATAGAGCGAGTTTATGCGCTGGTGGCACCATAGGACTGGTTGGCGGAGGAGGAGGACGGGGCATCGTCTTGGTCGTTGAGAGAGGCAAAGCCAGAGTCTTCGGAGCCGTCGGCCTTGATGGGAGAGAGCGGGAAGAGGCTCTTCTTCATGATCCACCAGAGAGCGTGGTGGATGCCGATGGAGAGGTAGGTGGCGGCGGCCATGAAGGTCATGAAGACGTAAAAGTCAAAGGGCGGGATGGGAGGGACCTTGACGGAGGTCTGCTGGTGGTTCCAGACGTCGTAGCTGCGGAAGAAGAGGTTGAACTTTGCGCCTCCAGAGTTACCCTGCATCTTGTACTGGGAGTTGAGGAGGGAGTACTGCTGGGAGGTGATCTTGCCTGCTTGGTCGCGGAAGATCTCGGTTGCGAGGGAAACCATGTTGCCCGTGCCAGCACCAAGGACCATAAAGTCCTGGGCGCCGTAGGTGGTGATGTCCTGGCAGTTGCGGCTCGTGTCGCCAGGAGTGCCGACGTCGCAGAGGGCAAGCGAAAAGTCGTGGGGCACGGGGTTGTTGTTTGCGTCGTAGGCCTGGGCAGTGCAAACGATGGGGGTCTTGGAGCCACGGACCTGGACAAAGGTGCCCTGGGAGTTGAAGAGGCCGCAGTTCTTTTGGTTGTCGGAGCAGACGCCGGCGGCAAAGTTGTGCGGGAGGGGCTGGTCGCCAGCGGGGGTCATCTGGTTGCAGGTGATGATGGAGTGGTCGACCTGGGGTGGGTGGATGAGTGGATGTGCCGGTGTGAGGTTGGGCAGGAGAAGAACAAGCGGGGGAACGGGTGCGGGAACGCGAAAGGAGCCCGAGGAGGGCGGGAAAATTTTGCGTGTGGTTGGCCGAAGGGCTGCATGGGGCGTGTGGGTCGTACCTGGAAGTTGGTGAAGTTGCCAAAGGTCTGGAGCTTGACGAAGAATGTGGGGAAGGCGAGTTGGCTGTTGAATGCAAGCCAGCTCTTCCATTCGGAGTGGGCGGCGAGGTTGATTGTGGGCGGGGTGCCGCCGCCAAACTTGACGGCCTTGTCGATGGCCGCGCCAAAGAAGATCATCCAAAAGATGACGGCGATGAGGAGGGCAAAGGTCCAACCGCGAGAGTCGTTGCGTGTAGAGAGGTGAGAAAGCTTGACCATGGCGTGGGGTGGTTGGGTGGTTGGCGGAGCGCGGTGGGGGGCAAGAGGTGGAGAAAGAGAAAGAATTGATCATGGGAGGGCATCGAAAGAAACCTTACAGTGGGAAGAAGAAAAAGGCGCAGTTGAAGGCAAAGAGGTTGCGAGAGAGTGCGGTGGAGGCGCGGGTGGAAGAGGAACTGGGACGGAGGGGGCAGAGGAAAGAGGTGGAGGTGGAGGTGGAGGAGGGGGAGAAGGAGGAAGAGGTGGAAGTGGGGTTGGATGTGGAGGTTGATATGGTGGAGACGACATCGTTTTCGTCGTCGTCCGGCGGGCATGGGGGCAAGGAGCGAAGGTAGGAGGTTGGACGGAAAGCGAGCGGGTCAGGGTGGAAGGAAAGACTGACATGGGATGGGGGCTCAGTCTGCGCACAGAGTTTGAAAAGGAAACGAGGGAGGAGGTGGACGAACGCAAGGCAAAGATGGTGGAGGCGGTGGAGTTTGTCGGGGAGGATCGGCTGACGGAACACGGGGCGGTGATTCTGGGGCCGGAGACAAAGTTGGCGGGGTTTGGGGCTGGGGATGAAGGACCCGAGGTGGTGGAGATGCCAAAGAGGCCGCGTGGAAGCCGGCATCAGAGCGCAGGGCAGCTGGAACGGAGTGAGCAGAAGTACTTTCGAGATTGGTTGCGGGGGGTAAAGGGCAAACACGGGCGTGGGAAGCTGAACAACTTTGAGCACAATCTGGAGGTGTGGAGACAGCTTTGGCGTGTGGTTGAACGTTCGGATGTGCTGCTACTGACGGTGGACGCGCGGCATCCGGTGTACAACTTTCCGGTGGCGCTGTATCGGTATGTGACGGGGGAGGAGGTGAACAAGCCGCTGGTGCTTGTGATGAACAAGGTGGATCTTGTGTCGCGGGAGTGTGTGGTGGCGTGGAAGGAGTACTTTGAGGAGCATTTCCCGAAGCTGCGAGTGACCTGGTTCTCGTCTTATCCGCGGGAGGGCAGCGTGACAGACGACGAGGCGACTGCGGATCGGAAGAGGAAGAAGATCGACCGTCGACGTCGTTGGAAGGCGTCTGGGGTGCGGCGGCTGCTGCGGCTGTGCCGGGAGCTGGGGTTTGAGGTGGGAGTAGGAGGAGGTGGTGGGGAGGAGGGATCGTATGAGATGAACACGGAGGAAGAGGAAGCGTACCGAGAGGAACACGGGGGGTCGTTTGTGACGATAGGGACGATCGGGAATCCGAACACGGGCAAGAGTTCGCTGATCAACGGCCTGGTGGGCAAGATTGTGGTGAGCGCAAGCAAGCAGCCGGGCCACACGAAACACTTTCAGACGATTTTTGTGAGCCGGGACATCCTGCTGTGCGACTGTCCTGGACTGGTGTTTCCTGCGGTGGACGTGGGCCGCGCTGAGCAGGTGCTTTTTGGGAGCTTTCCGATTGCACAGCTGCGGGAGCCGTTTTCGTCGCTGCGGTTTGTGGCAGAGCGTGTGCGGTTGGAGGATGTGTATCATTTGGATTTGGAGCACGAGGACGTTGGGGGAGGTGAGGCGAGCGAGTGGTCGCCGCATCTTTTGTCGGCTGCGTACGCGGTGCAGCGTGGATACAGGATGGAGCGTAGCGGGTTGCCGGATATCTATCGTGCGGCGAGGGAGATGCTGTGGGATGTGGTGGATGGGAACGTGTTGCTGCACTTTGTGCCGGAAGGGTATCTTGGGCTGGAGGCGGATGAATCGTGGTGGAGTGAGGGGGAGGATGAGGAGGAGGAGGAGGACGGGGAGGGAGAGGAGGGAGAAGCTGTGAAGAGGGCGATGTGGGAGTTGTTGGGGGAGGAGGACGGGGAGGAGGACGGGGAAGAGGAGGGCGGGGTGGGGAGCGTGTTTGATTTGCTGGGGGAAGTAGGAGATGTACATTGAAGAGGTTGTGTCATGACCAGATGGAACCGTAGGTGGAGTTTTGGGCAAAGCCAAAGGCGGTGGTCTTTTGGGATTGGGCAAAGATGCGTCGGAGGAGTAGGGAGAGGATGATGGCCAGGAGGAGGAAGGCGGCCATGAAGAGGATGGTGCAGTTTGCACAGAAGGGGCGTGTCATGTAAAAGAGATTGACGAGGAGGATGGGGGCGAGGAGCTTGAAGAGAGAGTGGAGTGCAGAGACGGCGGCAAAGATGGAGCCCTGCTGGTCGACGTCGACGGCGCGGGAAAAGATGGCACGCATGATGGGGATGGAGAGGGATCCGAGGGCCTCGACGGCAGTGGAGGCGAGGAGAAGCGGGTAGTCCCGTTCGCCAAAGGCATAGCCGAGGTAGGAGAGGAGGTAGAGGGCAAGGGTGAGGTGGAGGGAGAGGAGCTCACGGTAGAGGGAGTTTGGGTTTCGGTAGCGCCAGGCGAGGTAGAGGAGGAGGGCAAAGGCGATGAGGGAGGTGTGTATGACGAGGCGGGAGGAGAGGAAGCCTCGGAGATCAAGGTTGTTGACGGAGAAGCCGATGGGGAGCTTCCAGAGGAGGTAGCCAAAGCCGCGGGTGGCTAGGATGGTGGTGCAGAAGATGAGAGTGAGGGCGAGGGAGGCCCAGTGGGAGCCGATGGTTGTTGGGGCGGCGAGAAGGGCGAGGGTGCCCAAGGTGTTTGCTGAGCGCCAGTTGAGAGCATGGAGGCGGTAGACGTCGACGAGAGACTCGCGCATGAGGAGGTAGATGAGGAGAACGAGGGCGGAGACGGCGATGAGGAGGTAGAAGGGAGCATGGAGGCCCCAGAGAGAGACCATGCCGGGAAGGATGAGGAGGGCAAGGAGCTCTGAGAAGCAGAGGATGAGCTGTGCGGCAGTGAACATGGCAGTGCGATCTGAAGAGACGGGTTCGGTGAGGTCTGAGAGAAAGGCAAAGGTGCAGACCTGTGGGGGGAGGGGAGCGGGGGTGGGGGGAAAGGGTGAGGATTTGGCGGCAAGGTACACGCAAAGGGATTCAACTGACAAGGATGACGGCCGAGTCGCCGGAGAAGCCCTGAAAGGCATTGAGGGCAACGATGAGTTCGAAGGAGGCGTCTGTGGCGTAGCAGATGGTGAGGAGGATGGCGTAGGCGAGAGAGGCGACGGCCGGGACGAGAAAGATGGGCTTGCGGCCGTACTTGTCGCTGAGCTTGCCGTATGTGCCGACGGCCAGAATGGAGGGGAGAACGCGGGCAATGCGCATCCAGAGAGACCAGTGGTATACTTGGGCATTGAGAGCGTCAGCAGTTGCGGGCGGGAGGTGGCGTGTGCAATCGAGCTCGTGGTCGTCGAGGGTGAGGCCTGCGTGTGTGCAGAGGCGGGCACGGACGATGAGGTCGTGGAGGATGGGGTCGACGAGATGGTTGGCAAAGGAGTAGAGGAGGAGGGCGACGAGGGCGAGCCACCAGCGGGCCTGGGTGTGGTTTGAGACGCCGTTGAGGATGAGGCCCGAGTAGGTGCCGCCAGAGGAGGAGGTGATGGCAGAGGAGTTTGAACCAAAGAAGATTTCCTGTTTGCCAAAGGAGGAGTTGCTTGCGAATTTGAGAGGGGTGGAGGAGGAAGGGGGAGGGGCTTGGGAGGCCGAAGGAGTCGGGGTGGGGGTTGGAGTGGGATTGGGGTTGGGTTTGGGGGCCGTGTTGGCTGGAGGTGAAGCCGCGCCTTGCCAGAGCATGGTGGTTTGGGTTGGTGGGGAGGGTGCGGGGTGCGAGGCAACGTGACGATGTCGGAGCGGAGTGCACAGTTGCGGGCTTTGTTTGAGAGGAAACGGAAGGAGAAAAAGAAGAGGGAGAGTGAGGAGAAGGAAAAGGAGAAGGAGGAGGAGGTGGTGGTAGAGGCGGCGGTGGAGGAGAAGGAGGATCTTGGGGATCTGAAGGGGGCGGAGGAGCTGGCCAAGGCTGTGCATGAGGTTGTGAGGGAAGAGGGCCAGGAGATGGCGCAACAAGACAGGGATACAGAGGCAGATCGGCTGGCAGGGGCGGTGGCAGAGCTGGGAAAGGAGGAGGAGGAGGTGGTGGTTGTGGTGGAAGAAGGGAAGGAGCAAGATGAGGAGGGTGGTGGAGAGGAGCAAGGTGTGGCAGGGGCTGGGGATGATGTGGTGGTGGATGTGGGAGGGGAGGTAGAGGTGGAGGAGGCAGAGGTGGAGAGCGGAGCTTTTGGCGGGACGGATGACAAAGGGCGGGAAACGCAGGAACGCGGGGGATTGGTGAGTTGAGTGGGTGGGAGAAGGGGGAGATGGCGGGAGGGGGTATTGCGAGGAGGGCATTGACACGGAAGCGGGCAAGCAGCAATTCACAATGACGGCAGCGGAGGGCCGGGAGGAAAGGATCAGCGCGTTGGTATGTTTTGCGTGGTTGTGGGAGGAGGGGGTTGAGGGTGGGGCAGAGCAGTGGCTGACGCGGGAGGAGTGGTGTGGGGCTGCAGGCGACTCGGGTGTACAAAGAGCCAAGCGTGCCGTTGTATCGGGATCTTGTGGTGGAGTTGAGCAGCCAGCATGTAAGCGCACAGGCGCGGATAGGGGAGCTGGAGAGATACATCGAGCTGATGGGAGGCGGAGATTCGTCGTCGGAGGAGAGCGATGAGGAGAGTGGGGAAGCAGCGATGCTGAGGATGCAGGTGCAACGGCTGAAGAAGCAGCTGGCAGAAGGCGGGGGCGGCTCGGCAGGAGGTCAGCGGGTGCAGGAGCTGGAGGAGGTGGTACATAGGCGGGAAGAGACGATTCGAGTGATGGGACAGAACAGGATGGAGATGGAGAACGAGTACAAGGCAAGGGTTCATGCGTTGGAGGCGCAGTTGAGGGATTCGGAGGCAGCGATGGAGCGCGAGGAGGGGGAGGGGAGGGAGGAGGTGAAGAGGGTGCGTATGGAGAGAGATGAGGCGTTGAGGAGGGTTCGTGAGGTGGAGGGGAGGGAGGGGGAGGTTAGGAGGAAGTGGGAAGAGGAGCGGGGGGTTTGGGAACAGGAGAAGGCGGGGTTGGAGGCCGAGCGGGATCGGGTTGTTGTGGATTTGCAGGAGATGGAGAAGGTGTTGGAGGAGGAGCGAGGTGTGTGGGTACAGGAGAAGGAGGGGTTGCAGGAGAAGGTGGCAGGGTTGGAGGCCGAGCGGGATCGGGTTGTTGTGGATTTGCAGGAGATGGAGAGGGTGTTGGAGGAGGAGCGAGGTGTGTGGGTACAGGAGAAGGAGGGGTTGCAGGAGAAGGTGGCAGGGTTGGAGGCCGAGCGGGATCGGGTTGTTGTGGATCTAAACGAGGTGAAGAAGGTGTTGGAGGAGGAGAGAGAAGGGTCGACACAGGCAGTGGAGGAGGAGAGGAGGAAGCTTGCGGAGGAGGTGGAGAGGTTGGAGAGGATGCTCGAGAAGGAGCGGGGTGTGTGGGCACAGGAGAAGGCGGGGTTGGAGGCCGAGCGGGATCGGGTTGTTGTGGATCTGAACGAGGTGAAGAAGGTGTTGGAGGAGGAGAGGGAAGGGTCGACACAGGCGGTGGAGGAGGAGAGGAGGAAGCTTGCGGAGGAGGTGGAGAGGTTGGAGAGGATGCTCGAGGAGGAGCGGGGTGTGTGGGCACAGGAGAAGGCGGGGTTGGAGGCCGAGCGGGATCGGGTTGTTGTGGATCTGAACGAGGTGAAGAAACAGTTGGAGGAGGAGAGAGAAGGGTCGACACAGGCAGTGGAGGAGGAGAGGAGGAAGCTTGCGGAGGAGGTGGAGAGGTTGGAGAGTATGCTCGAGGAGGAGCGGGGTGTGTGGGCACAGGAGAAGGCGGGGTTGGAGGCCGAGCGGGATCGGGTTGTTGTGGATCTGAACGAGGTGAAGAAACAGATGGAAGAGGAAACAAGCAGGGCTCAACTGGAGCGCACACAGGCTGTACAGGCGCTTGAAAGTGACAGGCAGAGGCTGCAGGCAGAGCTGGACACTGCCACACAGGCCCTAGGCCAAGCAAAGGAGCAACTAAAGGAGGTCGCGCGAGAACACGAGGAAGCACAGGAGTCCATGCGCAGCTCGTTGCATGCCCTCGAGGAGGAAAGAGGCAGGCTGCAGGCGCAATTGGAAGAGGCTGGGTCAGAATCTGCCGCTCAGCAGACAACCATCGACTCGCTGGAACAAATGCTGGCGTCTAAACAGGAGGACTTGCTTATGCAAGCCGTGGAGGAGAGCCAGAATCTGCAGCAGCAAGTGGCCACTCTCAAATCTGAGCTCGCACAAGCGCAGAGCAGATGCAAGCAGCTGGAGGAGGCCAACGACGAGCTGAAAAAGACGAGCGGAGACGCAGCGCGCGTGCCCGGTCTCGAAAGAGAACTCGCGCGCCTGAACGAAGAGCTAGAGAGCACGCAGCACACACTTGCACAGACCAAACGTGAGGCACAGTCGTTGCAAGACTCGAACGGTCAGCAGAGCAGCGCCATCACCGCGCTTCAAGAGCAGCTCGCACAGCGGGAGAACGAGTACCAGGAAGCTCAGGCCACGCTCAACAAGCGCGAGAGTACCATTCGCAAAATGATGGAGAATAGGAAGCGCGCAGAGGACGAAACGGAAGCCGAAGTCGCTGACGAGCGGCGCAAGAGCGAGGCGCTTCGTACACAGGTCGAAGAGCTGCAGCAACAACTCGCAAGCACACGCGCAGACCTGTTGCAGAGCCAGCAGGAGGCAAGGCAGGAACGCGAACAGCTGGACAAGGTCACCGAAGAGCGGGACGTGCACATGGAGCTCATGGAGAAGCTGCAGGAGGCGACACGCGTCGCAGAGGAACGCCTCGAGCAGGTCAGCCAGACAAAGGAGATGCGGGCAGAGGAGGAACGGCAGCTGATGCACCAGGTGCAGGTGCTGACGCAGGAGAACGGCCAACTGCGCGACCAGATCCAGCGGGTGTCGTTTGAGCGCTCGCCCGCCTTTGTCAAGATGGAAGAAAACCTGGCGACATACCGCAGTCTGTCTGCAAGTGAGAAAGAGCGCGCAGACTCGCTCGAGGCACGTGTGGAGGAACTCAACGCGGAGCTGGTCCAGGAGCGCGCCTCACGCGAGCAAGCAGTGCGAGACGAGCGCAAGTGGTACGCAGAGGCCGAACAGACACGTGCTACCCTGCAGGACACACGCGTGCAACTCGAGAGTGTCGAACAGCAGGTGGAAAGTCTGCAGACACGGCGGGCGTTGCTGGTAACCGAGAACCACAGGCGCATGGAGGCAACAGAGAACCTGACCGCACAGTGTAAGCAGCTTCAAGAACAGGTGGCCATGCTGCAAGACTCGCTGGAGCAAGCGACACAGCTGGAGGAAAACACACAGGCAAGGCTGGTGGAAGAGCACGCCGCACTCGAGATGACACGCAAACAACTCGCACACGAGCGTGAACGCGCAGAGACTCTGAACACAGAACGCAGCAGTATGGCAAACAGGCTTCAGAGCGTGCAAAACAGCGTGGACGAGTGGAGGCAACGGTACGAGAGCGCCGAAGAAATCGGCAGGCAGGTCAAGGAACAGGCCGGGAAGCTGGAGAACAGCATGTTTGGGTACGTGCAACTGCAGCAAGCAGTGGAAAAGCTGCAATCCAGACTGGAGCAGACCAACGCACAACTGGCGCTGCGCGAAGAGGAGCTGCTCGAGCAACAGGAGGAGCTCGCATACGAGCGCAGCATGGGCCAGGACGTTCGTGGGCAAGTGGAGGAGCAGGAGGCGCACATCGACAAGCTCAACGTGGAGTTGCGGAGGTTGACAGAGGAGAACAGGCACGTTCATGCGCGTGCCAATTCCGTAGAGGCCATGATGGAGGAGGAGAGGACACAGAACGAGATTGCGTCTGCGGCCATGCAACAAGACTTGGAGGAGACGGCACGCACACTGCAGGGGTTGGAAGACGCGTATGTGGTGCAGGGAGACGATATGGCACGCATGCGCAGTGACTACGAAGGGGCAATCCGCGATCAGCGCAGGACCATCCTGGACATGCAGCGCGAGCAACAGGCTTTGGCTGAGCGCGTGGAAGAGCTCGGCGGCTCGCTGTTGGACACAGAGGTCAAGTTGGAACGCGCACGCATGCAGCTGGAAGGAAGCATGGCCCTGGTGAAGGAGCTGAGCGTGGCCAACCAGCAGGTGAGCAACGAGCGTGCACGGTGGGCGGAACGCGCCACGTGGCTGGAACACCAGGTGGAGGCCAAGGTTGTGGAAGCACATCTGCGCGACGAGGAAATGCAGTGGATGCGCGTGGAGCACCTGCGCAGCGTGGCAAGCGTGCAAGCACGGCTGGACGAACGATACGCTGTGTGGTCACATGTGCAAACCGAATTGGGCCAAGAGATAGGCTTGATGGTGTTTGCCGCACAGGAAGCAGAGGAAAACCTGATGACGGACATGTTCCGACTGCAGAAGCGCATCGTAGAAAAGACCGAACAGGAGGAGGCGTACGAACGCGTCATCGATTCGATGCGCGAGGAGTTGACGGAAAGCATCAACCGAGCGCAGATGAGCCGCAGCGAGCTGGAGGTGCTGAACAGCAGCATGGTGTCGATGCACGACGAGGAGGAGGTCCGCAGTCTGCAAGCTGAGCTGGAACGCAGCAAAGCGCGGCTGCAGTTGGCCAGCAGCAACCGCATCAAGCTCAAAACCGAGCTGGAGGCGCAGTTGGAAGAGGCTCAGCGCAAAATGGAGGCAATGGTGGACAAGGCGGAACATGCAGAGGTGCTGGAGCAGCTTGAAGAGGCCACACGCAAGCTGGCTGGGATGGTGGACAAAGGGGAACACGAGCGCAAGGTAGCCAAGCTGGAGGAGGCACTGGGGCAGCGTCGCAAGGGCGCAGACGACCTGAAGCGCGAACTGGTGTGGGTGCAGGAGCAGATCACGCAGGAATTCGTGAGCAAGGAGGTGCACAGTGAGACGGTGCAGGAGCGAGATGCACTGGACGCAAAGTTGAATGACGTGGAGAAGGAGCGAGACGAGCTTCGGGCGCGACTGGATGCAACCGTGGGCAGGGACGAGCTGGACGAGGTGGCACGCGAGCGCGCAGCTCTGGCACAGCAGCTGGCACGGATGGTTGACAAAGAGGCGTACGAAAAGGTCGTGGATGAACGCAATGCGCTTGCGACCAAGGTCGAAGCTATGGAGAAGACGCAGGAGGAACTTGACAGGTCGCAGGAACTGGTGGCCGGAATGGTGGAACAGGAGCAGTATGCGGCAGTTGTGGAGGCGAGGGACAGTCTGCAGCGCAAGTTGAACCAAATGGTGGAGCGTGGGAAGCTGGAAGCGGCGCAAGAACGCATTCGAGAGCTACAGCGAGAGAAGAACGAGCTGCTTGCGTCGCGTGTGGAAGCCAGCGTTGTGGAAGAGCTGGAGGCACGTGTAAAAGAGCTCCAGGAAGCACAGGAAGAGGACGTGGTCGCACACGAGGTGGAGTCTCTACAGGCGGAAATCAAGGAGCTGCGCAGCATCCACAGCCAGGAGCGACAGACCATTCTGGGAGAGAACAAACGGCTGAACGCAGAACTGCGCACTGCCAACGCCCTGCTGGAGAACAAAGCGGACGACAGGGAGATGCAGGCACGCATGGCACAGCTCGTGGAGGAGAACAGACGCTTGCGAGGACAGCTGGGCACCACACAGGACCTGCTTGCAAACAGGAAGCTGAACGAATCGACCCACAGTGAACTGGAAGATTTGGACGACGAGCAACGCGCAAGCTTGCTGTCACTTGGTTGGTCGAGCAGCGCGCCGCGGAACACACACGAGTTTGTGGCACAGAAGAAGAAGATGGCGCGGCTGATCTTGCGCCTCATCAGCGACAATGAGTTTCTGATGAGTCGCATCGAGCAGCAAGAGTCATTGGAACAGGAGCTGAGCGCGTTGGCACGCAGGCTTCAGGAGCAGACGCAATTGGTGGATGCGACGGAGAAACAATGCAAGGAACTGGAAGCTGTGGCCGCCGAGCGATTGCACGAACGGCTGGCGATGCACAGCGAAGTCGAAGAGATGCGCGACGCAGTGGCGCGTGCGGAGGAGGCTCTGAAACGCAAGGCGAAAGAGTGGGGAGAGGAAAAGGAGAGCCTGGAGCAGCGCATCCGGCAGCTGAAACGCCGTGTGGACGAAAGCGTCGAAGAGATGGACAGTCTTCGGCTTTCGTCACGGCTCAGTGCCCCTCCACCTACGGTGATCGACGATTCCGAGGCAGCGCGTTGGCAACAAAGGTGCAAAGAGCTGGAGGCAATGGTGGCCATGCAGCAGGAGCAGCAGAGTGGGCCGGCGGAGTTGGTTGCGGCACTGAAGAGGGATGTGGCGCTGTGGAAGGCTCGGGCAGAGGCGAGTGGAGGCGAAGACGTGCGTATGGAGACGCTGCGGCGGGAAGCCGACGAGTGGAAGAGACTTGCGTTGGAGGCAAGGGAGCAGCAGGGACAAGGAGGGACCAGCCAGCAGCAGCAGCAGGCGGCAGAGCTGCTGGAAGCAGCACGGCGAGAGGCAGAGGCATGGAAGGAGAGGTCGAGTGAGCAGGAAGCACAGCTGCAGGCAGAGGCAGAGAGGATGACACAGCGGGTGCGGGAACTGGGACGGCGGGTGACTGCGGAGCAGGAGCTGCGTGTGGCAGCAGAGGAGGAGGCGGAGAGGGCACGTGTGGGAATGAGTGGTGGTCGACGGGAAGTGGAGGAGGAGCTGGAAGTGGAGGTGAAGAGATGGCGGAAGCGGGCACGGGAGGCTGAGCGGAGGGCGGAGGAGGCGGAAGCAGGGAAGGAACGTGCGGAGCGGGAAGGGAGGAAGGAGGCAGAGGAGCTTGGAGGGGCGCTGCACGCGGCGAAAGAGGAGGCGGGGAGGTGGAAGAGCAAAGCGGAAGAAGGGGTGGAAGAGTGGAGGAACAAGGCGGAGGAGCGGCAGATGGAGGTGGAACGGATGGAGAGGCGCGAGCGAGAGCTGCGTGGGCAGATGGAGCTGGCGCAAGAAGAGGCGCGGGAGGAGCGCAGCCGTGTGAGGAAACTGGAGCGAGACATGGTCGAGACACAGCGCGCATTGAGCATTGCAGAAGTGGCTGCAAGCGAGAGTCAGCAGCTGGGAGGGCAAGTGAGCGAGTGGAAGCAGCGAGTGCAGCAGGAAAAGGCGCGGCTGGAAGACACGGAGCTTGCACTGCAACGAAGCGAGAGAAAGGTGCGGGAACTGAGCCAACTGGAGACAGAGAAGGAAAGCGAGCTGAACGAAGCACGCACGACGTGTGTGCGTCTGCAACGGCAGACCAGCGAGCTGGAGAGACGCGTGGAGCACCTGGAAAGCGCGTTGGACGAAGCGACACGGCGCAACAAACAGATGGAACTGCGTGCAGCGATGGCACGGGACGAGCAAATGGCGTCGGAGAACGAGCGCAACAAGACTATGGAGAACATGCGAGCGCGGTTGGAACGGGAGAACGAAGAGTTGCAGCGAAAGATCCGAGAGCTGGATGGAAAGGTGGGCGAGGAACGGGCAGAGCGAGACAGGCTAGCAAGGGAAAACGCAGAGCGCGAAGCGACACAGGAACGAGTGGTGGGGGAGCGGGAACGTGCACGTGAAGAGCTGAGCCGTTCTCAGGGTCAAGAAGAGCTGTTGCGTCAGCGGGTGAAGGCGGCCGAGTCTGATCTGCACAAAGCGGAGGAGCAGGTGCGGACGTTGGGTGTGGAGGTGGAAACGACAACGGAACGTGCTGCCAAAGCAGAGAGAGAGGCGGAGAGAGTAGGGGAGCGGGCGCGAATCCTGCAGGAGCGGGTGGTGGAGATGGAGCGTGCGGAGGAGGCAAGTACGAGGCGGTTGGGACAGTTGCAAGCGGAATTGGACGCTTCCGTGGCCGAGGGACGTGAGCTGAGGAAGCAAGTGGCGAGATTGGGCGAGGAGGTGAAGTTCTGGGAAGATGCAAACGGGCAACACGAGGCGATGATCCAGAGCTTGTCGCGGGACCTGAACGCACTGCGCGTAGGCCGCGGAGGAGATGTGGTGGAGGATCGAGCACCTGCGACGGTGGGCGCAGATGTGTCGTTGGCGAAACAGGAAGCAGAGGCTCGGATGGGGCGTCTGGAGGCGGAGTTGGAAAGGACCAAGGTGGAGTTGAAGAAGCAGCAACGAGAGACCAGCGAATGGAGGAAGCTGGCAGAGAGTAGCCACGGAGCGGACGGGGAGGCGGAACGTTTGCGTGTGCAGCATGCGCGCGAGTCGGCGGCGTTGCGCTCCGAGGTGGAGGAGTGGAAACGCAAGGTGGAGGTGTACACAGTGCAGGAAGCACGTGCCGAGGAGGAGACTCGTGAGATGAAACGTGTGTTGGCGCAGTGGAAGGCGCGTGCAGAGGCGAGAAGTGAACAGGGGGAGTTGATAGAAGCGTTGAGGAAGGAGGTGGAGGAGTGGAAGACTCGTGCTGAAGCACAAGAGGGAGCCAGAGGGGAGGCGAAGCTGGTGCAGGCGCTGAGAAAGGAGGTGGGAGAGTGGAAGACGCTTGCTGAGGCGAGGGAGAGTGAATCCGGGTTGGTGGAGGCTTTGCAGCGTGATGTGGCAGAGTGGAAGGCACGTGCACATGCCAACGGGGGTGACGTGGAGCTGATAGAGGCGCTGAAGAAGGATGTGGCGCTGTGGAAGGCTCGTGCCGAGGCGGAAGAGGTGCAACGAGACAATGGGGAGTTGGTGATTGCATTGAGGGAGGAAGTTGCGGCACTGAAGAGGGATGTGGCGCTGTGGAAGGCTCGGGCAGAGGCGAGTGGAGGCGAAGACGTGCGTATGGAGACGCTGCGGCGGGAAGCCGACGAGTGGAAGAGACTTGCGTTGGAGGCAAGGGAGCAGCAGGGACAAGGAGGGACCAGCCAGCAGCAGCAGCAGGCGGCAGAGCTGCTGGAAGCAGCACGGCGAGAGGCAGAGGCATGGAAGGAGAGGGCGAGTGAGCAGGAAGCACAGCTGCAGGCAGAGGCAGAGAGGATGACACAGCGGGTGCGGGAACTGGGACGGCGGGTGACTGCGGAGCAGGAGCTGCGTGTGGCAGCAGAGGAGGAGGCGGAGAGGGCACGTGTGGGAATGAGTGGTGGTCGACGGGAAGTGGAGGAGGAGCTGGAAGAGGAGGTGAAGAGATGGCGGAAGCGGGCACGGGAGGCTGAGCGGAGGGCGGAGGAGGCGGAAGCAGGGAAGGAACGTGCGGAGCGGGAAGGGAGGAAGGAGACAGAGGAGCTTGGAGGGGCGCTGCACGCGGCGAAAGAGGAGGCGGGGAGGTGGAAGAGCAAAGCGGAAGAAGGGGTGGAAGAGTGGAGAAACAAGGCGGAGGAGCGGCAGATGGAGGTGGAACGGATGGAGAGGCGCGAGCGAGAGCTGCGTGGGCAGATACAAGAGGTGGATGCCCTTAGTGGCGGTCTGCGAGAGCGGCTGGTTGGGATGCAAAACGAGATGGCGCAAACACGGGCTGCC
Source organism: Mantamonas sphyraenae (assembly GCA_026936335.1). NCBI lineage: Eukaryota > Mantamonadidae > Mantamonas > Mantamonas sphyraenae. The sequence continues at coordinate 371,038 of JAPMXV010000007.1, forward strand.
CTGGAGAAGAAGCAGCAAGAGCTGGAGGAGGCAAGGAATCAGCAGAGAAAGTGGGTCAAGGAACAAGCCAACATGTTGGAGGAGGTGGAGTCGCTGAGGGAACGGCTGTTTGCAAGCAAGAGCAACAGCAGCGAGAGCGACAACAGCGAGTTGCTTGCAGACCTGCAGCACGACAACGAGCAGCTGGCAAAGGACCTTGTGGATGCCTTGCGGGAAATCAAGCGACTTCAACAGGAACCTTCAAAGATGTCGGAGGTGTCGTCGTCGTCGTCGTCGTCGTCGTCGACATCGTCTGTGGCGCAGGATCTGGTGTTGGCGGACAAACTTCTAGCCAACAGAGTTGTGCGCCAGCGTGATATGTTGAGGGAGGAGAAACAGACACTTGTGGTGCTTGTAAAGCGTCATGCACCGCAGCTGCTGCGTCGGCGCGTCCGCTTGCGAGGATGTGCGGCTTGGCGTGCCGTGGCGTGGATGATCATCGCGGTACGTGTGTTGGGAGGCAGACGGGTGCAACGCATGCACGTGGCTGGAGTTGTGCGCGCGATGCAGCCGAAGCGACGATATGTGGGCGCCGAGGGGCTCGGTGTGTCGATCCACTTGAGAGCGGAAAGGCCAAGTGCGGCTCGCGTGGGGAACAGGCAGCGCATTGAGCTGCCTGATCCGTTCTCGTTGTCTCCCTCGCAGGGGACTCTGGAAGGGGCGTTTGAGGCGAACCTGAGTGATTTGATCGCGCGATTGGGAGCAAAGTGAAAGGCATGGAGAAATTGGAACGGTTTTTTGAAGCGCGTGCTTTTGTTCTGCGAGCGATTGGTGGCGTGGTGATTGTTGCAATGAGTGCAACATCGTTGGCGCTGTTTGAAGTGGTCGCGTTTCTGCAAATGGCGTGTGTTGGGGCCGCGCTTGTGTTTGGGGTTGCGCTGATGCTTCCGCCATCGTGGTTGGAGACAGTGTGTGGAGCATGTCGAGCAGTGAAGCGGCGTGTGGGGTTGATGGAAGCGGGTGGAAAGGTGGGAGAGGCGGAGGAAGAGCATGGACACGGTGGGAAACGGACCGACGATGGGAAAATTTTGGGAGTCGTGGTCGCGGGCTCGGCATTGGTCGCAGCGATGGTTCTTCCAGGGGTAGCCATGGCACAGTATCCTCTGAGTGGGGGTAGTTTGGACGACCCGGCGTACGTGAGCCGTAACAGCGTGATTGCAGTGTCAGCGACGCTTGGAGCAGTTGTCCTTCTCGGTGGGCTTGTTCTCGCAGTGGCACGTGTGATCGGCAAGGCTTTGCAGCATGTCATCGCATGGATGCTGACTTTGGAAAGCAAGGGCCTTGTGTTTGCCACGATGTGTGCATTGGGTGCTATGGGCTCGTTTGCTTCGCTCACCGTGCCCGAGCTGCTCGCGTATGTGTTGCCGACTGCCTTTGTCGCCAGCGTGACCTTGGTTGTGCATTGTGGCACACAGAAAGCACGGAGACAGTCTGGCAAGGAGAAGTGGACTGCCATTGGGGTTGCTGTGGCGGCGGCGGTGGTTGCGATTTTGATTGTCGCGACGTTTGCAGCGCCACTGGGCACCGCCGCTGGTAGTCTGACCCCGTTGCGTGACTATGGTTACAACGCACCCAGTGGTGTTGGCAACGCAACTGCAAAAGGCACGTTTGAGGTAGAGCGCTATGGGCTGATCGAGGCAAAGGTGCCCGTGTCAGGGTTGCAAGGGGCTGAACCTTTTCCCTTTTCGAACAAGACGGAGAAGGACTCGATGACAATGCTCACGACCACGATGTCGCTGGATGTGTCTGCAGTGATGAACTTTACGGCTTTTCGAAAACGATTCTGGGGCTTCGATTCGAAGACGTTGCCCGTTCGGGGTCTTTTGTGGATGCCGAAGGGTGGCCAGCAAGCACCCGTGGTGATCATTAGCGCCGGAAATCATCAAATGGCAGACTCGAGCGCACCTGGGTACGCGTACCTGTGCGAACATCTCGCGAGCCATGGGTTTGCGTGCTTGTCGCTCATGGGGGACTTTTTCAACAGCGTTCTCATTGGATCTCAGCGCGTTGATGATCCCATTGGTGACGACATGGTCCCAAGGGGGTTGTTGTACTTGACGGCGGGGCAGCAGCTGCGCGCATGGGCATCCCAAACCGGGCACCCGTTGCACAACAGGCTGGACCTGGATCGGGTCACGCTCATGGGCCACTCGCGGACTGGAGAGTCCATTTCCTATGCATCTTGGTTGTTGAACGAGAAGAATTTGCCGAGCAAGATGTTGCGGGAACTGCCACAGTTCAACATCAGCGAAGCCCGCCAGGCGATGACTGTGCGTGGTTTGCTGGCTTTTGCACCCACAGATGGTGCTATTCGTCCCGGTGGACGTGCAATGCGCCTGTCGAATGTGCAGTACTTGGTGCTGCAGGGAACGAACGACATCGACCAGGCCAACAACTTTCAAGGGTGGCGCCAAGCAATGGACGTGGACGTGACTGCGTCTGGAAATTCCACCGTGTTGCATACTGCCGCAGTACAGGTGTACAGGGCGAACCATGGAAACTGGAACACTCGCTGGGGAAACACGGACCTGGGACCGCCGATGTCCTGGTTGCTGGACAAAGAATCCCTGCTCGCCAGCGCAGAACAGCGCGACGTGGCGCGTGCAATGGCATTGGCACTCGTCAACGTATCTTCATCGGATTCAGGCGTGAACCCGTACGCAGAGGTGCTGAAGGATGTGCGCAAGGCTCAGCGCTGGCTTCCGAACGTTCTCCTTCGTGCCAACACACGTTGGACGCAACAGCAGCAGCTCGTTGACTGGGGAAGCACAGGGGAATTGTTGTCGTGCGGGAATGGTGTCCGATGCACGTTCACGGGGATGGACGACTTGGCTGTCGCGGAGATCAACAACGGAATATTTCGCCGTGGCGAGCAGAAGGTACTCAAGGCAGCGGTAACTCGCGATACGGTAGGCACGTTGTCGATGCATACAAGCGTACAGAACGCGAGTCGCGTGATTGTGGACGTGGGGTTGGTCGGTGCAAGGGCGAATGTGACAATGGTTGTGCAGGGCAAAACGCACGAGTTGAAGACGCCACAGGAGCTTGTTGTGAAGTACCTGAAGGCGGGTTCATTCTTCGAAGGGACTGGGGTCGAGTGGATGTCGTCACTGGTGGTCGACGTCGACTCAACGATGGTGCTTGGAAGAATCGACATCAAGCTCGCGTGCGGGCGCACCAGGCAGTGCCAGTTTGTATTGGGGAAGGTTTTCCACGAATGAACGTGATCAGGGTTTGCGCAGTGTACTCTACTCCATGCGTTGGCGTTTGGTGGTGGTGGTGGTGGTGGTGGTGGTGGTGGAGGAGGAGGAGGAAGGGTCTTTGCGCTTGGGCAGGGTGAAGGAGGGGATGGGGTAGGCGTTGACGAGTGCGACGGTGGTGGGGCGGGTGGTGACGTGGGGTGAGATGCGGTCGATGAGAGTGTGGAGGAGGGTGTGCAGCGTGGCGTCGCTGGGTTTGGGGTTGTCGAGCCAGGCGATCTTGAGGGAGAGCGAGGTGACGCCGCGGGTGAGGGTGTTGCTGATGGCAGGTTGCACCTGCTTGTAGGTGAGCTGTGGCCTGAGGAGGCGGACAAAGAAGGCCAGGTCGACAGGCGGCACGCCAACGTTGCCCAGCGCCAGGATGATGTGTCGCAGCAGGGACTTCAGGGTGCCGTTGTTGATCAGCACACGCAGTGTCTGTTGCTCGTGTGTGTGCTGATGGCGAGGGTGCTTGGCTGCGCGTGCCTTCATGTGTGCCAGCAGCGTCTGGACTCCCGCGCCGTGCAGCTGCCACGCTCGTCGCTGGGATTGTGCGCTGCCCAGCCACTGCGCACAGGCTCTGGAAGCCACTTGTCCATCTCGGTGGTGGTGGGGTGGTGGTCGTAGTCGCATTGTGTCCAATGTGGGTCGCTGTCGTTGTCAGCAGGGCGTCGTGCTTTCTGCAGCCACAGCTGGGTCTGCTTGTGCTCCTTCCAGGTGGTGGGATGGGCCCTGTTGCCGAGTGTGTCCATCTCTGTCATGAGCAGGTGGAGGAGGGCGTAGTTGGGGTCGCCGTGGTCGTGTGGCTCCTCCAGCCAGCACACCTTCAACCCATCTTTTGTCACACCCATGGCCAGACCAGCCTTGTCGATGGCTCTGCTACACGCCGCTTGATCCACATCATGGCCGAGAAGGGTGAGAAAGAAGGCCATGCCCCCCTGGGAAACGGGAATGTTGCCCAGAACGAGCTGAATCTGTCGGACGAGCGTGTTCAGGGTGCCATGGCAGACCACAACACGCGCCTGCAGGGTCATGAGGTCGGAGATGTCTTCGGTGGGATGCTCGTTGGCCAGGGTGTGCATGTGATTCAGCAGTGCCATGTGTTCCTTCCTGTTGCTGTGCATGCGCTCGCTCTTGCGCCAATACGTCCAGCCACCGCGCACAACGCCATCTGGCAGTCCATCCTCCACGGCCACCATCTCCTCCTCTGTTGACTCGGGAAGAACAAGTTCGGGGATGCCGATGGCGTTGACGGCGTGGACGGTGGTGGGACGGGTGGTGATGTGGGGTGTGATGCGGTCGATGAGGGTGTGGAGGAGGGTGTGCAGTGTGGCGTCGCTGGGTTGGGGTTTGTCGAGCCAGGCGATCTTGAGGGAAAGGGAGGTGGCGCAGCGCGGGTGAGGTTGTTGTTGATGGCATTTTGCATCTTCCTGTAGGTGAGGTGTGGCCTGAGGAGGCGGACAAAGAAGGCCAGGTCAACAGGCGGCACGCCAACGTTGCCCAGCGCCAGGATGATGTGTCGTAGCAGGGACATCTTGCTGCCGTTGTTGATCAGCTCACGCAGTGCTTGGTGCTCGCGTGTGTGCTGATGGCGAGGGTGCTTGGCTGCGCGTGCCTTCATGTGTGCCAGCAGCGTTTGGAACTCCCGTGCCGTGCAGCTGCCACGCTCGTCATGATTGGAACCGTCCCAGCCACTGCACACAGACTCAGGATGCCACTTGTCCACCTTGGTGGTGGCGAGGTGGTGGTCGTAGTCGCATTGTGTCCAGTGTGGGTCGTTGTCGTTGGCAGCAGGGCGTCGTGCTTTCTGCAGCCACAGCTGGGTCTGCTGGTGCTCCTTCCAGGTGGTGGGATGAGGCCTGTCGCCGAGCATATCCATCTCTGCCATGAGCAGGTGGAGGAGGGCGTAGTTGGGGTCGCCGTGGTCGTGTGGCTCCTCCAGCCAGCACACCTTCAACCCAGCCTTTGTCACACCCATGGCCAGACCAGCGTCGCGGATCGCACTGCTGCACGCCATTTGATCCATGTCATGGCCAAGAAGGGTGAGGCACAAGGCCATGTCGCCCTGGGAGAGGGGAATGCTGCCCAGAGCGAGCTGAATCTGTCGGACAAGCGTCAACAGGGTGCCATGGCATACCATAACACGCGCCTGAAGGACCATGAGATCTGGGATGTTGTCAATGGGATGATCATTGGCCAGGGTGTGCATGTGCTTCAGCAGTGCCGAGTGCTCCTTCTTGTTGCTGTGGCTGCGCTCGTGACTGACTCCCAATTTCCACCCTTTGCGCACAACACCATCTGGCAACTTGTTGATCTTGTTCACGCCTGCTTTCATCCGTGCGCTGCTGTCTCCGTTGTTGGCCCTCCTTGCCCGTGTGCTCGACGTTCCTGTCTCTGTGCCACTGCCAGCCGTGATCCTGCGCCTGCGCTGTCCGTTGCCTTTCATGTCGTCCTGCGGCATGTACTCCTCATCCATGGCATCATCAGTGTACGCAAAGCTGAATGTGCCCTGAGTTTCCAACTCGTCGTCCACGTGCTGCTGGGTTGCGTCGTTTGCCTCGCCGTCTTCTGCGTACGCCTCCATCCATGAGCTGGTCATCCACTCCGTGTTGCTGGAGATTGGGCGTGGCTCTCGGTGGCCAAAGTTCAGGAACATCAGGTCCTCCATGTCGCCGGTGTCATGTGTGTGTGTGTCTTGGTCTGCGTCGTCGTCGTCGCTGACTCCAGTCTGCCGTGTGGCCAGGTGGGAGGAGGACGACGATGTGGTGGTGGATGTGGTCCGTGTGATGCCGACAAAGACAGGGCTGCTGCGTTTGGGGGCGCGGTTGTGGTTGGTGGCAGGTTGAACAGGCGGAGGGTGGAACGGAGTTTGAGCGAAGCGCATCTGGGCGGTTTGTCGCGGCTGAGGAGGCGGCGGAGGAGGGTATGCGTAGTATGGGTGGCCCTGATGAGCATATGCGGAGTGCTGCTGGAGGTGGGAGTTGACAGGGACCCAAATTATGGGTGGTTGTGGGGGCTGGTACCGGTTTTGTACGCCAGAAACGGGCAGCATGTTCGGAAACGGCTGGGCAGCCATGGGAGGGACCATGTACCCGTAGCTGTGGGAGAGACGGGAGGGGAAGGGCGGGGTGGGAACGGTGAGCGGAAGGCGGAATGGACGCCGTCAGGGCAGAAGCGGGGTGAAGGGAGGCTGGAACGAGCAAAGAGGGAAATCTGGAAGGAGGGAGGCAGACCGGGAAACTGGCAACCGGGAGGGCAGTGACAGGGGAGAGGGGATCGGAAAAGAGCGGAGAAGGCAGCGGCGGTGGTGATGGGGAAGTGGAGATGCGGGGGAGGAGTGCAGAGAAGCGACGGAGGCATGGAGGAGGCAAGGAAGCGGGAGAAGGGGGCAGTCAGAAAACGGAGTGGAAGGCACAACGCACGCTGGGTAGGTGTTGGGTGTGGGTTGTTGCTTCGGAGTGCTTGGGTAGTCTTTGTCCATGGTGGCGGTGGTGGTAGTGGAGTGTACGTGGATTGTGTTGGACTAGTGGAGGGAGTTGTGGGTGTTGGTGATACTTTGGTTGAAGGCGGATGGGCAGTGCTGACTGCGCGGCGTTGCAGTACGACGACCACTCCCCAGCGACATCTCCACTCCCACCCTTTGCCCACTGCCCCATGTCACCACCCAACTCAGCCACACCGCCAGCTAACACAAGCACAACTCACCTGACCTAGACCGGACTCATCTCAACAAACATATTCAATGCCACACTAAAGTTAGGGTTAGGATTAGGGTTAGGGTTAGGGTTAGGGTTAGGGTTAGGGTTAGGGTTAGGGTTAGGGTTAGGGTTAGGGTTAGGGTTAGGGTTAGGGTTAGGGTTAGGGTTAGGGTTTAGGGTTAGGGTTAGTTAGGTTAGGGTTAGGGTTAGGGTTAGGGTTAGGGTTAGGGTTAGGGTTAGGGTTAGGGTTAGGGTTAGG